>CM035408.1:171297815-171372815 GCA_020310875.1 Ceratopteris richardii | reverse complement strand
TGAGGGAAATCAATAAGTAATAAGACTAAAGGATGAGGTATTTGAAGGAGTAAAACTTTTTATTAACATAGAATTCTTTTTTGAACCCTGAGATAGAATAAAATCCTAAACGAGTAAAATAAAAGGAGAGGTTATGACTTGGAGGTGGGGTGGAGGTAGTGTGCAAAGGATGCATTAGCAAGGTCTTACTTACTTAACTCAATCTCTGATTTTTCTTCCTCCACATATTAGGAACTGTAAGACATCCCAAGAGACTTGGGAAACATTGTCTTCATATTTCTCTTCGAACACAAGGGCTAGAAAGAACCAATTGTGGATTGAGTTTACCACCCAAAGAAAGCAACCCAAGCAAAGCATCTCAAAGTATGTGACCAAAGTCAAAGATGTAACTGATCAATTGGCAAGCATAGGAGAAGAAATTGAAGAGGAGCTGATAGTAAGACAAGTAATCAATGGTATTAAAGTGATGACAAATGGGAGAGCTTCACAACTTCCATGGACTTGTACATGGACATGCAGATTCCAGACCTTACCACTCTCATGGAGCAACTATTTACCCATGAAGCCAAGCTGAACAAGAATGGAGATTCATCAAGAGGTAATAGCTCTTCTTCCCTGTACACTGATAAAACTAAGTGCAAAGAGAAAGGGAAGAACATAAAGGTTGAAGATAAAGGAACTACCTCCCAAGCCAACTATGCAGGGAGAGGTAGAACCTCAAGAGGAAGGGGCAGAGGAGGTAAGCAAGGTAGGGGGAGACCTTATAACTCCTCACTATGTAATATGTGTGGATTGTCAAATCATACTACAGATGAGTTTTACAAGAACTTCAAGAATCAGAGAGGCAGAGGATATCAAAGAGGTGGATATACACAATCAAGAGAAAGATTCAGTCACCATCAAGGATACAATAACAACTACAACAACAACTACAATAGCAACTATCAAGGAGGCTACAAATCAAAGAAGGATTATAACAACTACATAGAGGAGAAAGAAGATTCTCTTCTGATTATGAATATGACTTCAAAACAAGGTATACATGATGAACATCTCTTCTACATTGACTCAGGATGCTCAAACCATGTGGCAGACAATGTAGCTCTTCTCTCTGACCTTGAGAAACCAAAGGGTAAACATCAGGTACAAATAGGTTATGACACCAAGCACTTAGTGATTAAAGTAGGAAATGTTAAGACCTCTGATGGAAATAGAAATCTGTTGAGTAGGGTTCTATATGTACCTACCATTACCAAGAATTTGATGAGTGTTGGACAGATTGTGGAAAAAAGTTTGAAGGTCAGGTTCAACCAATATGGAGCATTTTTGGAGTATCCCAAACATGGATTCAAGAGAATTGCCAAAGGAGAAAAGATAGGTAGATTATTCACTTTTGAACTAGGGGTTACAAGGGACATTGCACTTTATAGCTACAAAGATCAAACATTATTAGAGTTTGAAATTTGGCATAAGAGATTAGGGCATGTTGGTGAAAGAACCTTAAAACAAATATGTAGAGATCAATGTGTACTTGGGATACCTAATGTACCCAAGCAACACATGATCTATAAATGTGGTGCTTGTCAGATTGGAAAATCTCAGAGGTTACCCTTCTCAAGGAAAGGCTACATGCATGAGGACTACCTAGAGCTTGTCCATACAGATGTATGGGGACCAAGTAAGGATCCCTCAATTTCTGGATCAAGGTATTATGTATCTTTCATTGATGACTTCAGTAGATGGACTGTATTGTACTTTATGAAGCACAAAGATGAAGTATTTAGTTGCTTTAAAAAGTATCTTGCACTTGTTGAGAATCAAACAGGAAGAAACCTAAAGAGATTAAGGTCAGATGGAGGAGGTGAGTACTTCTCAAATGAGTTTGATGCATTCTTGCAGGACAGAGGAATCAAGAGAGAAATTACAACAAGATATACCCCTGAGCAAAATGGGGTGGCATAAAGAAGAAATAGATTAATTGTTAAAACAGCTAGGTCAATGTTAAATGAGAAAAAATTACCTAACTACTTATGGGCAGAAAGTGTATCTACTGCAACTTATCTTGTAAACAGGTTGTCATCCAAATCTCTTGATGGGATGACCCCATATGATGCATGCCATGGTAGAAGACCTTCACTTGATCATTGCAGGATCTTTGGACGTGTTGCTTATGTGCATATTCCTTCTCAGATAAGAGGTAAGCTAGACCCTAAGGCAGAAAAGTGCATCTTCATAAGGTATGACCTGAATCAGAAAGGATACAGGTTCTACAATCCTTCCAACAAAGGATTCATGGTCAGTAGAGATGTTGCCTTTGATGAGAATGATTCTTGGTTTGAAAGTGAATGCAGGAAAGTAAAACTATCTTTGAATGGTCTTGAGCCCACGAAAAAAGTGATTATACAAGACTTTATTTTGTTCAAACCCCTCGCAATCGGTCTACTTGGATTACCTAGAGCCCACAATTATCTTGCAATGGATTCTTCCTATGTTTATGCACTAGCTCATAAATTCCCGGCAGACGCACCAAAATGATAGGTTCCTAATGCCCAAGGAAAACTGCCTATGCTCAATGATATTTCGCCTAATTTCCTTACACTATGTCACTTTATTTTGCTTCCGACCCACAACTATCCTTAAATCTATCCTCCTTGGGATCTCCAATAGAAGCACCGGAACGAGCAACCGCTCCCTTTTCACTCTCAACCTCTCTTAATTTTTTTTCATATACTCACACGCAGCCGTCGCAACCCTCAGTCTTATGTTCCTTTACGTGGGACTCACCCAAGATGTCGAGGTGTGTGTGTGTGCGTTCCAGAGGGTTTGAATCCCACTTCTATGGTTTTAATGTATGAGCATACTCTGATCATACAATTAGAGCTTGGTGGTTTGTAATCCTAACTTAATGCCTTGCAGATTCCAAGTCCACAGATACTGGTTTTGGAAACGAACATTCCTCAACTGAGTTTGCAGGAAGTGACGATAGTGAAATCATTTCTCCGTCCTTTTTGAAACAGCCTCGGAAGGGTTCAGATCAACGCCGAGAGATAACTAATCAACTTGAACTCCAAACCAAATACGACAGTAATAAAATTACAAGTGATGAGGAACTAAGGTCGGCGTCTTCACATTTTAACTCAAATCGACCCTCGTTAAACACACCAAGCTGTACTGATTTAGAGAGAGAGAGAGAGAGAGAGAGAGAGAGAGAGAGAGAGAGAGAGAGAGAGAGAGAGAGAGAGAGAGAGAGAGAGAGAGAGAGAGAGAGAGAGAGAGAGAGAGAACTTGAGCTTTGCAGGTTGCGATTTTCGTAAGCATAATCATCTGTCTTGAAAGTTAATTTTACTATTGGTTGCTCTGTTTACCATGATCACAGTAATGATTCATTTGGAGGATCCAAATATGAAAAGCACGCTTTACATACCGAAGCTCAAACTAGCAAAGGGCAAAGAGAGGATGTTAATGCAAAAGATGATGAGGAAGCAAAAGCATACCGTGACCTCAACATGAAACATAAAAAACATAATGTTGATCCAGACGAATGCAGCTACTGTATCGGCAGTGAAGGAGTGTCCAACGAGCCAGATTTCATATCCGAGACTCCACCCAATGCAATCTTTTGCCCCGCAAAGTCCTTAAGCAACTGTCCAAAATGTGAAGAGAACCATATACCTCAATCATCGAGATCTGTGCTATGTAAAGATGTCGGTGTTCAACAACACCAGATCGACAATCACATTGCTGTTCTCTCCAGTGCAAAGAGAGATGAAACAACGGGAGCAACTCACATTGGCGAGCGTTACTGTGGCTAAGCCATTGGAGAAGACACTCCTGGTGTACATACTTTATGCTACCGTGGCATGCTTCGGCGAGAAGAGCTAAGTAGTGTGGTTGACAATCAAGAATGCCTTGTGGACCAAGAGAATAATGCACCGAATAAACAATACGGGGGATTTCTAGACGCAGCGCAATCGCAGGAACCGCTTGAGTGAGGCGCCTCTAAGAGAGCAGAAAACAGACAGTGTGAGCTCGAAGCTTCCCAGTTCCTTAGTCATCCATTGTTAATCCACCTGCTGATCATCAGTCACATCATGATGCATGCTCTCCCATTTTGCGTGCTCCATCAGACTCTTCCCACGCTCGGCCCACTCTGCTTCCCCTTTTAGAGACTCCGAAATCTGTCGCCCCCTCCTTTTCTTCGATTCCTCCCCCCAGCCTTCTTCGACATCCCCCCTCGTGGATAAGATAAGATGAAGCCCTCCACAAAAATGTCCTCCATGAAGTTCCAGTCATGTGCATGGCTTATCCAAAGCAATTTGAACCGTCATTTAACCCATCCAATGCATGGTGGCAGTCTGCGCTAACAATATGTTTTGCATCAGCAATTGATACCACTTAAGAAAAGTTAGTGCTCACCAAATATCTTCTTATCTCCTAGCCGTAGGGGGGCATAGCCGTAACTGTATATGCCTTCAATTACAATTACCTTTTCCAGCAAAGACTGATACCCATGAAGAATAAAATAGCGCTCATCAAATCTAGCCTTATCCACTGGCTCTAGGGGCCCAAGATATAGAAAACATAACTCCTAGCATCACCAAAATAATACGATCTCTATACCACTACTCGCTGTCACATGTCTTGAAGACCAGATCTAAAGCATACCTACTGATGCAATACATTCCTGCAGTCACAGCAACAATACCCCAGGGTTCTGCCATTAACATCCGCACAACACCAGCATGACAGGATAACTATGGTTCGAATCCACCCCAAGCCACATAGGTGAATCGAACGATGCGCACCATCCTTTAGTTAGAGGAATGGGCAAGGGGAGCAAGCTCCACCCCCGCCACGGTTAAGCGGAAACATCAAGAAGCAATATGAACCACCGAGGATCCATATTCATGCCCGAGTTAGATAAGGAAGAAGGAAGAGGCAAGAACATTCAATGCCACAGCAAAGCAGAGTGAGCCATGCTCAACCCCTTTTCTCCACATCCCTGCAATCAGTATCTCCACATGCTTCTCGTCAATCATCAAATTCATTCTTCAAGTACCTGAGATCAAACGCATTTTCCTGCCAAATAGAGCCACATTAGTGCATAAAAATCAACCAAATTGTGGGCTAACAATCTTATGACTTGGAAGAGGAGTTTCCAAGCCTCACTAAGGAGTAGCTTAATCAGATTGAAGACATCAACTCAGATGATGAGGACATCATCAACTTAGAAGAGTTCAAGGCATGGAAGTCCAAAGGCATTGTCAAAATGAAGAAGTTGGAGGATATACCTGAATCATCCAACCAAGCAATCAGAAGATCACAAAGGGAGAGCAAAAAGCCAATCAGATATGGGTATGATACTTCCTTAGTTACTAAGCACTCTGTTTATCTTGCAAAAGACTTGTCATTTGAAGAACCATCATCATATGAGGAGACAAAGACCAAGACAGAATGGAAGGAAGCTATGGATGAGAAAATTGAAGCACTGAAGGAGAATGATACTTGGGAACTAGTACCAAAAAAGGAGTCTATGAAGGTAATTGGTTCTAGGTGGATCTATACGATCAAAAGGAATTCTGATGGATCAATAAGCACGTACAAAGCTAGACTTGTGGCTAAGAGTTTTGCACAAACCCAAGGAGTTGATTATAAAGAAACCTTCTCACCTGTGGCCAAAATGCAAACCATCAGGGTATTGGTAAGTGTGGCTGCATCAAAGAATCGGAACATGTATCAATTGGATGTAAAAAATACATTTCTAAATGGCTGGATTTCAGAGGAGGTGTACATGTCTCAACCTCCTGGCTATGAGGATCCAAGAAAGGTAATAGTATGTAAATTGAACAAAGCTCTTTATGGATTGAAGCAGGCACCTAAGGCATGGAACCATAGATTGACTACATATCTTCAGGATCAAGGTTTTACCATGAGTAAAGCAAATACTTCTTTGTTCATTAATAGAAGTAATTCAGAGGTAATATACCTATGTGTATATGTTGATGATATCATACTCACCATAGATTGACTACATATCTTTAGGATCAAGGTTTTACCATGAGTAAAGCAAATACTTCTTTGTTCATTAAGAGATGTAATTCAGAGGTAATATACCTATGTGTATATGTTGATGATCTATGTTGATGATATCATTAAGAGAAGTAATGATGCTAATGGCATCAAGCAGATCAAGAATCAGAGGATTGAGGAGTTCAAAATTAGTGACTTTGGATCACTAAATTATTTTCTTGGACTTGAGTTAGTCTATACTAACTCTGGAATTTATATTACTCAGAGAAAGTATATACAAGACATGTTGAAATTTCATTTGCAAGATGCCAAAGTTGTAAGTACTCCAATGGAGGTAAACCTAAAATTAAGTGCTAATGAAGGTGATGTGCTTGAGAACATTGCAAGTTACCAAAGCATAGTGGGAAGCTTGAACTATGCTACATTGACAAGGATTGATATTGCTTATGGAGTAAGTGTTCTAAGTCAGTTTATGCACAAACCTAGGGCACCTCATTTGGAAGCTGCCAAGAGGATTTTGAAGTACCTTAAGAGCACTCAAAATCAAGGGTTGTATTTTCCTTATACATCAAACTTGGACATCAAGATATATTCAGATGCAGATTGGGCAGGTTGCAAAGATGATAGAAGGAGTACCTCAGGATACCTATCATTTGCAGGTAACAAACCTATATCATGGTCTTCAAAGAAGCAACCTACTATTGCTTTATCTTCTACAGAGGAAGAGTATAGAGGACTGGCCAATGCTACTCAAGAGGCCATATGGATCAGATTGTTGTATACAGATTTAGGTTTGCATACTACTTGTCCAATGATTTTTGGAGATAATACAAGCTCATTACATCTTGCAGCAAATCCTATTTATCATGCTAGGACCAAGTATATAGAGGTCCACTATCATTATGTGAGAGAGAAGCTATTGAGCAAGGAACATATGTATCAACTAATATGGAATGTGCAGACTTGTTAACTAAAGCATTAGATGGTACAAAACTTTGCAGGTTTAAGTCAATGATTGGATTGCAGGACATTCATGAAGATTGAAGACGAAGACCAAGCCAAAATGTTTGGCTTGAGGGGGAGTTGTTGGTGCAAAGTTCAAGCCTACACATTTGGCTAGAAGTTCATGAATATTTGAAGCTCCATGGAAACCATTGCTAGGAAGATTTTATCCTTTACCATTTGTAAAAGTCATTTTTTGACTTGAGCGAATATTTGTAATCACTACCAAACGTGTGGACTTGTTAGATAGAAAAGTAACGACTTCATTTGAGGGAATATTTCCTATATTGAAGGAATACTTTTTAGTGAGAGCCAATGGAGGATTCAAATTCAAGCTCAAACATCGTACCTATAAAAGATGCCAAAAAAACTCGCAGGACAAGTGACTCCATTTCCCGAGTTCTCCATTGCCACATTGTAAGAGAGTGACGCCTACATTGTAACCTACACTTCTCATCATCATTAGGCTATCATTATCATGCCTATGATCTTGTACAACATTGTGTTCTAATACAATAGATCTACATTGCTCATCTATGATCTCTTTGTCATAGTCATTCATAACAGTCAACTTGTACTGCTCATATCTCAGTCAATACTTTAAACATTTTCAATGTTCTATAGCCTGTTGGAATCAGCTCCAAGTTCTATATATGCTCACAAATTTTGAAGAGACTCCATTCAACAGATTTGGAGAAAAGCGCTCGAAGCACTCATTGATAAAACTCTACAAAGGTCCTAAAAAATCGGGGGTAATGATTCAATTGCTAAGTTGATAACTTTATGTATAGCGCATCATTTTAAGTGATTCCACTTGGAATCATTAACTTACTAAGCTAATTTGATACCTCTCAAAGGAATTTTTCTGATTCCTACTGTACTGGAAGCACTGAGAAGCAGGTGTCTGAACAAGCAGGTGTCTGAACAAGCAGGTGTCTGAACAAGCAGCAGGTTTCTGAACAAAAATAGAAGGTTTTGATTAATTCTTCAACTTGGAAGTTGTCTGTTTTGGTTCAATCATTTCTCACATCATTTCCAAAGTACATAGGCACTTGTATAGTGTCTTTGAAAAGCTAATAGGGCCCACAACTCAACTCTGAAGCTACAAGGGGTTGGTACAAAGCAGGATTTGGCAGTACCTACTCATTTCTTGAAGTGTCCATCCATCTTTCCCAACAAATAATAAGGTGAGGGTAGGGCCAATGTGAGTAGCACATGGCAAACGTGTTATTTTGCATGACCCATTTTGTAATGGATCCTCTACAACAAAAGTCAAGTGCAATATAAGTGAGTGCCCTGCAAAAAGTGCATAATCAAATAGTTATGTAGGGAGATATTGGTATTTTTGTTTTGCCATGAAGATAGCCTCAACAGAAAACCTGTGAACTATGGCCTCTGACTTCAACAAATGAAGGTAATACTCCTTAGAGATGGTGTGTGACTGAACTTCTTCTTGATAAATGGGGGTGTACGTTTCTACTTAGCAAAAGTCACTTTGTGGCAAGGGAGATGAGTACATAGGGTGATGTATACAAGATTAATACAAGGAGGATCACCAAAAGAGAAAGGGACATTCCAAAAATTTGCACTAGCAAGAAATGGGGTAAACAGTAAATTTGGAGTGTGCAGGTCTAGGATAACGGCCATCAAATTGACAGAAACAAAAGAGGAGAGGGACTACAGTCCACCCAATAGAGAAGATGTTCATGAATTAGGGAAGGAGTAATATGTTCAGTGGGAAGGAGGTTTAACATAAGGGTTTGCTCACCCATTGCAAGACATCACTCATAGCAAGCACGAGCATAGCAAGCACAAACTCAGAGCACACACAAACAATAAGGAAAGTGCGTGAATGGCAAATTATAAAACAGGGATGAAAAATTAAGTTGGAATGGATGACGGGAACAACAAAAGATGATGATGGAAACACAACACTAACGTTTCGTAAAGTAGGACAAAGAAGTACTTGTAAAAGGAAATAAAGATGGTATGCAAAATTAAAGTAAAACATGACTTAAGTACAAAAAGGAAAATAAAAGGGAAGAAGGGACTCAATGATGATGTAACTTGGCCCCATTAATCGGAGCCAGGAATTTTACTGATAATGTCGACAACCAAAATGTGGTTGATCCCACTATGGCTGAAATTTGGTATGGGCCAAACCATTGCAAGCGAAACTTACCAAACGTGTGAATCCATTCAGGGACTAAAGAAGAGCACCAAGTCATTGGGGTTGAAATGGAAGTCTTTTAAATGATGATCATGCCACTTATTTTGCTATAGCTAGGTTAGTGCAATAAAAGATAAATTTCATAATAATCTTCTTCTAAATGCCATAAAGTCTAAATTCAGTCTTACGGAGTATCGTGGGAAGAAGATTTTGTTTAGCAGCAACCTCTAAGCTGGGGACTTGAAATTTCATGTGCAATAACATCTAAACCATAAGGAAATCTAAAAGGAATACAACCAACTCTAGCCTTGTAGGATGTTCTGTATCCCCATATTATGAAATGATTGTTTTTAACATGGTCAATAAGACCTTATTTGTACTTTTTGCTAACTGGTTTTCCTTAGGATGATAGGGAGCTGATTTCCTTTAAAGAATGTGCTAGAATTTACAAATGCGAGTGATTGAAGCATTTTCGAAATATGTATCACGATCAAAAATAATTTTAAAAGAAAAACCAAGCCAAGAAAATAATCCGGAACAAAAACAGTGGGCAATCGACTGAGCAGTGGCTTCCCAAAGAGCCCAACCTTCCACCCATTGAGTAGCATAATCTGTACATGTCACAATATACTCCTTTGTGTCAATTGCATGTGGATTAATGGATAAAATCAAAAACCTACTTTTGAAATGGTTCTAGACGTAGGATAGGATGCAAGGGTAATTTATACCTCGTCAAGAGCATCTCAATTCACGAGAAGCATCACCTGTAGACACAAAATCCTACACCTATTTATGTAGAAGAGGCTACCATAGACCACATTGAAGAGTTTTTCCAGTCATATATTTTTGAAGAAAGATGGTCATTGTTAACCTCTAGATTGGCCCACAAAATGCTATTTTTGATGCACCGGATTTGATGCAACACCCTCGTTTGGATCCTATTACTGGCCATGTATTACCCCTTTGATGAGAGATTTCGATGTTATATCTGGCCTTATATTCATGAGCCTCTTTACCCTCTCATATGGATGCAATGTTCCCTGGTATTCCCTTTGCTATGGGCCTTTGGTCACCTCGTCAGGTCCTTGTTTCTAAGTCTTAAAGATGTGCCTCCTTGACCTTTGCCTTTGAAGCAAATGTATGTAAAATCTTTTGCATTTAATGAAAAAGAGGAAAAGCGGGATGTGGGAGGGGGTATTTACTCCTCGCATGCACTAGTTGAGGCTTCTTCCCTTTTTTGGAGTTGGGGGGGCTTCATTGCTAGGTGGGGCAGTCCTCCTTGTTCCTTCATCTCCCTTCCCTCCCTCCATAGCTCATTGAGTGAGCTATGGTGAGCCCAGACTTCTCCCTTGGTAGGACTGATGGGTAAGGAAAGAATGAATTGGGAGGGTTCTATATATAGAACTCAAATGCGTATGTAAGCTTGGTTGCATGGAGGGGCGCAGGTCTTTCATATTATCTATGTGCGTGTCTGAGAGCTCCTATAACAAATTACTCACCCATGTTCAAAGTTTAGCAACTATCTCTTTTGGCAAAATATATGCTCGTTCTACATTTGGCATGAATTTCCAAATGTAGGAGAATTGAGAAACGGTAAGATCTTCATGGAAAAAAAATGCCATTTTCCTTTAAAATGGGTCTATGCCATACAAAATCTTTCTTTGTTTTAGTAAAAAAACAAAAAGCATAAAATGAGTTCTCGTTCCCTCAATGTTTCTTATTTTCCCTACTCTTATTTTGAATTGACCATACTCTTGTGTATGTAGATTTTTCTATCCCTACCAGTTCAACAAGATATTTGGCTTCTTTCTCCACGTTATCTCAATATACAAGATATTTTCTGTTGTCCATGGTGTCTTATGCTCATGGTAGTGGTGTGGGAATCACCATCAATTTGATTAAACTCTTGTTTACAATTTCCATCGTCCTCTTTGCTTCATCAAATTTTTTAACGAATTTTTCATGATTACCTTCATCCAAAAAGAAAAAAGGCCTCTTTTTTTCTTTGTTCTTCTTGGACTGCTTTGACTTCAGAAAAAGGAGAAAAAGGACAAAAACATAAAAATGAAAATCATATTTTAGTTCTTTTCATTTTCATTTTACAGTTTCTCATGAGTTATCTTAATATTTTTTTACATGATTTATTGAAATTGTGTTTTCTGATTTATTTGTCTTTATATTTCATACCTTTTGTTCATATGTCAATATAATTCTGAATATACGAGGGTATATAGCCAAAACTTAGATTAGGTGTCTTTTCTTGAACCTGGGATCTTTATATGCAAAACTGAGGGTGAATAGGAAAAGAATCTAGTCTAAATAAAAAACTCACCTTCCACATTTCTTATATCATGACTATATGCTGAGAATAAAAAATAACTTATAGACCCTCTTTAAGAAGAATCTTGGATGAATGGTACAGAAAAAGTGACTAATAATTGAAAGAGCGCTAGATTGAATCAAATGGATACCGATTCCTCCTCAAAGAATACTCTCACTAGATCTCAAGGGTAGGGACTTGAGATATGGATCATTGGTTGAACAATTGAGACTCACTTAGAAGATTGTGACTTTTTGTGTCCTTAATAGTTCATACATCTTTAGTTGTTTCATCTTGCTTTTTGACGCGAATCATTGTTAGAGGTTAAGAATATCAATAATTCAAGGTGAAGAAATAAACCCAATAGTAAAGAAAGAAGACATGAATATATATCTTACTTGCATGATGGTCCTTATACACATTGATAAATAAAAAAGGACATCCTTCCCCAGGCCATCCCAACCCCCAGTCCCCCTCCAGCTGTGGTACTTGCTAAAAGGATGGATTTATGTACATAATTATACAGAAAGGGAGCTAGCTCATTGGCTGATTTCTGAGTGGTACAGGAGAGTTTCTATGTTCATGAACCGTTAGCATATAGATGTGCATTTCGGAATGTATATCGAAGTATGTTGTTCAATATGCAACTGACAGATTACAGAAAGTTTTAAGTAGAAGTTTTTCAGTGTTTATAATGCCCGATTTCATGTTATGAACCATGGCTGGTATTTAATACTTTAAAAGAAGGTTATTCATGGGTAAATTTCCATCTCAGGTGGGGTTCTCCATTTATTCATTTCATTCAATGAGGAAGTTGTGAAACATGCATACAATTCCCTAATTTTTCTGCTCTTTTATTTCAGGCCTTAGACCTCGGCATTTTGAAAAAATTTCAGAAGTTGTAGGATTCGAAATAAAAGGAGAAGATCCAACTTCATTCCGACAGCTGTTGCGATTACAGGCATGTCCCTTTCTCTCATTGTTCTTTTTTTTTACAGGGGAAGAGTTAAGAAAGATCAAGGACAAGGGATATTGAGTAATCCTAATGATGATATGGACAACCCATTCCTACTTTTTCTTGAACTGTTGAGGGTAAAATATAGCATACAAGCCTTTGATGTCTTGATGAAGTTTCTATATGCCATTTTGATTTATAATTCCATGCAGAATTGGAACAGTCATGGTAAAGCACTAACTAAGAGATCTAGACCTAAAACATTGGTAACAATGAAAATATTGAAGAAGTTACAGGACAAATGGAGACAACCATAAATTGGTTTAATGGTTGATGCAGCTAATCATAGCTGCTAGAGTTATTCTTATCCCAACTAGTGTAAATTTCGTTTCAAGTATCGGAAATTATTAGTTTAACATTGAAGCACCATAATATTCATTGATCATCCTTGAAATACATAATATTGACCATTTTGAGTTATATCTGTACGATACAAATTATTGTACATGCTACGCAGGTCGATGAACATTTGGTAAAGCTTGAGGAAATCAGTGAACATGCAAGCAAAGAATACTCTTTAGAGAAATCACTCGATCAAATGCAAGCAGATTGGAATGAACTTGCTTTCGAGGTAAATCTGTATGTTAATGTTTTGTAGTGCCTTATAATATAACTCATATTCTTTTCATAATGGAAACTGGGACAGTACTTTTAAGGATGGACATCATTCTTTTAGGCTATGATAAAGCTCTTTATATTTTCTTTTTCAGGGACTGTGTTATGATGTTCCCTCTTCTCCCCCCAACTCATCTTGCTTCATTCTCACCTATTCAAATAAAAAAAACACAGTATTGCATGCGTGCATGCACGCGCGCCCGTGCACGCCCGCGCACACACGCACACACACACACACACAAAAAAAAAAAAAAAAAAAAATCACATGTGCATTACCCGGCTAAGACCTTGAACATGGATGAGAGGAGGTGATCCAACATCAGCTGATGCTCGGTTCCTTATGAGATGGACTGCCCCTTTCTTATCTGATGTTGCTGTACCCATTACTATCTTGTATGCTCCTCATTGTATTGTCCACGCTTATTAGCCTCCCCTCTGTATCATTGTATGCACTAGACTGTAAAAGATAGCTATACTTTATACTCCTCATTGTATTGTCCACGCTTATTAGCCTCCCCTCTGTATCATTGTATGCACTAGTCTGTGTCGTTGGTTCCAAAGAAGAAATTTGGGTTAGATACACTTCATTGAGCTCAGAATTTAGACTGAGTTTTCCAATCGTAAATTCTGATAGTCGGAGTGCCACAAGTTAGGATGAAAATGTTGTGTTCCATCCTTATTTGGAAAAGTTTGTGGATCGTTCAGAATACTTCCTTAGGTTGTTGACAATGAACTAGCCATATCATCTGAGGGCTACATACATGAACCCCCCGTGCATATATGTTGACAATTGGTCCTTAAATAAATCAAAATCAGCAACAGAAAATGGGTTTATTTGGGAGCCAAGACTAAGATTTTGAGTGATACAAGGGGGAATACTACTCTGTACTTTTTTTGGAAATAAGAACTTTCTTTATTTATTCGTTAGTTTTTATAGGTGGATCAAATCTCATTGTTTTCACCACTCAATAGGAAAAGGAACAAAATTCCTAAAATAAATAGAGCTTTGTAGTTTAACTTTCAACATTTAAGTTAAGCATCTGCATTCTGATTGCTCATAGGGGTTGCATCTAGCTTTCCGTGTTCTTCCACTTGTATTAAGGTATCAATCCCTCCCTCCAAAGCAAGATGAGGCATCACATTGTAAAGAAACAGTTTTTAATATAGATTCCTGTATTAGTTTTGTCACAGGAAGACATATTCATACGTTTGGAAGAATTTCATGGGTAATATACTTTTGATGCTGGAAATTGCTTCGTAGAATAGTAGGAAAATGGAGAGAATATTTCTATTCATCTCGTCAAGAAGACAATGTTTAAATTAATAGGTAGCTTAAAATGAATTATAGGCATTGTGAAACATATTGGCATGGTTCACTGTTACTTTGTTAAAGAATTTTCAAAATAAAATTAAGCCAAGTAATTCTACCCTTAAAAAAATATATAATACAATTCTATCGGAAAAAGTTGAAACCATCATGCTCATAATGCATAGCTTACCTGTGTAGTGTACCTGAGCTTTATTAATGAATCATGACTGACTGAATACTTGCATAAGTTTTTGTTAAGTCTGGCATCAGCCTTTCTTTTATTGATAACCAGGCATCACTTTACAAATCAACCGGAACATATATCTTAAAAGGTGGACCTATTGAAGAGGCACAGATATTGTTAGAAGAGCAGATTGTGAAAACTCAAAATATGTTCGCATCAGCATTTGCACAGTATTTTTCAGAGAGAATCTCGAACTGGCTGAAAAAGGTACACTATTATCTGCTGTTTTCATTCCTTTAATATCATTACATAATGTCAAAGTATGCTAATGATGATCGCACATGACTTCTTGAAGATTACACGAATGGAAGCCATTTTGAAAGAGTGGCTGAAAATGCAAGCAGCATGGATGTATCTGGAGCCAATTTTCGGATCACCAGATATACTTAGTCAGATGCCTAAAGAAGGCAAAGCATTTCATGGTGTTGACAAGGTTTGGCGAAGCATAATACCATCTGTAATGAACACAAAGACAATACTAGAGGTCAGTTCTGTCAAATCTGAAATCAGATGAGCATATAAGCACATGATAACAAATGTGTATGACATAAAATATTCTAATTGATCATTATATAAGCATATTTTTCCAGGCTTCAGATATTCCAGGACTTCTCGAAAATCTGCAATCAAGTAATGAATCTCTGGATGTAGTACAGAAAGGGCTTAACCATTATCTGGAAACTAAACGCCTTGCTTTCCCACGCTTTTTCTTTCTATCAAATGATGAATTACTTGAGATATTGTCAGAAACAAAAGATCCTCTAAAGGTGCAGCCTTTTCTTAAGAAGTGTTTTGAGGGTATCAGCAAACTGGAGTTTCAAAATAACCTTGATATCACAGCCATGCTTAGTGTTGAGAATGAGAGGGTTGAATTTTCAAGGAAAGTGAACCCTAAAGCTGCAGGAGGAAATGTTGAGAAATGGTTAACAGAAATAGAACAGGTTATGAGGGAGAGTCTGAAGGTATATCAGTTTTAACATTGCATCTTTGGACACATTTATATATCTTGACATGAACTCTATTTGAAATTTTCTTTTTCTCAGGTATTGATACAGAAGGCCTCTGCTAACTATGTCACGATTCCACGTGAGAAGTGGATTTTGAAGTGGCCGGGAATGGTGGTATTGTGTGGATCCCAAATACACTGGACGAAGGAAGTGGCTGATGCTATTGATAGTGGGGAATCATCTCTCAAGCGTTACGAAGAAAAATGTGGAGATCAGCTCCAAAGTCTTGTGAAACTTGTAAAGACCTTCTACATCCCATTCGAATTGAAATCTTGGTAACCTCAAGTAGATACAAATGAGTTGAAATATTTCCACACTACTATACAGGTACGAAGTAATCTTACCAACATGGAGAGACTAACTATCGGTGCACTAGTTGTGATTGATGTGCATGCAAGGGATGTTGTTACACTATTGATAGAGCAAGGAGTTAGAAGTGAGTTTGATTTTGAATGGCAAAGCCAGCTGCGCTACTACCTAGAAAATGATGAGGTACAATTGTTTTGACATTCGATCAGTTCATTTCATGTTTAAGTTTCATTCCTAATGTTCCCCTTTTTTAATCACATAAAGGAGTCATATGTTTCTTGTAGAAGAAGCAGAGACTCTCTTAATCAAGGCTAGAAACTTGTTTCTCATAATTTGCTTCATAGAAAATTCCATTCTGAGAAATAGTTGCTCAGGTGATTGTTCGAATGGTGAATGCATCTCGCAAATATGGTTATGAATACTTGGGAAATAGTAATAGACTTGTTATAACACCCCTAACTGATCGATGTTATCGCACACTGATGGGAGCCCTACATTTGAACCTTGGAGGGGCACCTGAAGGTCCAGCAGGGACAGGAAAGACTGAAACTACAAAAGATCTTGCAAAAGTAATTTCATATCTCAAATATCACAGGGGCTTCAAAAATAATATATCATATGATAAGGCCTGAAATATTCTTATCGTGTTTGATTTTCAGGCCATAGCAATGCAATGTGTTGTTTTCAATTGCTCTGATGGACTTGACTATCTTGCCATGGGAAAGTTCTTCAAGGGCTTAGCGAGTTCAGGGGCCTGGGCCTGCTTTGATGAATTCAATCGGATCGACTTGGAGGTTCTTTCTGTTATTGCCCAGCAGATACTAACTATTCAAAGGGCCATCATGACAGGAGTAAAAACTTTCTTCTTTGAAGGAACAGAATTGCAATTGGTGCCTACATGTTCAGTGTTTATCACGATGAATCCAGGATATGCTGGAAGATCAGAGCTTCCAGATAATCTTAAGGCATTATTTAGGCCAGTTGCAATGATGGTGCCTAATTATGCGATGATTGGGTAATTACTTTGCCTGAGATTTTTTATTAGAAATCATGACAGTTTTGTTTGTCTTTTGATACATATGCATGTCCTCTGCATGATTGAACGACATACAGGTCTATGATTTCCTTAATTAATGATGCCAAAATCGGTTCCAGCCATCCAGACAAACTTGAACTACATGAATCTGACAGAATCTCTGATGGTTTTCAACGTGAGAAACGATTTTAACAAGGGTAGTGAGGTTTTTTTATTTATCTTGAAATGTCCTCCAAGTTTTTGGAGAGGTGGGATTCCTATCTTCTTTAGAATCGAGAGTCTGGAAAGCATTTCTTATCATTGATTTGCATTTTGAGAAATGCAATTGAATTTTGATGACGGAGTTCCCTAGGACAAAGGATGTGTATTTTGGAATGGAGCTTGTAAGCTTATGCTTTCAAGGTTTCTGAGTGCAAGGTGCTCCATTTGACAGATATTGGTCAAGAACCAGGAGACTGGAGTCAATTACTTTATCCAGACCAATGGTTCCACCCCCTATGACCTGAATCATATAGTTAAACTCATACATAATACACTTTAATCCGAAGAATTTACACACTATAAATAATTGTGTTTGGAATTGAAAATCATAGATTTTTGGTTTAGTAAAAGCAAGTTTTAGCATGAAATATCTGCTTTTGATGTTTCAGGAAATGCATGATTTTGATTGGGACTTCGCCACATTGAACATTCATGTCTGAAGCTTGTGTCATACATAGCATGAATAGCCACTGTATTCATGCCTCCTAAGGTTCAAATGGAGTTTGTCCGTAGTAATAGGCATTATCTCATAATGCATCTTTTTAATTATCAGACAAAACCATATCCACATGATCTATCTATCACTTTTATGGTATAGAGACCAAAACACTACCTTTGCTTTAATTTCCAGATGAGATAAAAATGAGCGTCTGGTTTAGATTCCAGGCCATCATTTTGATCCATTGCACAATTGCAATACACTTATGCATATCATCAGCCTCATAGCTAGATTTAGAGAGTAAGCTAGATTGAGAGAGTGATAATTGTAAATAGATATTAGAAATGCAGACCTATGGTAGAATGCCAATATTTTTCACACTCTATTAGATTATTCAGTCTCTAAAGAGGGAGGAAGTCTTACTGAGACCACCAGCTGTGTTCCACACAAAGATTGTGGTAGCCTAAACATGGGAGAATAAATTTAAGTCATTGGATTAATTTTCTCAGAGAGTATTTTTCATATTTAAGCTATCAAAAACATGTGAAGAGTTACTGTCCAAAGAAATGTGTCTCACCCCATTCAAGTCATCATGTCTTTGAGAGTTTTCTGTCTTATGGTTTTGAGTTTTTTTTTTTTATCTTTCATGTACGTTGTAACTTGTGCTTTTGGCTATTTGACAGTTACTTTAACAAAAGGGCTATTAGATAACATGAGTAAATTTCCCTTTTATTCCTGTTTTGATTGGATGAGTTGCATCAAAGGTCTTTCTGAACTTTAACAGTGAGATTACACTCTATTCGTATGGATATGGACAAGCAAGAGACATGGCAAGGAAACTAGTTGCAACATACCGGTTGTGTAGTGAACAATTATCCTCACAAGTATGCATCTTTACAACTCGCTGTTTTGATTTTCTACTCGATATCTTGTTTCACACTAATTGGTAGCTGCTTTTGTTAAGGATCACTATGATTATGGAATGAGAGCGGTCATCGCTGTACTTAGAGCAGCTGGAAATCTGAAAAGAAAATATGGTGATCAAGATGAAGCAGTTCTAGTGCTTCGCGCTATAAGAGATGTAAATCTTCCAAAGTTTCTTTCACATGACATACCACTTTTTGAGGGAATTATGTCAGATCTGTTTCCTGGAGTGGTAAATTTCTTTGTTACTCCTGCTTTAGGTTAAAATCATCATCATTTTAAACAGCTCAAAATGCTCCTTTCGAACTAATGTATATGTGACTACACAAGGAATGCCATTTAATCGTGTGTGCCGTGAACAAGGTCATATGCCTACTCAAATTCCCTTTCATTATAAATCTCTCCTTGGATGACTAATTGGTAAGCAGTTATGGTGATAGGCTATGGAACCACTTGTGGTTACATTCATAGAGGATGAACTCTACCTTGTCTGTTAGCTTAGTTTTCATCAAATTTTGAATTGGATGACAGAGAGCTATTTCACGGACTAACATCTACACAACATGAATAGACAGGAAAAGTCCCTGAATAATGAAAGCTTTCATGCATGTAAATCAGTGAATCACAGTCCGGAAGTATAATTGATAAAATCAAAATTAGCCTCATCTCATCCTTACCCAATTCTTATCAAACCCTTTTGTTTTGAAGTGTTAAATCATAACCTTTTTGTTTCTTGGCAATTACCAGCCATCTATGTATAAACCTGTTCCGCTTAATAATCTAAGCCTTTTCCGTGTATACATTTTAGAATCTATATAAAGATTCTCAGCCTGCCCAGTTTCCATCACCTCTGTTGCTGCAACTCCTCTGGATGGACTTCATATGCGCAAAAGGCTTTATTAACCTGCATCTACTCATCTTCTCTGCTTTGTAGTTATATTTTTCATGAAACAGCTTTGTACTTAAACATCTGCCCCTGATGTCTGGAGCTAGCCAACTGAGAAGTTGCATGGTCCCAAATATCTAGCCGAGCAACGTGTGCTATTATTTTGGTGAAACAAATGGGACCTTTAGAGTGTTGTCAAATGCTTCATGTTGAACTAACAACTCTATATTGGCCTTATTGCTTTCGCCTCTTCTTAACTATGTGAAGGTCTTCCTGCCAGCTTAGAGATTATTCACTCTGGTGCAGGCTGCCTCCTTGACAAAACTGAATCATATGCTTTCCATTAGCCAGTTCATCTGATGCTATTTACCCAAAGGGACTCGTCCTCTTTGATACAAGTGGCCATGTAAGAAAACCACTCCTATATGTGACCCTATCTACTTGATGACCCTTATTAACAACTTTTCAAACTTTTAGGACTGCATTTATTCGTTTTCAAGCGCATGTTAGAGAAGCTAGGAAAATTCATTCCAAAAGAATTTTAATTGAAAAAGTAAAACCTCTTTATGCATCCATAGCAAAATACAGTTTTGAATCGTTTCGTTGTTTTCCTATTGAACACATAGAAGGTAATTTTAGAAACTCTAAAGAGTTTTACAAAGCAGCTTTGCCTAGGGAGTTATTTTGGATGCGAACTTTACATACCTTCTTTCCTAAAGGCTTCAATTTAGAAGGAAAATCTAGCCTTCGTAAGAGTAAATCTATCAATAAGAAAACTCCTATGCTATGGCGTAGATACCCAAAACTTTCCTCAACTGTCCAATCTTCTCAACATACAGAAATTTGGGTTCCACATCGTAATATTAATGTTTCTATTTCCTCTCCCAATAGGTCCCTTAGTTCATGCTATAGATTAGACTCTTCTCATGAGGATTTCCCATCATCATCTTCTAATGAACATTTGTTTGGCTGATCAATCTCTTAAGTTTAGTGATTTTAAAAGAAGATTAATTTTCTTGGATAGAATTATGCAAGAGGGGTCTTTTTCTTTCAAAATCTTTGAAAAGTATAACAAAAGAGTCCTCTTTAAACTTCTATATATCTTGGAAAATTTCTCTAATGAGGATTTGAGTCTTAAAAAATCCCATAGTTTTCAACTTCGAATTCTCATATCCAAATTTCTAAAATCCTCTTGTGTTTCTCATAATCCTTTGATTTCAAGAAGAGTTTTACTAATTACTATCATTACTTCTCCAGAAATGGATAAAGTTGGTTTGAACTCTATTTTGAAATCAAAAGAAGTGATAGAATCTCTTCCTTCTTATGTTAGAAAGCTTTGGGTCCATCCTTTGGTTACATACAAATATTTGAAAACTTTGGGTCAAAAAGCTTTGAATTACAATGATATTGGAAGAAATATGAGAGAGCAAGATAGATTGTCGATTTCTAGAAGATCTTGTTGTTGCAATAATGGTTCCTTTTCCTCTTTCGTAAACAAGGATCTAGGTCATATAGTTTCTGCCGATTGTTCTATTCTTCCTACTAGTAGCTTGAAAGAACTTTTTTCTAGAGGAACAAAATATAGACTTCATACCTCTAAGGATGCTTGCATCCTTAAAGATATAGAAAAGGGCATTGATAATTTCATTCTAAAATTTGAAGAATCTTTAGGTATTCGTGGAATTTTTACACATTGGAAATCAATAGTAATGAAGAAAGTTTCTATGAAGGCTGATATAGCTTTAGGGAGGAATTCCCCTTCATTAGATAGCTTATCTGTAAGTGATTTGATCTCACTAAAATATTTTCATAGAAACTTTGTGATTTCTTATGTGGATAAATGTCCAAATAATTTTGTTTTTACTTGTAAAAAGTTTTATGTAGAGTGTCTTATGAAAGAAACTCAGTCCTCTACATATCAATTTTGCAATGTTTCTTCTGGAGAAGTTATTTCAAGCCATCAAGATTTTTGTAAATCTTATGGTTTCAAATTGTATCAAAATTTACCTTTTTTATATAAAGTTTGGAAATTCCATAAGAACCCCATCAAATCGAGATTTATAGCTGCATCTTGTAATACTTCTCTCACGGATGTTTCCAAATGGTTAAGCAATTGTTTTAAAGCCATTTTACCTACTATTCATGATATTTGGAAGGAATTACTCAAAGATGCAGATGTGCCAACTTCCTCTAGTTGGATATTAGATAATTCTCTAGGTGTTGTTCCTGTAATAAAGTCTCTCAACTCTTCAAGAACTATGGAAGAAAAATCTGTTCCTTTGGGGCTTCAAACTTTTGACTTCACCACTTTGTATACAAAGTTAGATTTGAATGATTTAAAACATAGAATTTCTTCTTTAGTTAGGAAAGTTTTCTCTTTTAAATTCACCAAAGATAGATGTAAGGCTCTTTTGGTAGAAAAATCTGCATTACATTTTGATTATTTATGGTTGAAATCCAAGTCTGTAGATATAGATAGTAAAAAGAAACGTTACACTAGAATAGTAGATGAAACCGACATTCTTCTTTGGTTAGAGATTCTTTTAGAAAACTTGTATATTTCAGTTGGTGATACTTTATTCAAACAATGTATTGGAATTCCTATGGGTACAAACTGTGCTGTCTTTCTTGCGAATTTTTATCTTTTTACTTATGAATTTGAATTTATGGAAAGGCTTGTTTTAGCTAATACCTGTCCTATCATTATACACAAACTTTCTAATATTAGACGCTTTGTAGATGATCTGTTTGTTCCTGATTTTAGTTCTTTTCAAGATTTTATGTATTTAGACAATGATGCTTTTGGTGGTGGTATTTATCCCAAAAAATTTTGTGAGCTGAATTGTACTTCACATGGTGATTCTTGTGCTTTTCTAGATCTAAAAATATTTCAGTCTCCTTTTGGTTTGGAAGTAGACATTTATGATAAAAGATTAGAACCAGAATTTGCTAGCATTAACATGATACGTATGCCTCATATTGATTCAAATATTTCTCATTTAGCAAAGTACGGCGTTGTTTGCTCTCAATTGTTTAGATTTTCTCGTCTATGTTCAAGCTTGTCTTCATTTGTAATTCAATGTTGTCAACTAATTTCTTTGCTTGTCCAAAAAGGGTATTTATTCAAGAAAGTTTCAAAGAAGGTAAGGACTTTCTTACTTCGTAACAAGTTTTCATGTGTTCAAATTAATCATTAGTAAATTCAATAGAAAAGGGGAACACTATTTGGGTTAATGATAAGGTATTTTGTGGTTCCTTCCCCCCCCCTCCCCCTCCTTCTTTTTCACTCTCTATTTATAGCTTCTTTCTAGTCTTTTGTTCTTTTATGTTTATTATTATTATTATTATTATTATTACTTTTATTTTTATTTTAGCTATTTCTTTATATTCATTATTATTATTTTTAATATATATATATTTTTAAAATTATTTTATAATTTTTATTTATTTATTATTCATATATTTATTTATTTATTTATCTATATATTTATTAATTTTAATTTTAATTTTTATAATTCTAATTCCTTTCTTCTTATCATTTGTTTGTTCTTTGTGCAAGACTTTATCATGGCTGAGTTTGCCCTTCACTTCCGAAAGTGATAGAAACTCAGTTCGTTGACATTGTTAGAGATCTTGATTTAGAAAGACTCTTTATTAAAGTCTGCACCATGTAGCACTATAGCACTCATGTGGTGGTCACCCCTTCTTGCACTAGGCAACACCAGTGTAGCGCTATAGCACTCATGTGGTGGTCACCCCTGCTTGCACTAGGCACTTCTATCATATAGACAATGAGATCCAGTGTAGCACTAGTGTATGTAGCGGGATACTTGGATACACCCTTAAAAAATGTATTTTATGTTTTGCTTTTCGAGATGCATAAGCCAAATACAAGAGGAGTTACCTCAATTTTCTATAAGCGAAGAAGCAGAAGAAGCAAAAAGCAATAAAATGAAGAAAAGGGGATCCAACTCATCGGTTAATGAAGAAGGCGGAATTCTCAATCTCCTAAGTCACCTAATTTCCCATTTCACCAATTTCCTAAGTTGTCTATTTTCCCATTTCATCAATTTTTTAAGTTTCCTAATTTCCCATTTCACCAATTTCCTAAGTTGCCTATTTTCCTATTTCACCAATTTCCTAAGTTGCCTATTTTCCTCTTTCACCAATTTCCTAAGTTTACTAATTTCCTGTTTCACCAATTTCCTAAGTTGCCTAATTTCCCATTTCACCAATTTCTTAAGTTGCATATTTTCCCATTTCATCAATTTCCTAAGTTGCCTAATTTCTTAGTTCACCAATTCTCTAAGTAGTTTAAATTCCTAAGTTGACCAATTTCTCAAAGTAGTTTATTTTTTTAGTCAATTTTTTACAAGTTAGTCGACTTATCTCAAAAGTTCACCATTTTTATGAAATTAGTCTACTTACTTCAAAAGTAGTCTATTTTTTAAGAAAATGGTATACTTTTGATTTAGTCTACTTTTTCACTTGAAAAAAGAGATTGAATTTCCCAAATCTGCATATGGTCTAAATTTTCAGCCACTTGCGGAGGACTCATGGACGATGGATAATACCGAATATCAAAATTTGGAAGATAGTGACGACACAGGAAAAGTGGACCGAAAAGGAAGTTTCCAGACTACCAAAATGGTCAGTGAGCCTGCCAAAGAAGAAACTAATTTTGTCCCTTTTGCTACCCTTCACTTCTAGAAAAACTATATAAGGAGACCTCTCCATTAAAGAAGAAACAAGCTGAGGGGGAGAGAGACTCGTGGAAGGAATGCACATCTAAAGCATTGCCTTACCTTTGTGTATGTAGAGCTCTTAGCTTACCACTAGTGCTTCACTTGATAGAATTGGAATCAGCTAGCTTGGCACTCTAGCTTGGCACTGTGAGTGAGTAGTGGGCAAGCAGTGATTGGTCATTCTTCTCTTGAGTAGCTAGTTGAAAGACTAGAGTTTTCAGAATGTATGTTTAGAGAATCGAAGTTCAACAATTAGAGTGAAGGTGTATGCTTATGTCTCTTACTGATTGCCCAATGTCTGTATAATCCTCTTTTGAGCTGTTTATACTCATAATTTCAGCTTCTTTCTCTCATTTCACTGTGTGTCTTCAAGTCAAACTTGAAGTTCAACTTCGGCCTATCCTTCCGAATCACAATCACCCCAAAAGCTGCCCCAATTGGTAATGTAGAATGCACCCGAACTTAACTTTGGCATCCAGCTTAACTCCCACTCTCAACTCCTACTCTCTCAGTCCTACCTGAATTGGTGATAATTTCAGGTCGAATGCATGCACACACTTACTTTCCCTCTTTTCCTCCCTATCTGCCTCTGACTCTCACTCTCTCTCTTTTTCTCTCTTTCCCACTCTTTATTTCCTTTTCCTTTCCCTTTTTACTATTTACTCACACACACTTCCACATGCACATACCTTTTCCTCTTTCCTTCTCTCACTCTCACGCACACACTTACATACACCTACACTCACCCGCGCCCATACAACTACATACTCCAAGCACACACACTCACTCATACACTCACACATGCATACACTCACACCACCCCCCGTTTGCTCTCGCACACATACGCTCTTATACATATATATGCTCACACCTATAGCACACACATTTGCACACGTCCATCCACACACCCACACTTGCCTCCTCCTCTTGCTCTTTCGCTCTCACCTGTACTCTTCTTCTCACTTCCCTTCACTCCACTCCTTTTGCTCACACACACAAAACAAGTCAAGCACATGCACACTCAGCACACCCATCATACCTACACATTTTCTCACTCACTAGGCGTAAGCATAGAGAGTTCCATATTTTTCCTGTGAATTAAGAGAGTTTAGGAGTAACTTTAGATCATCAAGCTTTCACAGCTAGTGGTGTTTGAATAGTACATGTTGGACGTGTCCACAGTCTTACTCAGTTACATATGCACTCCTCACCATATAAAATAGGGCCATAATCTGAAGGCTCGCACTTAAAACATTTATTACTATTCCTTTTGGTTTATTCTTCAGGCTGGGTATCAGCTCATTATGTCCCTAAACCTAACAAATTCACAGAGAGAGTTTCAACTTCACTTCAGCATTGTGCAAAGTATCAGAGCATTATGTGTCAGCAAAGTATCATGTGTTTTAGATATTCCTCTTCGAATGGCTCCCAAAATCTCCAACCGAACATTTCTGGATGAGCTTAAAATAAAATCTCATGCAGGAGTTGTTACCTGTTTCACCTTCATTTGCCTATTCTTCACATCCACCTTGTTACCAGGCGATACAATACGAATGTTTTCACAAACTCTGCGTAAATTTCGATGCCATGCTGAGAAAGTTTTGTAAGGTTGCCTGGTTGTTATGCCAAACGAATAATAGCACACTCCCCATGGACAATCTTGCAAGCCACCAAATTTCTTATCTAGCGCTTCTGAAGCTCTCCAGCTATTTGGAAGAACTACTTCTACTCCATATTTATCTGACGAAAAGAGTTCCTGCATCCAACCAATTGAAGTGGTCCATCGAGCATCGAGTTTGCGTTCATCACGAATAATCATCCGATCAACTTTCCCTGCCAAGGCAAACTTTCAGTTGAAGAAGAGTCCAAGTAAGGGAACATCCACATAGTCCTCATCACTTCAATGTGCTGTTGAAAGCATTCCATCACCTACTGTCTACCCAAAACACTAAGAAACCTTTTCCAGTTTTGCAACTCTTGATCAATCCTCTTCTTCTTTATGTTCTGCCTTTGTTGTTGCGCTTTAAGAAGCACTCATAACCATCTTCTCCACATTCTGAATTCATTTATTGGTTAACGCCTGATGAGCATGGTGATTTTACATTCATAAAGAAAATGGCATGTGTCATCCTTCTCCGGACTCTATCAGTTTTTTGGTGATGGTTCTTTAGTTCATCTCTATGAAGTCATTTTTAACAAGCGCTCAACAACAACAACCGACTAAATTTTGCTTTCTCTCTCGTGCATATATGCCTCCCGAAAGTAAAGGTGAGAGGATTACTCTCCTGATGTGCAGAGAAAAGGGATGATAAGGACTTATCATCTATAAGCTTTAGAGTGCATCAGTTGCACACATCAGCATGCGAGAAGGCGCTTTCTCTCTCATTCATTTTTTTCCATGAGCTTTAGAGCAAGCCATCTATCAGATTCAGCCCCCAAAAAAAGAAGTTGCACTGTTCCTTTTCTCTTCGTTATTTCCTGGTTGCAGGCTGCAGCTGATGCTCTCCCTGCAATAGAATGCCAACCCCCCACTGAGGACCTCAACAACCCGAGGCTCCAGCACAAAAAACCATGTCTTCTGCTCTCTTGCTCCTCCCTCGACACCTGTTGTTTGCTTCTACTCTTAAAACTTCCAAAAATTCGAGAACTTCAAGGTTGCACCCGTTGCGCACTCTGGATCCTTGCAGAGAAGCCCACTGTCTCCCTATGCACATGTATCCAAAAAACCACCCTTTCCAGCAGCCGTTTCACTGTCACCTCGTTCCCATCCTACTCGAACAGACTAGCCCCCCCCCCCCACCACCCCCTCCCTCCCCCCTTCTTCTGAGTACTGAACAAAAGGACGGCAAAAAAACTCCTCGAAATCCCCCGTGATGTAACGCCTTCAATTGCTGCACATGCGCAAAACAATCACACCCATGCATCCACTCCACCTCCACTAATTGTGCCCTTAAGAGGCCGTATGCAGCTGTGTACCAACGAACACACACCAAGACGAACCTCCCTCCGTGTGCATTTAGGGGTGCATAACGCCCTTTTAGTTCCAAAAGTCGAGGAAAAAAATAGTCAGACATTATTGACACCAAAACAAAAACTCGTTTACAATCTTGACTGAATCAACTACAGAGGGTACCAAGGAAGTCATGAGATGCTTTTTCCTGCACATGCCACACACACACACACACACACACACACATATATATATATATATATATATATATATATATATATATATATATATATATATATATATATATATATATATATATATATATATATATATATATATATATATATATATATATATATATATATATATATATATATGTGTGTGTGTGTGTGTGTGTGTGTGTGTGTGTGTGTGTGTGTACAGAGGGTACCAAGGAAGTCATGAGATGCTTTTTCCTGCACATGCCCCACACACACACACACACACACACATATATATATATATATATATATATATATATATATATATATATATATATATATATATATATATATATATATATATATATATATATATATATATATATATATATATATATATATATATATATATATATATATATATATATATATATATATATATATATGTGTGCCCACATGTATAAGCATATTCAACACAAATCAAAAAGTTATTTCTATGCGGCATTTTTCATATCTTAATGAGGCAAGGCAACATCAACAGAAGCACCAAGAACATGGTAACATATGCACACATATCTGTCAATGCAAAATACTTCATCATCCTCATATGGGGGATCTTTTCTTTATTCTGTGCATCAAAAATCATATTAGTAAATCACCACATTTACACGAATTAATGTGCAACATACTCTCCTTCACTTGCTTGCGAAGTCATCCCTGACGAGCATTTCCACAACTCGGGCTTCATCTTGCTTTTTACCGGTTACTCATCCAAATATTTAGCTCACTTCTGTGGAACACATAAAGCACCATAATGCAATTACCCAGATCATTCAACCATGACAAATCACACAGACATACCCCAAAATCTCTCTCTCATACATAATCTTCATGCATAGACTTTCTCCAACGATTAAACTCACCCTACCGTCCATACCATGACTTGTGTCCGCGCATCCACATACCCACCTCCATCATTTCATGGCTCAGTTTCTCGCATACTTTTTCATTCACCATTCCCTCCTCAGCTCCTTTTTGTTCTGCAAACAAACCTCAACAAAAAATCATGTCATCCCTACGCTTCTTCAATCCATGACATAGATGCAATAAACCAAACCAATGCCACTAAAGGATAAAAAAATAACGATATGGAGAGCCCTATAAGACCATCGTGCAACCTGTAGACAATCAACACACATGACATTACTCAACAAAAACCTGTGCATACCGGTAATAACTTGACAAAGTCCTCCTCTTCTGTCATGCCCTCTTCACATACAAACTCATCAAAAAGGCAAAAAAATTATAACAAAAGAGAAGTGACAAAACATGTATCCCATTGGTGTGTCTACATCCGATAACTTCTATACTTGCCATGTATATATACGCAAAAATGAGGCCATCTAAAAACGTAGCCTCACTCACATCCCAAAAAACCGATCACCCACAATGAAATGAGACACAAGCAGAGAATTCCCAAGGAGCACACATACCATTGCCAATCTTTGGAACGGATCTATCGATAACATTGGAAAAGCCAAACCCGATAAGTCGCTTATAACTAACCGGCCAGGCACATATAATAGCTATGCCGTCGTCAACGTTGGACTCGAGTTGATCGATCTATTGAGCAAAACAATCACTCCCATGCATCCACTCCGCCTCCACTAATTGTGCCCTTAAAAGGCTGTATGGAGTTGTGTATCGACGAACACACACCAAGATGAACCTTCCCCCATGTGCCTTTAGGGGTGCATAATCCCCCTTTAGTTCCAAAAGACAAGGAAAAAAATAGTAAGACATTATTGACACCAAAACAAAAACTCGTTTACAATCTTGACTGAATCAACTACAGTGGGTACCAAGGAAGTCATGAGATGCCTTTTCGTGCACATGCCATCCACACATATATGTATATATATATATGCCCACATGTATAAGCATATTCAACACAAATCAAAAAGTTATTTCTATGCGGCATTTTCCATATCTTAATGAGGCAAGGAGACATCAACAGAAGCACCAAGAACATGCTAACATATGCACACATATCTATCAATGCAAAATACTTCATCATTATTGGGGGATCTTTTTTTTGTCCTCTTCATCAAAAATCATATTAGTAAATCACCACATTCACAGGAATTAATGTGCAACACATGGTTACCTTTCCTTACATGCAGAAGACACGAACGGCCAAAGAGTCCACCCCTGAGAGGGACTAATCTAAAACCCCCTTGTCCTCTCCCACTCTGACACCCATTCAATTCTCCCTTAGTGATGAAGGTAGAGTGAGTTTAGTTTCAGAAGTTGAGCACCTTCAGGCCTCCTCTGTCATTTATAAGATCATCGATTAAGGTCAGAGCTGTGGGAGCGTAGGGACCTCCTTCAGAGCAGCTTGCCTACCGAGGTTGGCTAGTTAGTTGATATTCAAACCTTGGGTTGAGGCTTTTATCGGGTGGAACTTGAATTTCTGGAGGCCATTGCTCGGATGATTGCTTTATCTGCAATTGCAGTCCGGGCTTCCAAAGCTTATGTTTGTCCTTGGACACATGGCTTTGACCCCTCGACAACTTCCTCGTGAGCTTTCATCCCTCAGGAAGAATGTGGCTTTCGAGTGACTGCCTTCTTTCTTTGCCTTGGTTACGAGTATATGCCTCTGTTACCCCAGATTGGTGGATCTCTTCGTACATTTTTTGAGGTCCAGTAGTCCATGACCTCGGTTGTGGCCAAAGCTTTGGGCCTTGCTTCAGTGAGGATCCTCATTTCTCACCATGCATAGTTACTATCAGAGATTGAGCTCCCACTTTTGTCAGGTGGTTGGATGACTGAGAGGGTCGAGTATTTTGGCCTCCCAAATTAGTGCTTTACTTGTCGTAAGGTTGGTCACCTTGGGAAGGTGTGCTCTTCAAGGACCCGACACTAGAAAAGACAATGTACTCAGTAAAAGCCACATGGGTTCCTTGCATAGGCATCTATGCCTCCTTCCCCTTCTTCGACTTCCCCCGGTTCTTCATCACCGGACGAGGGTGAGTTCGAGCATCATCAATGCTTGGTCTGTGGGCCCATTGACATCGTGATGCTTCAAGAATATCATCTCTCCTTAGGCCATACATGGCAGTGTAGATAGCTCTTGCAGAGACATGGTGAGGTTTTTTGGTCAGCTTGTTACAGTCCCCATGGGTCCTAGGGTGGTGTATGTATTTTGATTCGGGATTCCTTGCAGACTTAGTTTATAGAGAGAGGGGAAATTGTCCTCGGTAGGGCCATTTGGCTGATCTTGTAGTGGGTGGTCCTCAGATATGACTTTCTTTGGCTTTCCTAAATCTTTATGCTTCGAACCATGAGAGTGCTTGTATCGCTTTCTGGTCTCATACCATTGATGCATTCCATGTGCTCAAGCTTGCTGTGTTGCGGGAGACTTCAACATGATTGAGGCACTTGAAGATCGCCAGAGTGGTAGCCAAATCACTAGGAATGGATTTTAGCTTGCAACTTGGGAGAGAGTATGTCTAACCTTGATGTTGCTGATGTATGGCACATTGAGGGCTTTGGTAGAGAGCGAGAAAGTCTCCTCTTCTGGTGCAGACATACGGATTGATGAAATGAATCTCTCCAAGATTGATTACATTTATGTGAGTGATGTATTGGCTTACTATGCTGGTATGGCATGTATTGTGGCGTGATCTTGCATGTCTGATCATGCCCCTGCGATTGTCACCTTTAGGGAGGAGGCTTCTCAGGGAGCCATGGCTTCGCATATTCTTGAGAAGATTCAGCTTGATGAGAGCCTTGCTGATAAGAGTGCGACGATCTGATGCCATCGACTCTAGGGCTTACTCCTTAGCTACTGGCCTTCAGTGGATTAGTTTGTTTTTGCACAAGGTGAGAGCCCTGAGGCTGACTCATCTTCGGGCATATTTGCATCGCCTCCACAAAGGCATTGCCTCACTCTAGAGTATTCTTGAGCATTGCCCTCATTGAGAGTGGACTCTCTCCTTGCCTAGGCATAGAGGGAGTTTCGTGAGGTCGAGGATCGGCGATCTACCTTTTTCTACCATAGACAAGCCTCTCGCTGAACTCAGATTGGTGATTTGTTTTCTTCCAAGTTTTTCTCTATGGTGAGATTGCAACATGCGAGAGGTGGGATTAGACACTCCATCCGTCATATGGATGGCATCCGTCTCAATTACCATGGAGCTTGGGGAGATGAGGGAGATTTCCACTCAGTACTACCACACCTTGCTATCTGCAGAGATGCCCTCTGAGACTTGGCAAGAGAGAAGATACTATGTCCTTCAACATGTGCAATGATCTATGACTTATGAGACGAAGGTCATGCTTCTCGCCCCATTTGCTTACAATGAGATTCTTGATGCGTTGCGTTGCCTTGCTAGGGATAGTTTCCCTCGCGAGGATGGTCTTTCACCCGGCTTTTGTCTCTGCTACTAGGGGAGCTTGGGGGATGCAATCAAACTTGCCTTCCAAGAGATCATAAGGGGGGGTCCACTTCCTCCTCCTCTTTCCGAGGGTTTGATTTTCCTCATTCTCAAGGAAGAAGGGAACTTGGATGATATCCTGCAGTGGCAATCAATTACGATTCTCAACTCAGCCTACAAAATCCTTGTGAAGGCTTTGAGTTTAAGATTGAAGCCATTGCTTTAGATGCTGATTCACCTGACTCATACGGGATTTCTCAAGGGTTTTCGTATCCTCAACAACATCTTTACTTTTCTACGAGACTGTTTCTCTTTTCACGATGCATGATGAGCCTCTTGTTGTTCTTCTGTTGGACTTTGAGAAAGCCTATGATTGGGTTTTCAAGGATTTTCTTGAGGAAACTATGCTTTGTATGGGCTTCCATGCTGGTTGGATCAGGGTGAGGCTTCCCTCTACCGTTCCCCCCATAGTGAGGTTCTTGTGGGTGGGGGTTGAGGGGAGAGATTAACTGACACTCCCTTTCATGTTGAGCTGAAGTAAAAGAAAAGATAATGAAGGGTCATAATTGGAGACCACCTTTCCATGTACTTCCAATCACTTAAAGAAATAACTACCTGGAAAATATATTTGACAAGCTCTTCTCCTTTAAGCTTCATTAATGCGACGCTTTGTAACTTGCATTAGGATCTATTTGTGGGAGCTACTTCCACAACATTGATAGCTATAGGGTAGACTTTAGAAGAACTAATTCGGAATCTGAAACCTATGTGTGACACTCCTTAAAAGGAACTTTTCCAATTGTAACTTTGCTGGCTTCTCTCATTGCTTGAAGTCATAACTTCCATCCATTTTTAGAAGGTTTTTGTGAGCAGTCAAGGTGCAAGTTATGTGTTTTGCATCAATTTGTTCTTGTTGATGTTCCAAAGTACCTATTGGGTTTTATTGCACTAACCACAAGCTTACAAGGTCAACTTTACATATCCAAAGAGTTAGGTCTGGTCCTATGCTATTTTGGAAGGGAGATTGCATTTTGGAAGATCGCTTTTAGAAGTGGATTCAAGTGAAATAGTGCCTTGTGGTATGCTCTTCGTGCGAGAGAGCTTCATAAGTAGGAGGCCGGTAACTCCAACGGATAGTATCACCCTGAATGGTAAAGAAGGGTCCTTTCTTCCATAGTTGAAGAAAGGCAAGTTGCTTGCAAGTCATGCCATCTGAATCTCCCTGGAGACGGTCCAATTGCCCATGCAAAGTGTGGACTAGCTCCAGCCAAAAGTCCCGAATAGTTTTGGCTAGTGGTATTGTGCACCCCTCGAAGATGCACCGACATCGTGCTCCCCAAATAAGCCACATGGCCAAGCTATTAATTAGCATTTTGGAAGATCACCTTCGGAAGTGGATTCAAGGTATGCTCTTCATGTAAGAGAGCTTCACAAGTAGGAGGCGGATAACTCCAACGGATAGTGTCACCCTGAACGATAAAGAAGGGGCCTTTCTTCCAGAGCTGAAGAAAGGCAAGCCATTGTTGAGTTATGTCGTCTGAATCTCCTTGGAGACTATCCAACTGTCTATGCAAAGTGTGGATAAGCTCTAGCTGAAAGTCCCAAAGAGTCTTGGCCGGAGGTATCGTGCACCGCTCGAAGATGCACCGACATCACACTCTCCATATAAACCACATGGCCAAGCTACTGATCAGCTCCCCATAGAGATCATCATTGCCACTCCACGGGGAAATGCTGAGGTCTTGAGTGGTGTCAATCCGCCCATCCTTGACCAATAAAATAGTAATATTGTCCTTATTCTTGTAGCTGATAGTCGGACCAATAAGCAAGCCCCAAGCAACCGTGCCCCAAGAAACGGTGTGGTTGCCCTCGCTCTAGGTCCAAAGTCTCAAGATCCGCCGCCAAATCTGCTGGCCAGCCGACAATCCTAAAGAATGTGTTACTATGAATCAATGTGATAGCCACAACCCATGCAGTCCCAAGGTCGGACCCCATAACTAAGCGAGACGCCGATAGCAATGCTCTTATGGGAAACCAGCATTTGAAAGAGAACAGCCAAACAAGGCTTGTGACTACCTGAGATGTGCCGCCAAAAGGAAGAGAGGAACTCCTCCAAAAGGCCATGCCGAAGCTAGATCTCAACGGAAGCACGAGTGGCGAAACGAAGAGACTAGATGATTCTCCATCCAACCGCACATAATACTGAAAGAAAGGAATAGTGGAGCTCCCCGAAGGGGAGTAAGGATCATGCCACTCCCACTCCCCCAAATCCCAGAGAAGGCGCGATAACGGCCTGGCCTCCTAGACCCAAAGACGCTATCCATAATGAGCCTTAATCTCCTTAGGGTCAGGATCAATGTGCCAATGCATCCCCATAAAATGTTCCTTCTACCGCACCTCCATAAGACTCCTAGAGCTGAATCAATCAGCCATATTGTGCCCAAGACAAACTCCCGCCAAGAAACATGAGGCCGGGAGCGAATCATGTATATGTGTATCTAGCTTGGATAGACACTCTTTATATAGCCCATAAACTAGGAAGGGGTGCTAGATTTTGGGAAGCTCGCTATCCATTCTCGAGGGCCTTGGTCAAGAGATGGGTGGTGGTTTCAAGTGCAGAGTTACATTGACGTTGCCAATGGTGTTCCTATGTGGTTGAAAGTGTTAAGAGATATTTCCAAATAGTTACGACTCCTACCTTGTGGGTGGGGGACCAAATCTATACTAGGTGATGGTCCAAGGATGGTGGTCCAAGTCTACAAATGGCTGGTAGTCAAAGTCTGCAGTAGTAGTCACATAAAAGTTGGTAGTCCACCCAAGTGCATCTAGTAGACTTCTTGTCATGCCTTCATCATGACCTTTTGACCTTGCTTCCTTTTTCTTCCTTACTAAGTAAAAAGAAAGAAAAACTATGCCTTATAATCTTTCGCCAAGATTTGGTTGTACATATCTTCTCCAAGGACCTATATATGAAAACGTTGGCCTGTAAAAAAAACATACATATTGTGTGAATCATGATTCACCATTGAGGGTGAGCTTACATTTGCAGTGAACAATTGGAGGTTTAACTATTGCTTGAAGGAGGAGGAATTAGGAAGAGGGCTTTTCTACCAAAGAGTAGATTTCTAAAATGGCCCCATTCTGGAGGGGATTTTATGAATAGTATGCACAAATGGGAGCATGATAAGAGATCTACTTTCCTAGTGCAAGGCTAAGTTCTCAATTGTTCACGTGTGCTAGTGATTTATGCTCTCTATAGTAGAGACAACATTCTTGTAATTGTGATATCAACGTTGTGTGTATCACTTGATTTTGGGAGGCCTTGGAAGAAGACTTTGTTCTTTTGTCACTCAATATTGAAGCAAGATCTTCCTTATCATGCAAAAGTTGACTGGAAGGACTCCCAAAGGTGTCCAGTTCATTGTCCAACAGTTCCGAAGGTGTGCAATCAGTTTCCCAAGAATTCCACAATTGTCAATATTAGATTTCAGGTTAACTTTATTTATTTTTTTCATTAGACTAATTGTGCCATAATCCAATTAGACCGTAGCCTAGTTCTTGGCCAAGGTGATAGTGGTTTAATTGAAGATATTGCAAGTTTTGCATGAGCCTTCTCAAGTTTTCTTTGAGTATTCCAAAGTATTGTTTAGGTATTCTAGACTCTGTTTAGAATATATGAGTAACTTTTTTCCACCCGCTTGTAATTTATAGTCCACATAATATTTATTTTGTATTGTACTTCTCCATTGCATTATATGTAAAGTTCTTTGTATTCATAGAGACATGATTTGCAGAGTGCTTGTGTACTTATTTTTGTTCATTGAGTGACTGAGATGACCGTGTGTAATTAAGCAACTCTGATAGTAAGTGATTGTCATAGCCAAGTGTCGTCAGTTTCTGAGTGTCTAACAAGCCTACCCGATGACGAACTTGCAACAGTATGCATGCATGTATGTATCTATGTATATATGTATGTATGAATGTATGTATGTATGTATGTATGTATGTATGTATGTATGTATGTATGTATGCATGCATGCATGCATGTATGTATGCATGCATGCATGTATATATGTATGTATGTATGTATGTATGTACGTATGTATGTATGTATGTGTGTATGTATGTATGTATGTATGTATGTATGTATGTATGTATGTAAGCATGTAAGCATGTATGTATGTAAGCATGTATGTATGTATGTATGTATGTATGCATGTATGCATCATGCATGTATGTATGTATGTATGTATGTATGTATGTATGTATGTGTGTATGTGTGTATGTATGTATGTATGTATGTATGTATGTATGTATGTATGTATGTATGTATGTGTGTATGTGTGTATGTATGTATGTATGTATGTATGTATATTTATGTATGTATGTATGTATGTATGCATGTATGCATGTATGTATGTATGCATGTATATATGTATGTATGTGTGTGTATGTATGTGTCTTTGTATGTATGTATGTATGTATGTATGTATGTATGTATGTATGTATGCATGTATGTATGTATGTATATGTGTGTGTGTATATGTGTGTATGCGTGTATGTGTGCGTGTGTGTATGTGTGTGTGTATGTGTGTATGTGTGTATGTGTGTGTGTATGTGTGTATGTACGTACATACGTACGTACGTATGTATGTATGTATGTATGTATGTATGTATGTATGTATGTATGTATGTATGTACATACGTACGTACGTACGTACGTATGTATGTATGTATGTAGCATGTCGAGCATGGGGCCTAGTTGGAAAATCCTGAACTGAATTACTTGAGGTCAAGTGCTCAAGTGCTGCCAGACACACTGACAACATCTGGCTAGAAATGTATGTGAGATACCATGAATATGGGGAAGGTTGGATCCCCATTATTAACCACCTCCACTCGTGAGTTTTTTGGTACAACGTTGATGGGATAGGTGGGTCTCCCAAGCCTGGATATTGTCCACAGCCTTCTAAGTGGATCATGGAGATTGGAAGTCCCTTGTCCAATCAAATGTATGTATGTAAAGCATGTACGAAAATGTTCTTATTTTTTATTAAAAAAAATTAAAAATTTAAAATAACTGACTTGAGCATATCAGTTTTGCATTCTCTTTGACACTTTGTTGGTGGAGCTTCTACAGAATATGCAGACTTTTTTTGTTCATGTCTGTGAGATCTGATTCTTATTTAATGTATTTTTTGGTTCCTTGGAAATTTTCTTGCTTGTTGATATGAAATTTGTGGCATCGATCATGATTATGCTCACCGAATTTCTTATACATAACAGGTGCTACCAAAGCCTGATTACGATGCTTTTATTGAGGCCATAAAAGAAAATAGTTTGAAAATGAAGTTAATACCTGTTGAAACGTTCATTACCAAAGTTCTTGAGCTGTATGAAATGATTGTTGTAAGGCATGGTCTTATGCTTGTTGGTCATTCTTTTGGAGCTAAAACTAGCATGTATAGAGTACTGGCAGCTTCATTAACAGATCTTTCTCAGAAAGGACTTGAGCTTCAAACAAGGTGTAATTTTGTATCTTACATGAGGAGAATTTCTCACCTTTTCTTGTACTAACTACAAATCCTACATAATCACACTCCAGATACGATGTACTGAACCCAAAATCAATCACAATGGGGCAACTCTATGGTCAGTTCGATCCAGTTTCACATGAGTGGGCAGACGGTGTATTAGCAAGGCTTTTCAGAAATCAAGCATCAGATCCGAGTCCTGGGAGAAAATGGCTTGTATTTGATGGTCCTGTGGATGCCATTTGGATAGAGAATATGAATACGGTAAAAATCCTTGCATTCTGATTCATTTTGGATACCAGTTGAAATTTAAATTCTGAAGAAGAAAAGCTCATGAAATTTCCTTCCGGTGTACCAGTTGAAATTGAAGTATGGTACTTATAAAATTATGTGCAAACGTTCACAAGAAAACTAGAACATATCTAGCAGCTGTCCCTTTAATTGTGTACCTTAGCCTGCCACAAAATAATAATAATCCCTGCCTCACTGACCTTCTTTCAAGCCTCCCTGCTGCATGCTCAAGTGTTATCTTCACCAATTCAATGCCCTTATGGCTCTCATTTTTGTACAAAGCCTATTTCTACTTTATCCAGTTACCTTTACGTACGGTTCAAAATCAACCTTGAAACATTGGAATTGATTTCGATCCTTAACCTCCTTGCATATTCATTTAAAACATTGTTATCCAACTCTTAAAACATTGTCATTGAAATGCTAAACGAGCTAGCAGGGGTATTGATTTTGAAACAGATATGAAAAGCTTTAAATTGACAGAATTGGTTGCTTCTAGAACCATCTACATCCTTCTATTGTTTACTTTCATTCTTCATGTGCATGCACTTTTTATTCAGGGGTCAAATAAGCATATGGTAAATGTTGCGTGTTTCAATGAGGATGTTTGATATGGCTTCCTATATTAGAGCTCTATCTATGAGCAGAAATTTCAGATATTCTTCAATCACCTCCATTGCAGGATAGTTCTGTAATCTGAAACCTCAACAAGTAAGGATGTTGACGAGCATGAAGTTCTGAGGTTGCTCTAATGGCTATTGGAGCCCAAACCTTAGAGATGGGTCATGAGTCGACATTAAAGGGAGAGTTTATCCTGTAGGCTGATAGATTACATTTTTTATGAGGATTAGTGTAAAAGATTGGGACAAAGAAAAAAGAACTGAAGAAAGCAAGGGGAACACATGTAACAATAAGATGATGCAGAAACAGTAGAATGATAATCTCTAATTATAGAATAGTAGTTCCATCAATGTTCGGAAGAAAGATTTCAATCACGTGATTTTTTAGATACATCTTTCAGACGTCAGAATATTATACAAACTACTTTTAACCTTTTATTATGCATCTCTCCTTTGAAGCTACAGTATCCAGGCAGTTGTAGCCTTTGCCACAATTTATGACTGAAACAAAGAACTCTTATAAAAATAAAGCTTGAACATTGCTCTACATTTCAAAGGATGATAATGAAATTATTTTTTTCAGGTTTTGGATGATAACAAGAAGCTATGCCTTATGAGTGGAGAAATTATTCAAATGTCAACAACCATGAACCTGATATTTGAGGTTCAGGACCTTGCAGCTGCGTCCCCTGCAACTGTCTCACGATGTGGGATGGTTTATGTTGAACCACGGTCTTTTGGCTGGAGACCACTCTTACAATCTTGGGGGGATTCACTGCCAGAGCCTTTGAGTGGCAAGCCTTGTGAACAAATTATGAAATTATGTGACTGGTTGCTTCCTCCTTGTTTGCAGTGCGTACAGAAATATTCTAAACTGGTTATGCCAATGCAGGTAGACAGACAATGTATAAACATCCCAGAAGTCTTTAACGTTTGCTTCAGATGAATTTCAAACGCATTAGTATATTTTTATATTTATTTTCAGGAACAAAATTTAGTTCAAGGAATGTTGAGGAGTTTGCTTTGTCTTCTACAGCCGGAGCTTACAGAGAGTATTATCAAAACCTAGACTCATTGATTGTTTAAGATTCTACTTTATCCTCTTTTTTTCTTTCTTTCTTCTGGTGTGCTGATTTATGATGTGCACCCAATAAGATTTCGGATAAGAATCTAGAGTTTAATGTTTGAATAACTCATGTCTCTGAAATTTCATGGAGTTGGGTATTGCTGGAGATTTGCCATGAATATCCATGTTGCCTTCTGCTTCAGATACATGGTTTATCTCCAAGGTACATATATTATAGAGTTTAGATTCCTGATGTTTCTACAGTTTTAAAATGGATAACTCACATAGGTTTATGTACAAGATTGTTCCATCCTATATGCAATTTTAGTACATGCACTTTTGGGGAAAATGTTTGTTTCTTTTTATTGTAACGTATGAAGATAGAGGATCATAAACACCTAGAGTTTCATAACTCTGCCTAATATTCAGTTTGCTGTCTCTCAAATGAGGAGGTTCATGCATTGCCTAGGTGTCAAGCATTGGGAGGAGGTTAAGCGCATCTTTCCCTACTTGAGTGGCACTAGGCTACTTCGATTGTTTTATCCCCTGGGGATCATCACCACAAGATTCACACTCAGACTTGGCTCGTTGCTATGACACTCGTGTTTCCACGAGTGTTTTTTGCTTCATGGTTGGCAGCTCATGTATATGTTGGTTTGTTGGAGGAGATGATGGACACCTTCTAGAGATGAGATGGTGCTGCAAATTCTTACTTCACGCCAGCTAAAACTAAGTTGAGGAGTGCAAAGTAGACCTCTTGAGCTTTCCAAGAAGCACAAATAATCACCCAAGTACTTTGGAAGATGATCCTCAAATCATTGGATCAAAACAGATAACTTGGAGTTTCACTGTGAACCAAAAAACTTGCTATTTTGGTCACTATACTTGTTCACAGAAATGAAGTGTACTCCTTCCTGATAAGAATTGGAAAAAAATCCTTTTAGAAATATCTAATTGACTAGGATAACTAACTTTCACAAGTTATTTCTCTAGAAATGTTCAACTATGCTCAGAGAATGATGCTTAGCAAAACTGAGATGCATCCCGATATTTTCGGCAGTTAACAGTATGCAAACTAGAGAGTAATGTTTTGAACATATCTCGAGAATGGCCGAGGCAATTGACATGAAACTTTGTAATGTACAAATAGACTATCTAGTGAATCTATACCAACTTAAACCACTAAAAAATGATCAAGTGCACGCTGAGAAATGGATCCGAGAAGCTCACTGTCTTGAGAACTATATGATAGAGTAGAAGAGATGAGACATGAGAAGATTATATGTATTAATGCACATAAATTACATTGACATTGGCAATGAATGATTGCATAATGTGAGGGCAATAGAAGAGCTATAATGTGAGCTCAATATGCCACTTAAAATCCCTCTGAATGTCTCACTAAAATTGGGCTCACTTACGCGACTTTTGAAGTCTACTTTTATAGCTAAAGTTGGAGCCAAGATTCAAGTTTGAATTTGAATCTTTACCTAAAAGTATTCCAAAGTTTTAGAACTTAATTTGCCATAAATCCTCACCAAATAATTGGTGGAAAGATTCTCCTATGAATTCGTAATTGGAAGTGATTCCATATATGAACTTTTACAAGGAGTAAAAATTAGTATTTTATAAGAAATCATTCATGTGCTAATGAATGAACATTTGAACTTTAGGATAAGCGATCAAGCATTTAGGCTTGGAGTAATTGCACCAACAGCTCCCCCTCAAGCCTAACATGCTTGGGCTTCGGCTCTTTTTAATCTCCTGAAATCCAATCATCATCTTGAACCTATTCAGTTTAGTTCCATACAAAGACTTAGTTAGAATATCTGCACATTGCAAGTTTGTTGATACATAGGTCAATTGTATGTCCTTGCTAAGTAGCTTGTCTCTCACATAATGATGATGCACTTCAATGTGCTTAGTCCTTGCATGATATACAAGATTAGCAGCCAAATGTAGTGAGCTATTATTATCTCCAAAGATCATCGGAGTGTATGTATGTATCCTCAAGTCTGAGTAGAGTAGCTTTAACCACATTGCCTCTTGTGTTGCATTTGTTAGAACCTTATATTTAGCTTCAGTTGATGACAATGCCATGGTTGGTTGTTTCTTTGATGACCATGAAATCAACTTAGACCCTGCAAAAGATAAGTTGCCAAAACTGCTCCTCCTATCATCTTTTGAGCCAGCTCAATCTACATTGGAGTATAGCTTGATATCCAAGTTAGATGTAAATGGATAAAATAGCCCTTCATTTATGGTACCCTTCAAGTACCTTAAGATCCTTTTGGCAGCTTCCATGTGAGGTTCTCTTGGTGTAGGCATAAATGACTCAATGTACTCGCCCCATAGCATATATCCACTCTTGTTAGGGTTGCATAATTGAGACTCTCAACAAGACTTTGATAACCTGTAATATCTTCAGGAAGATCTCCTTCATGAGTATTGAGTTTGTGATTCAATTCCATGGGTGTGCCTGCAATTTTACCATTTTCCATCTTGAACTTAACTAGCATATCATGGATGTACTTTCTCTGAGTAATGAAAACACCAGAATCTGTATAAGCAATCTCTAAACCAAGAAAATATGTAAGCAAATCAAGGTCATTGATCTTGAACTCCTCCTTGATCTTGGTTTTAATCTTCTTGATGCCATTGGCATCATTTCCTGTAATGATAATTTCATCCACATAAACACGTAGATAGATTATTTTTGAATTAGTTTTGTTAATAAACAATGAAGAATTTGCCTTGGTTGCAACAAAACTTTGGTCCTGCAAGTATGTGACCAACCCATGGTTCTAAGCTATAGGAGCTTGCTTTATACTCACCACCTCCTTCAGATCTGAACCTCTTCAAACTTTTACCTGTTTGATTCTCAACCAATGCCAAATACTTCTTGAAACAAGTGAAGACTTCATCTTTATGCTACATAAAATAAAGTATTGTCCACCTACTATAGTCATCTATGAATGAAACATAATACCTTGACCCTGAAATTGATGGCTCTCTACTAGGACCCCACACATCTATGTGTAAAAGCTCCAAGTAGTCTTCATACATGTATCCTCTTTTGTTGAATGGTTGCCTATGTGACTTGCCAAATTGGCATGCTCCACATTTATAAATCATGTGTTGCTTGGACATATTTGGGATGCCAAGCAGACTCTGATCCCTACATATTTGCTTCAATGTCTTTTCACCTATATGTCCTAGTCTCTTATGCTATATCTCCAATTCAGATAGGGTTTGGTCCTTATAATTGAAGAGAGCAATATTTCTTGTATCTTGAACTCCAAAGGGAAAAAGTCTACGAAATTTTTCACCTTTTGCAATCCTCTTGAAGCATTGTTGAGGGTCCTCCACATATGGCCCATGCCTTGTGAATCTAACGTGTAAACCCTTCTCAACAATCTGTCCAACACTAATTAGATTCTTGGTTATTGTTGGTACATAGAATACCCTGCTTCGAAGATTCATGTTACCATTAGAGGCTTTAAAATTTCCAATCTCCTTTACTGAGTGTCTATTGTCATCACCTGTTTGAACTTCATGCTTTCCTTTGGGTTCTTCAAAGTGAGGCAATAATGTTACACTGCCCACTACATGATTGGAGTAAGCAGAATCAATATAGAATAGATACTCATCATCTTTACCTTGCTTGGCTGTCATATTCATGAGTAATGGACACTCACATACCAACGCAAATACACAATCATTCTTTCATAGACACTCAAGCCTTCACACACACAATCTCACCGGCACTTTTGCTCAAACTCCCTTTCTTCCACTCACACACAAGTTCCACTCCTTTTCTCTCACTCATTCACAAACTTTCCCCTCTTCACTTTCTCACACACTCACAAACTCCAACCTATACTTTTTCACTTGAACACACCAATACTCACACTCACAAATTCTCTCCAACTCTCACACTCACATGCTACTCACGCGCCTTGTTCTCACGCTCATGCACCACTCACACCAGCGTGTACACCTTTGTGTATCTCTCACTCTCAAACTCAAGCCTTTCCCCTTTCTCTTGTACAGACACACATTTCTATACACCTCACACTCTCTTTTTTTTTCTCTCTTTATTTCTTTCTCTTTCTCTAACTCTCTAAGCATATACCATAGCTCACTTTCTCTATAGTCTTTCTCTCTCTCTCTCTCTCTCTCTCTCTCTCTCTCTCTCTCTCTCTCAGTTCACCACCATCCTACAGGACTCAGCTCTCTGCAGCTTCCCACACCACACACAGATACACCCTCCACACAGAGGATCCATGCCCCAGAACCACTGGTATGATACAGATTGTCGTGAGCTACGGAAGCACCTACGGATTTTAGAGCAAAGAGGGGATATTATACACATACAAGAAGAGCATCACATGCAGAGCCTTACTTGCCGCAAACGGCGAGATTGGGAGGAGAGAGAGTACTAGGATATTTACCATTTGCTCATGAGTCGCGACAGTGTAGTGGCATGGCGACATTTGTGAGAGAGAAGACAGCACACACACATCCGAGACCCGAGTACTTGGCATAGCTATGCACGGAGCCTATACGAGACCCTAGACCAACCCCCCATTCCCAAACCACGGAGCTCACGTCCTACTACCTCTGACTTCTTCACACCCACTATGGTGGGACGCGCTATTGCGCCTCTACATCATGGAAGGGCCCATTGTTGGGAAAGATGGATGGACACTCCAAGAGATTGAGTAGGTACTGCCAAATCCTGCTTTGTACCAGCCCTTTGTTGCTTCAGAGTTGATAAGTGAACCTCCTTAGCTTTCCAATGACACCATAATATGGCCTATGTACTTTGGAAATGATGTGTGTAAAGTTTGAAACAAAACAGATGACTTTGAAGTTGAAGATCTCAAGAAAACCTTCTATTTTTGTCTTGACACCTGCTCGACATTTTGCTCAGTATGACCAGCACAATAGGAATTGGAAAAATTCCTTTTAGGATTATCTAATTAGCTTAGCAAGCTAACTATTCCAAGTGGAATGATGTAAAAAGATAAACTATGCTAAGAGAAATCAATTTAGCAAGTAAACCTTTACCCCCGATTTTTTAGGACTGTTGCAGACAATGACCAGTGATCACCTCGACAAGGTTTTCTTTGAAATAGAATCTCTTCAAATTTTGATAGCATGTAGATAACTTTGAGCTGAATCCAACAAGCTTTAGATCTTTGAATTTGATGAAGAAATGACTAAGATATGCTCTCCACAAGTTGACAGACTTTCAAGTACTATTACACAGAACTCAGAAATGAACAATGAAGATATATGTATTAATGAATACTTTAATACCATTGGCATGAAGATCATTGCCTAATGGTGTGGATAGGTGTGGGCTAGAGTTTAGGCCTCACACACACTTAGAATGGACAGTAATGAGCTCGGGAATGATGAGTCTTAACCGCGACTTTTTGATGATCTCTTTTATAATGATTGAGTAAAAATTTGAATTCAAATTCAAACTTTTGGCTCCCTATGATCAAGCTCCTATATCCTAGGAGATATTCCATCAATCAAATCTACCTTTTTTCCATGAATCCCTTTTGGTAGGTGTTTACAAAGATTCCAAGTCACATCTGACTTTTACAAAGAAGTAAAGTGGTAATTAACCACTAGCACTAGTTCCTATGCTTCTCCATATGTGTATAGACTTTTAATGTATCCATCAAGCAAAATGTGTAGGCTTGTGAATTACACCAAAAGCTCCCCCTCAAGCCAAACATTTTGGCTTGGTCTTCATCTTCAATCTTCATGTATATCATGCAATCCAATCATTGCTTTGAACCTGCAAAGTTTGGTTCCATCCAAAGCTTTAGTCAACAAATCTGCACACTGCATGTTGGTTGATACATAGGTTAGTTGAATGTCCTTGTTTAATAACTTCTCTCTCACATAAGGGTAATGGACCTCTATATGTTTGGTCCTAGCATGATAGATAGGATTAGCTGCAAGGTGAAGTGAGCTTGTATTGTCTCCAAAGATTATTGGTGACCAAGTATATAAACCCAATTCTATATACAATAGCTTGATCCATATGGCTTCTTGTGTGGCATTAACCAATCCTCTATAATCTGCCTCTATAGAAGACAAAGCAACAGTAGGTTTCTTCTTTGAAGACCATGAAATTGGCTTATCACCTGCAAATGAAATGTATCCTGAAGTGCTCCTATCATCCTTGCATCCTGCCGACACTGCATCTGAATAGATCTTGATATCAATATCTGAGGCATAAGGGAAATACAAACCATGATTTTGTGTACCCTTGAGATACTTCAAGATTCTCTTGGGAGCCTCCATGTGAGGTGTTCTAGGCTTGTGCATAAATTGACTTAGCACACTAACTCCATATGCAATGTCTATCCTTGTTAAGGTAGCATAGTTCAAGCTACCCACCATGCTTTGATAACCTGTAATATCATTAATTTCATTCACTTTGAGTAGGTTCCTCCTTAGCAAGACTTGGAAACTCCTCTTCCAAGTCATAGGGTAGTTTAAATTTCTTGTATTCATTCTCATAACAAGAATCATTTTCATCAAGACAAAATCTCTACTAACCATGAATCCCTTATTGGAAGGGTTGTAAAACCTGTACCCTTTTTTATTTAGGTCATATCCAATAAAGATGCACTTCTCAGACTTAGGGTCTAGCTTACCTCTTATCTGAGAAGGATGTGTACATATGCTACACATCCAAATATCCTTCAATGGTCGAGTGAGGGTCTTTTCCCATGCCATTCTTCATAGGATGTCATCCCATCAAGGTATTTAGATGGTAACTTGTTTATAAGGTAAGTGGCAGTAGAAACACTCTCTGCCCATAGATAGTTAGGTAACTTTTTTTCATTCAACATAGACCTAGCTGTTTCAACAATCAATCTATTTCTTCTCTCAGCTACCCCATTCTGTTCAGGAGTATACCTTGTGGTGGTTTCTCTTTTGATGCCTCTGTCCTGCAAGAAGTTTTCAAATTCATTGGAGAAGTACTAACCTCCTCCATCTGACCTTAGTCTCTTCAAATTCTTTCCTGTCTGATTCTCAACAAGTGCAAGATATCTTTTAAAGCAATTAAACACTTCATCCTTGTGGTTCATGAAGTACAATACAATCCACCTCCTATAATCATCAATAAAAGATACATAATACCTTGATCATGATATTGAGGGGTCTTTGCTTGGTCCCATACATCTGTATGGACAAGTTCTAGGTAGTCTTCATGCATATAGCCTTTACTTGAGAAGGGTAACCTTTGAGACTTCTCAAATTGACAAGCACTACATTTATATATCATGTGTTGTTTGGAAACATTGGGTATATCATGCTACATTGCAAGCCACATGATTTGAGCAGCTTGAGTCAATGTAGAATAGGTGGTCATCATTTGTACCTGGTTTTGAAGTCATGTTCATGATTAGAAGAGAATCATCTTTCTCTTCTGTATAGTTGTTGTAGTCCTTTCTGGATTTGAATCCTCCTTGGTAGTTGCCATTGTAGTTGTTGTTGTAATTGTTGTTATAGTTGTTGTTGTAGCCTTGGTGATGGTTGAATCTACCTCTTGACTGTGAGTATCCACCTCTTTGGTATCCTCTTCCTCTCTGATTTTTGTAGTTCCTGAAACACTCATCTGTAGTATGATTTGATAAACCACAAATGTTGCATGGTGAGGAGTTATAGGATCTCCCCCTACCTTGCTTACCTCCTTTGCCCCTTCCTCTTGATGATCTACCTCTCCCTGCATAGTTAGCTTGGGAGGTAGAGCCTTCATCTTCTCCTTTCTTGTTCTTGCCTTTATCTTTAGCTTTACCTTTATCAGTATATAAAGAAGACGAGCTATTACATTTGGATGTATCTCCATTCTTTTTGAGCTTGGCTTCATGAGTGAATAATTGTCCCATAAGAGTGGTAAGGTCTGGAATCTTCATGTCCATGTACAGGTCCATGGCAATGGTAAAGCTTTCCCATTTGTCATCAGCTTTGATCCCATTGATCACTTGCCTTACAATCTGCTCTTCTTCAATCTCTTCTCCTATGCTTGCTAGTTGATCTGCTACATCTTTGATCTTGGTCACAAATTCTGAAACAACTTGCTTAGGTTGCTTCCTTAATGTGGTAAATTCAATCCACAATTGATTTTTTATAGCCCTTGTGTTGCAGGAGAAATAAGATGACAAGGTTTCCCAAGTCTCTTTGGATGTCTTACAGTTCCTAATGTGTGGCAAAAGAAAATCAGAGATGGAGTTGAGTAATAAGACATTGCTAATGCATCCTTAGCACACCATGTGTTGAGCTTTTCATGTTATTCCTTTGTTGGCAATCCTCTTGTTTTGAATGAGGGCAATTCCTCATCTCCTGAGATGTATCCATAGAGACTCCTTCCTTGTAGGTATGTCTTCATCCTTAGAGACCATGCCTGGTAGTTTTTCCTGTCTAATTTATCAATAAATGAAGGAAAACCATCTCCCATTTTACCTTAGTTTGCTCTGATACCACTGTTGGGAAAGATGGATAGACACTCCAAGAGATTGAGTAGGTATTGCCAAATCCTTCTTTGTACAAGCCCTTTGTTGCTTCAGAGTTGATAAGTGAACCTCCCTAGCTTTCCAATGATACCATAATATGGCCTATGTACTTTGGAAATGATGTGTGTAAAGTTTGAAACAAAACAGATGACTTTGATGTTGAAGATCTCAAGAAAACCTTCTATTTTGGTCTTGACACCTACTGGATCTTTTGCTCAGTATGACCAGCACAGTAGGAATTGGAAAAATTCCTTTTAGGATTATCTAATTAGCTTAGCAAGCTAACTATTCCAAGTGGAATGATGTAAAAAGATAAACTATGCTAAGAGAAATCAATTTAGCAAGTAAACCTTTACCCCCGATTTTTTAGGACTGTTGCAGACAATGACCGGTGATCACCTCGACAAGCTTTTCCCCGAAATGGCTGAATAGAATCTCTTCAAATTTTGAAAGCATTAGATAACTTTGAGCTGAATCCAACAAGCTTTAGATCTTTGAATTTGATGAAGAAATGACTGAGATATGCTCTCCACAAGTTGACAGACTTTCAAGTACTATGATAGAAAACTCAAAAATGAACAATGAAGATATATGTATTAATGAACACTTGTATACAATACCATTGGCATGAAGATCATTGCCTAATGGTATGGATAGGTGTGGGCTAGAGTGTAGGCCTCACACACACTCAGAATTGACAGTAATGAGCTCGGGAATGATGAGTCTTAACCGCGACTTTTTGATGATCTCTTTTATAATGAATGAGTAAAAATTTGAATTCAAATTCAATCTTTTGGGTCCCTATGATCAAACTCCTATATCCTAGGAGATATTCCATCAATCAAATCTACTTTTTTTTCCACGAATCCCTTTTGGTAGGTGTTTACAAAGATTCCAAGTCACATCTGACTTTTACAAAGAAGTAATTAACCACTAGCACTAGTTCCTATGCTTCTCCATATGTGTATACAGTTTTAATGTATCCATCAAGCCAAATGTGTAGGCTTGTGAATTACTCCAACACCCATGACCATTTCGGTTTACAGGCAAAGCACCTCATCTACGGAGGCAGGACCCTTGCACCGCTCATTGCTCACCTCTTGAACCATGCATTGGTTGAAGGGTTCCCGGACTCATGGACTCAGCACACCATAGTTCCCATTCATAAGTCGGGAGATACTATGGATCCAGCTGTCAGGGGAGCACTATATTGTGCTCTCTGACTACACTAGACAAGATTTCGGAAATACATTTCTGATTACAAGAAAACCCACGTAGGGAAAATGATACAAGAATACGTAACTAATACAATATGTCCCACAACCCGGGACCGATAGGTATGGAAAACTGGATTAAAGATGATACAAGAATACGTAACTGATACAATACGTCTCACAACCCGGGACAGATAGGTATGGAAAACTAGACTAAAGATGATACAGGAGATCCCACAACCTGGGATCGTAAGTATGGAACAAGATATCTGGATTACAAGAACTCCCTTCTGAGAGATGAACTAGATATAAGAAAGAACTGGACAAGATCGCGTACTACAAGATTACAAGAGGACAAGACAAGATGTCCAAGAACTAGACTAGACAATACTGGAACAAGGAACAAGACAATAACTTGAACTGGAACTTGGAAAGTACTTACTTTGCGGTCACGACTCCTTGAGCTCCCAAAACTAGTATTGGCAAGGCTGATTATGAATGTGGCAAACCCTTCTTTATATAGATTTTCCAAGGGCTGTTACGAATTGATGATATCATTGATGATGTCATCAATTTGAAGCATGGTCTCTGGATGTCAGAATCAAGCAAGAAAACAATCGATCTTAGGGCTTTGGCACGTTTCGGACGCAATGGAAGCTGGTTTTCCCAAATTCTGAACCAATCATGAGATATAAAAGTCACATGAAATCTAAGGTCGAGGATGGTTTCCTTGTCCATGACATCACCTCCCCCTCAAGCGACGAGTTCCAGAAGGAGCGGTCATGATCTCTAGTCTCGGCTTCATTGGATTTTTCTTATGAAATTCTCGAACCTTGATTAATGCTCTGTGAAGGTTCTCTACAGGTTCCCAAGTGCGATCACTGATGTCATACCCTTTCCAATGAATAAGATACTCCAATCTTCCTCGGGATATTCTTGAATCTAGGACATGCTCGATCTCAAATTCTTCATGGTCGTCAATCTCGATAGGTGGTGAAGGACTTGGTCTCTCCCCCCTCAATGGTGAAATCTGATATGGTTCCAACATGGACACATGGAAAACTGGATGTATTCTCATGGTACTTGGTAGCTGGAGCTTGAAGGTGATTGGATTAATCTTGGCTAAGATGGTGAATGGACCAAATCTTTGATGATCTAACTTTGCACAAGGCCTTGAAGTTTGCAAATTGTTTTTGAGTAACCATACTTTATCCCCAATTTGATAGGATGGATTTTGAACACGATGTTGATCTGCATAGTACTTATAATGTTCTTGAGCTTTATGGATCTCTTCCTTGAGTTCTTTGTGAATTTCCATAAGGTACTGGCCTTTATCTCTGGCATCTAGGTTCTTGACATGATTTGAGAGTTGTATATCCATCCTTGGATCTTGTCCATAATTTACAAAGAAGGGAGTTTGCTTAGTAGATGCATGAACACTATTGTTATAAGCAAACTCTGCAAAGAGTAACAACTCAAACAAATCATTTTGGTGATAGTTGCTGATGCAACGTAGATATTGCTCTAGGACTTGATTCACCCGTTTTGTTTGTCCATGAGTCTGTGGATAATTTGCTGTAGATAGTTTAACTTGAACATCAAGGAGCTTGCAAAGACTTTTCCAGAAGTTGGATATGAAGTGTGGACCTCGATCACTGACAATATCATCAGGTAATCCGTGAAACCTAAAGATGTATCTGAGAAAAAGCCTAGCAGTGGTTGCACCTGTGATTGCCTTGGTAGTTGGAATGAAGTGTGCCATCTTTGTAAATCTATCCACAATAACAAGAATGGCATCATACTTATCTGACTTTGGTTGATCTGTGATGAAATCCATAGACAATGAAGCCCATGGCCTTTCTGGAATAGGTAAAGGTTGCAAGAGGCCATGAGGTTTATGTCTGGGTACCTTAGATCTATTGCAAGTGTCATATGTTCGGATATATTCTTCGACTTCCTCTCACATTTGAGGCCACCAAAAATCCCTTGATATGAGTTCGATTGTTTTATTCACTCCAAAATGTCCTTCTGCAAGGTTATCATGACGTTGTTGAAGTACTTGGATCCTGGGCTTTCCTCGAGGGACATACAATAGGTTCTTATAGAGTAGTAATCCATCTTTTTCTTGAAATTCGTTTACCTCTTGGAATTTTCTTTCTTGAGCTTTCTACTTAACGTTACAAAACAATTCGTCTTGTGGTAGATTCTCACAGATCAAATGATTCAAGGTTGAATCTTCATGATGGCTTGAAGAGATACTAGCTAACCGGAGATGCTTAGGCTTGAGTAATACACTCTCTCCTATTGATCAAAGGCCTCTTCTCCCTTCTTTGGTGCAAGATAAGATCTTAAAGACAGGGCATCTAACTGATAGTGTTGACATCTGGACGGTAAGTGATGACAAAGTCGAATCTGGATAGAAAGTTACTCCATCGAGATCCTCTTCTATTGAGAATTCGGGTGGTCATAAAATACTCTAAGTTCTTGTGATCTGTATACATAGTGACTTTATGAGCTTCTCCTAGATGGTGACGCCAGGTATCAAATGCATCCATTATGGAAAGAAGTTCTTTATCATGAATTTCATAATTATTTTCTGGAGGGAAGAATTTCCTTGAATGATATGCAACTGGATGTAGGTGTCCATCATCTCCATATTGGGAAAGAATGCCCCCTAGGGCAAAGTCTCATGCGTCTGTCTCTAGGAAGAAGGGCTTACTGGAATCAGGATGAACTAGAATTGGGGCAGTAGTGAATGCTGATTTCAAGGTTTGAGAGGCTTTTTCTGCTTCTTACGTCCATGAGAATTTGGAGTTCCCTGTAAGCTTGGTAAGAGGTGTCACTATCTTGGAGTAATCTCTGATGAATATCCTATAGATATTGGCAAACCCCAGAAAACATTGTACATCTCGAACACACGAAGGTGGTTGCCAATCAAGGATTGTCTCAATCTTCTTAGGGTCCATAAAAATTCCTTTATCTAATACATGTACCCTAAAAATTCCACTTCTGTCTTATGGAAATAGCATTTCTCCAATTTTGCATATAATCCTTTTTCTCTTAGTTTCTCTAGGACTATCTTTATAGGACATTCATGATCCTCTAGATTTTTGGAGAATATCAAGATATCGTCAAGGTATATTACAAAAAAATCATCTAAATATTCTCGAAAGATATCATTCATCATATGTTGGAAGACAGCTGGAGCATTTGTAAGACCGAATGGCATAACTACATATTCAAAATGACCATACCTTGTTCAAAATGCTGTCTTCCATTCGTCTTCTTCTTTGATCCTGACAAGGTTGTAAGCTCCTCGAAGGTCAATCTTTGTGAAGAACTTTTCTTTTCCAAGGCGTTCCAAGAGCTCTGATATGAGTGGTAGGGGTATCTGTTCTTTATAGTGACTTTATTCAATCCACGATAGTCTACACACATCCGGAGAGTCCTATCCTTCTTCTTTACAAATAAAATAGGGCTCCTGCTGGAGACTTTGAGTGTTTGATAAATCCCTTTGTTAGATTCTAATCAATGTTCTTGCGTAGTTTTGTAAGTTCCTCTAGGGATAGTCTATAGATTGGCCCAAAGGGTGGTTGTGCTCCTTTTGAAGATCTATGGGACAATCATAAGGTCTATGGTGTGGGAGGATATCTTCGTTCTTCTTTTCGAAAACATCTTCAAAGCCTTTGTACTGATTGAGCTACCTTTGTACTGATTGAGCTACCTTTGTACTGATTGGGTAGCTGCATTGAATCATCTTTCTTGGATTCTTGAGCTGGTAAGGCATAGATCATATATGTTGGTTCCTTCTTTATTGCATGTATGAAGGCCTTGGCTCCGACATTCTTCTGGATATCTCGACGGGTGATTTTATTCTTTTCCCAATTTATGTTTGGATTATGCTTCTTTAACCAGGGCATTCCAATGATAGCTAGATGTTCTATGCTAGATATAACATTGAAACATATGTGGGATTCATGGTTACCAAGGTGTTGGGAAAGATGGATGGATGATCCAGAAAACTGAGTAGCTACTGCTAAACCTGCTTTGTACCTGCCTTCTTTAGCTTCAGACTTGATTAGTAGACTCCCTTAGCTTTCCAATGACACCAAGAAATAGCCTATGTCCTTTGGAAATGAAGTGTGCAATGATTGAATCAAAACAGATAACTTTAGATGTCACAAAGTCAAGAAAACCTTCTATTTCGGTCTTGACACCTGCTCAATGTTTTGCTCCGTGTGACCAGCACAGTAGCAATTGATAAAATTCCTTCTAGGAGTATTCACTTAGCTTAGTAAGCTACCATTTGCAAGTGGAATGATGTAAAATAATGAACTATGCTAAGAGAAATTAATTTAGCAAGATTTGGTGTACCCCCGACTTTTTAGGACTGAAGCAGAGATAGACCAGTGAGCACCTCGACGACGATTTCTCTGAATTGGTTGAATGAAATCACTTCAAACTTTGTCACCATTTAGATGACTTTGAGATAAATCCAACAAGCTTTGAATCACTGAATTTGATGGAGTATTGACTGAGATATGCCCTTGACAAGTTGATAGACTTTAGAGTAGACAATCAATGAGCACAAAGATGAATGATGTAAATGTATCTATAAATTAACACTTGTGTACAATCCCATTGGCATGACTAGCATTGCCTAATGGTGTAGAGAGGTGTAGGCTATGGTGTAGTCCTCACACACACTCAATTACAGTAGAATGAAGCTCGGGAGTGATCTCACTTCACGCGACTTTTCAAGTTCACCTTTTATATGAAATGTGTAAGAATTTGAATTCAAATTCAAATTCTTGGCTCCCTCTAATCAAGCTTCTAAAAGTTTGGAGATATTCTCTCAATCAAGTGAGCTACCTTTTTCGACGAATCACTTAGGTAGGTGATTACAAAAGATTCCAAGTCAATTAGACTTTTACATTAGGTAAAGTGGTAAGTAATCACTAGCATGTGTTCCTATGGTTCTTCATGCATGTAGAGTCTTTATGATATCTTCCAAGCCAAATGTGTAGGCTTGTGATTTACACCAACAGCTCCCCCTCAAGCCAAGCATTTTGGCTTAAGTCTTCATCCTCATTCTTCAAGTATATCCTGCAATCCAATCATAGATTTGAATCTGCAAAGTTTTGTTCCATCCAAAGCTTTAGTCATTAAATCTGCACATTGCATCTTGGTTGACACATAGGTGAGCTGAATGTCCTTGCTTAGCAACTTCTCCCTTACATAATGGTAATGTACTTCTATGTGTTTTGTCCTAGCATGATAGATAGGATTAGCTGCAAGGTGAAGAGAACTTGTATTATCTCCAAAGATAATTGGAGGCCTAGTATATAAGCCCAATTCTGTATACAAAAGCTTAATCCAAATTGCTTCTTGAGTGGCATTAGCTATCCCTCTATACTCTACCTCTGTAGAAGACAATGCAATAGTTGGTTGCTTCTTTGCAGACCATGAAATTGGTTTGTCACCTGCAAAAGAAATGTATCCTGAAGTGCTCCTCCTATCATCCTTGCATCCTGCGAATCTGCATCTGAATAGACTTTTATATCAATATCTGAAGTATAAGGAAAATACAAATCATGGTTCTGTGTACCCTTGAGATACTTCAATATTCTCTTGGCAGCCTCTAAGTGAGGTATCCATGGCTTGTGCATAAATTGACTTAGTACACTAACTCCATATGCAATGTCAATTCTAGTTAAGGTAGCATAGTTCAAGCTACCCACCATACTTTGATAACCTGTAATGTCTTGGACTTCATCACCTTCATGGGCACTTAGCTTTAGATTCACCTCCATTGGAGTACTTGCTTCTTTAGCATCCTGCAAGTGAAACTTCTTCAACATGTCCTTTACATACTTCATCTGAGTAATGTATATTCCTGAATTAGTATAAACTAATTCAAGTCCCAAAAAATACTTCAATAATCCAAGATCATTGATCTTGAACTCCTTCATCATCTGGCTTTTGATGCTTTGAATTTCTTTTAAGCTTATAGATCCATCTGGATTCTATTACCTTCATGGAGTCCTTTTTTGGTACTAATTCCCATGTATCACTCTCCTTGAGTGCTTCAATCTCCTCATCCATAGCTTCTTTCCATTCTGATTTTGTTATTGCTTCTTCATATGAACCTGGTTCTTCATTCAACAAATCCTTGGCAAGATAAACTGAATGTTTAGTAACAAGAGATGTATCATACCCATATCTGATAGGTTTTTTACTTTCCCTTTGTGATCTTCTAAAAGGTTGAGCTGAAGATTCAGGTATGTCTTCAAGCTTCTTCATCTTCATTTTTCCTTTGGACTTCCATGCCTTGAACTCTTCAAGGTTGATAGTATCTTCATCATCTGAACTTGAGTCTTCTTTCTGAGTAGGTTCCTCCTTTGCAAGTTTTGGAAACTCCTCTTCCAAATCATAGGGTAGTTTGACCTTCCTGCATTCATTCTCATACCAAGAATCATTCTCATCAAAGACCACATCTCTACTTACCATAAATCCCTTATTGGTAGGGTTATAAAACCTATAACCTTTTTTATTTAAGTCATATCCAATGAAAATGCATTTTTCAGCCTTTGGATCTAACTTACCTTTTACCTGTGAAGGTATGTGTATATATGCTACACATCCAAAAATTTTGCAATGATCTAATGATGGTCTCTTACCATGCCATGCTTCATAAGGTGTCATACCATCAAGTGATTTTGATGGTAACCTGTTTATGAGATAAGTGGAAGTAGAAACACTCTCTGCCCATAGATAGTTAGGCAACTTCTTCTCATTGAGCATAGATCTAACTGTCTCAACAATTAACCTATTTCTTCTTTCAGCGACCCCATTTTGTTCAGGAGAATACTTTGTGGTTATTTCCCTTTTGATGCCTCTGTCCTGCAAAAAGTCCTCAAACTCATTGGAAAAGTATTCACCTCCTCCATCTGACCTTAGCCTCTTCAAATTCCTTCCTGTCTGATTTTCAACTAGTGCAAGATATTTCTTAAAACAATTAAACACCTCATCCTTGTGCTTCATAAAGTATAATACAGTCCATCTGCTATAGTCATCAATAAAAAACACATAGTACCTTGAACCTGAGACTTAGGGGTCTTTGCTAGGTCCCCAAACATTTGTGTGTACCAGCTCTAGGTAGTCTTCATGCATAAATCCTTTCTTGGAGAAGGGTAACCTCTGAGACTTACCAAATTGACAAGCACCACACTTGTAAATCATATGTTGCTTGGATACATTAGGTATCCCAAGCACACATTGGTCCTTGCACATTTTCTTCAAGGTCCTTTCTCCTATATGCCCTAATCTCTTGTGCCAAATCTCAAGCTTTGAAAGTGTCTGATCCTTATAACTGTATAGTGCAATATTCTTTGTGTCTTCTAACTCAAAAGTGAAAAGTCTACCTGATTTTTCTCCTTTAGCTATCCTTTTGAATCCATGTCTTGGGTCCTCCACAAATGCTCCATATTGATTGAATCTGACTTGCAACCCTTTCTCCACAATCTGACCAACACTCATTAAGTTCTTTGTAATGGTTGGTACATAGAGTACCCTGCTCAACAAATTCTGATTACCATCACTAGTTTTCACATTTCCAACTTTAATTACAGAATGCTTTGTATCATCACCTGTTTGGACTTGGTGTTTACCTTTTGGTTCTTCAAGATCAGAGAGTAGTGCCACATTACCAGCCACATGATTTGAACATCCTGAATCAATATAAAATAAGTGTTCATCATTTGTACCTGTCTTTGAAGTCATGTTCATCATCAGAAGAGAGTCATCCTGCTCTTCTGTGTAGTTGTTGTAGTCCTTTCTGTTTCTGAATCCTCCTTGGTAGTTTCCATTGTAATTGTTGTTGTAGTTGTTGTTGTAATTGTTGTTGTGGCCTTGGTGATGGTTGAACCTTCCTCTAGACTGAGAGTATCCACCTCTTTGGTAGCCTCTTCCTCTCTGATTTTTGTAATTCCTGAAACACTCATCTGTAGTGTGATTTGATAGACCACAGATGTTACATGGTGATGAATTATAGGGTCTCCCCCTACCTTGCTTACCTCCTCTTCCCTTTCCTCTTGAAGATCTACCTCTTCCTGCATAATTTGCTTGGGAGGTAGAGCCTTCATCTTCCACCTTCTTACTTTTGCCTTTATCCTTAGACTTCTTATCAGTGTATAGGGCACAAGAATTGTTACCTTTGGATGTATCTCCACTCTTGGTGAGTTTTGCTTCATGTGTGAATAATTGACCCATGAGAGTTGTGAGATCTGGAGTGTGCATGTCCATGTAGAGATCCATTGCAGTGGTGAAGCTTTCCCACTTGTCATCAGCCTTGATTCCATTAATTACCTGCCTCACAATCTGTTCTTCTTCAATTTCTTCTCCTATGCTTGCTAACTGATCTGCAACATCCTTAATCTTGGTCACAAATTCTGAAACAGCTTGCTTAGGTTGCTTCCTTAGTGCTGTGAACTCAATCCACAACTGATTTTTTCTGGCCCTTGTATTAGAGGAAAAATATGATGACAGAGTTTCCCAAGTCCCTTGGGAAGTCTTACAATTTCTGATATGAGGTAAAAGAAAGTCAGATATAGAGTTGAGTAAATAAGACCTTGCCAATGCATCCTTAGCAAACCATGTGTTTAGTTTTTCTTGTTCCTCCTTGGTTGGCAAACCTCTTGCTTTGAATGATGGCAATTCCTCATCTCCTTAGATGTATCCATAGAGACTCCTTCCTTGTAAGTAGGTCTTCATCCTTAGAGACCAAGCTTGATAATTGTTCCTGTCCAATTTGTCAATAAATGAAGGAAAATCATCTCCCATTTTACCTTATTTGCTCTGATACCACTGTTGGGAAAGATGGATGGATGATCGAGGAAACTGAGTAGGTAATGCTAAACCTGCTTTGTACCAGCCCTCTTTAGCTTCAGACTTGATTAGTAGACTCCCTTAGCTTTCCAATGACACCAAGAAATAGCCTATGTCCTTTGGAAATGAAGTTTGCAATGATTGAATCAAAACAGATAACTTTAGAAGTCACAAAGTCAAGAAAACCTTCTATTTTGGTCTTGACACTTGCTCAATGTTTTGCTCAGTGTGACCAGCACAGTAGCAATTGATAAAATTCCTTCTAGGAGTATTCACTTAGCTTAGTAAGCTACCATTTGCAAGTGGAATGATGTAAAATAATGAACTATGCTAAGAGAAATTAATTTAGCAAGATTTGGTGTACCCCCGACTTTTTAGGACTGTAGCAGAGATAGACCAGTGAGCACCTCGACGACGATTTCTCTGAATTGGCTGAATGAAATCACTTCAAACTTTGTCAGCATTTAGATGACGTTGAGCTAAATCCAAAAAGCTTTGAATCACTGAATTTGATGGAGTATTGACTGAGATATGCCCTTGACAAGTTGACAGACTTTAGAGTAGACAATCAATGAGCACAGAGATGAATAGGGTAAATGTATCTATAAATTAACACTTGTGTACAATCCCATTGGCATGACTAGCATTGCCTAATGTGTAGAGAGGTGTAGGCTATGGTGTAGTCCTCACACACACTCAATTACAGTAGAATGAAGCTCGGGAGTGATCTCACTTCACGCGACTTTTCAAGTTCACCTTTTATATGAAATGTGTAAGAATCTGAATTCAAATTCAAATTCTTGGCTCCCTCTAATCAAGCTTCTAAAAGTTTGGAGATATTCTCTCAATCAAGTGAGCTACCTTTTTCGACGAATCACTTAGGTAGGTGATTACAAAAGATTCCAAGTCAATTAGACTTTTACATGAGGTAAAGTGGTAAGTAATCACTAGCATGTGTTCCTATGGTTCTTCATGATATCTTCCAAGCCAAATGTGTAGGCTTGTGATTTACACCAACACAAGGTGTACTCCTAATGGTGTGGTTTCCATGGTTATATTCCCAGATGCTAGAGATTGTAAATCTACTACTTGAGCTACTACTGGTATGTTTTTTCGAAGTATAGGAATTCCATGTTTCTTAACCAATCCTTCATCGATGAAACATGAGGAGGCTCCTTAATCTACTAGGGCTGTAAGGAAAAGGGTCTTCTTGGGCATGATTAACTTGATAGGTGCAAGACATGTTTCTATGGGTGTAGCTGAAATTATGAGACCCTTTCTTATATCATGGTCTGGCTCTACGATCTCTTTTACAACTTTAATTCCTCGTTTCCCTTCTCTACAAGGGTGGCTTCGACTCTAGAGTTTGTTCTCTTGTTGGGACAATTAACTGCAATATGTCCAGGGTTTCCACAATAGAGGCATAATTTGTTATCTCTCCTTCTCTGTTTCTCTTGTGGTGTTAGGGGTTGGAACCTAGTTACATCTATTTGCATAGGTTCAGGCATAGACTCATCTTTAGGAGTGAGTTCTTCCATTGGCAAGGTCTTCCTTACACTTGCTTTTCTTGTTTCCTTTCAAAAAATCGGTTATCACATTGAATAGCTTGCATGATGTATTCATTCAATGTCTTAACCTTTGGCATTGTGAGCAAAAGGTCCTTCACATCATCTCTTAAACTCCCTAAATTCTGATGCATAGGTAGAGGCAGGGCGGTTACCTTGATGTAGCTTCCGAAGTTTTTGTTTTTGCCACTCGACTTGTGTCTGCATCTCCAACTGTGGGAGTGAGTTCTCGAAGAAACCCCTCATAGTCTTGAAGTACTTCCATGTTCTTCTCCAAGATTGGGGCAAACCATGATAATGCTTGTCCACAAAGCAAGGTTCCAATAAAGCCGACCTTGGATGCCTCATCAGGGTATCTATCAGGTTGCATATGGATGTACAATTTAACTTGCTCGAGAAATCCGCGAAACTTCGTGCGATCCCCATCGAGCTTTTCTGGCATGCAGATCTTAGGTTCCCTCATGAAGGATGTACTATGTCATTGATTTATTTGCATACTCCCTTGATTTGTCTGAAGACTCCCGATTCGTTCTTGTAATTCTTGGAGGAGTGCATCTACATGCACTGGATGTCCCATCTCGACTTGTGTCTGTCGATGAGTTAGGTCTTCGACTTGTTGTTTGAGACTCTGAAGTGATGCTACAATCTGTTCATAAGCATTCTCCATGATGATTGGTCTTGGATAGAAGAGAGTCTGGCCAAAATATCAGTGGAGCACTAGATTGTGCTCTCTGACTACACTATTCCAAACAGTATGCCTATTACATAGACTTCGGAGCATGGATACAGAGTGCATTGCTTATCGTGCTTTCCAGGCATCACATGATATGGCATTGGCAGGCGACACCTCCTCATGGTATGCACAGACACGAGACTGGCTGGCCCACCATGGCTTTGACATAGACAGGCTACCACCACTACATTACGACTCACATGCACCCACCTACTCACTCTCCCACCAAGAGAGGAATAGGGTCATTCGTCAAGAGATATGGTATACATACATACAGAGGACATGGGTGAGCCCTAGGGATACATTGCCACCGAAAATGCTCTATTACCGTGAGCATTTTCTACATATATCGGATGAGGGCTTCATCGAGATTCCGAGATACATGCAGACATACCTACCCCACCACCTTCGAGTCATCGTTGGGAAGCTCTGGGTTTCATCACATCAGCTCGAGATTGAGAGGGTTCTGCCCAGGGGAGTCCCCCGTGATGAGAGGTGGTGCCCAATATGAGAGACAGAGGAAGAGAGTGAGGAGCATTTTGTTATCAGATGCCCAACATACTTAGACCTATGAGCACAGTTCTAGATAGAGGAGTCACTCTAGTTGTGCATGACTATAGGAGACCAACGGTGCTTGGGACTCTTCCTCACAGCAGCATACGAGAGGGGAGAGCGGTCACTACAGCCCACACATCAGCCATTGGTGAGTACCCAGCAGACCATTACCCAATTCTTTCAGCAAGTTGAGCTACATCAGAGAGGTCCATCTATAGGGCTCATGCTCCACCAGGCTGCAGCACAGAGAGCACGACGCCGACCACGCATGGTCGGATATCGTCGATCACGACTATATCAGGAGGATATCTCACGCATCAGGACAGCCTACGACCACATGATGGAGCATAGGCATACCATCACCCCCTGGGTTGTCTTCCTTCAGGAGGCACTCAGGCCACCACCGATGTACCACATACTACACCCACCTCCACCCATCACCAGTAGCTAGGGTGTTTTAATCACTCACATTATGGATCCCCCATGTATAGGTGGCCACTATCTGCAGAGTCAGAGCCACGTCTCCCTAGCCTTTTCCAGTCAGAGCCACGTCTCCCTAGCCTTTTCCAGCCCTACATAGCTTTGTGTAGCGATATACTTCATTTCATCTTCTACACAAGGTTACTACACTTGTACATGGTTTTTGTCTCATAGGCCAAGTTTGGCCTCCAGAAGACGTTAATATGACTTTCTTTCTTCTTTCTTTCTCTCTCTCTCTCTCACATACACACACTAGCAACACATCACACAATCACTCTCCTCTTTTTCACACGAAATCAGACCAACACATAGACTCACACACACATTCTCCTATATACACACTCTCACTGAGTACGCACGAGCATTATGAGTTCCATGTTCTTCATAGGATTTTTAACCATTTCTCATACAACAAGAAAGAAATTTAGGAATTATAATAATGCAAAAGCATTCAAGGATAGGGAGATGGCTAAGCACATACACACCAATATATCACACCCTCCTTTTATTATTGAAGAAGATTAAGGTCTATGAAAGATCTTTGAATTTTACACACAGAAGACTTGTTTTTCAGAGCCATGTGATTAAAATCTAGAATGTCAATTTGCCTGGCACTATTACATGAGGGGACATCAAAACAATAACTGGCAAAGATGGATTTAGCAGTAGCAAGAATAGATTCTCAATTTCCAACAAATCAAAAGAAATATCAATTATTTCTCTGAATGCATCATTCTATAGGGATGATGAGCAAAACATTGATCTCAACGTTAGCATAGTACTTTGTCTTCGATGCTTCCATGACAATTGAAGTGTATCAAATAATACCTTGCAGCAATATACATTTTGATTACAAGTAGGCAATATCCAAATGTAACATGCAACAAAACAAAGCATCAATCATTCACTGGGTGGCCAAGAGAAATGCCTTGCAATCAAGATGCGGAAGATAACACTCCATCCACAGCCATTAGGTAACTGTTATATCTCTCTCTATTCTATTTCTGTTGTACCTATGCCCAATCACACCTTCATGATTTAACTCCAGCCTTTGACGTAGGTGTAGCTTATTGCAGCCAACTATGCGATTTTCTTTCTTCATCTATTTTAATCACACAAGATTTATTATCATATAGGATCATCTGGCATATCCTAAATGCCAGAATTTCAAATATGAGATAGAGGAAGGAGATTGAGTACACTTAGAATTCATCACAACAAAGAAATACCAGCATGATGGCCATTTCCTCCCTCTGTGCTTCTTTCCTTTCAGAAATGATGAAGACCAAAATCCCAATCTTTCTCCTTCTAGGTTTCTCAGTGTTCCCTTGCCTTCTTCAGTTCAAGGCCTATTTCTGCCTGTGAAGAACTATCGAATTCCCTCTTTCAAGTTGCCAACTCCCTTCTTTTCTAGATCCAAGAAGATTAATCCTCAGGAAAAATGCCAAAGCTTTCTTCTGCTTTGCCTGTTCTATCTTTCTCTCAGTGTGGCTGCCAACAGACTTCACTATCTCACTTTTCCCCCAAGAACCACCAAGAGTAACTCCTCCGTTCTCAAGTTTGTCCAGATGGTGAAGGAATAGCCCTTTTAGCTCTTTGTCAATATAATCCGCAAGAATGCCACAGTTAAATTGTCTTCCACTATCTGTGGTGTGAGATCATGAACAGCCTTCAATCAAAGTTCCCAAAGATTGATACCTTCCTCTGCAACAATATCCGTTGCACGGAGCAGTACAATGGCCTCCAAGGGCCTCTTTAGATGACAATCTTCTATCACTCTCAATGGTCCAGATGGTGCTAGCCTCAGGACAGAAGATCATTTGGTAACCACTAGGATGATAACTCTGCAACAGTGTTGGTTCATCCCCCATCCTAGCACTACCGCAGGTCTTCCCTCTCCATCAGAGGAAAGTAATACATGTGTAAAGAGATTCAGAAAATAAACGTTTCCGCAGAATCTTCATCCCTCTGGGCTGGAATACCAAAGAATCTTAGCTATGCCCCTTGTATTTCTGTGTTCAACCGAAAACTCCTCTCTCTGTCTTTTCTCTGTCTTCCAACCCCTTTCGAATTCTGTTGTTACCTTTTTCTTCCTCTGTGACCTACCACACATCAAATTAGGCTGCTCTCTTTTCAATCTTCGTACTCAGTCTCTTTGTCCAACTATGTACAGGCTGTGAAATTCTGTACAACAAAGCGTTTCTGCTCCCTTATTAATTAACAACACCCCTTCTTAAAGCCTTATCTTTAGCGATCCCTCTTCATATTTGAGAGTGCTCTCTCCGCAAGGCTTCTCCTCAGTTGCTTCAGCCTCTGTTCTCAAAAATCCCAGTGAAACTCTGAATGCAATGCTCTCTATGGGTATGAAGAGTGAGATCCATTGAATCCTTTGCAAGTGTATATGGAAAGTATCTGTATCACACGTGTTCTTGGTAACTTCGCAGAGCTGAAGACTTCTTTGAAAGAATTTCTTTGCATATTTTTATTTGGTCATCTGCACTCTCCAATGGAAATGATCCATTCTTGAAATTTATTTAAAAGGGAGATTGCTGTGTTTTAAACTGATTACTCGTGTAAGAAGCGAGAAACGTTTCTATGGTGTTTCCTTACTATACCCTTTCATCATTCCGTGTCATTTTCCATTCTTTGCACTGAGATATCCCTATTAACTGATGTTTGTTTGGGATGTGAGGGATGCAGTGAGGGGCACAAAAGAGCAGCTTACCCAAACTCCTTCATTTCTTGAATTGACGTGGTCTTTTTTTCAACGTTGCAGAAGCATCTGCAGATCGATTTGATGTAAATGTCAAAGCTGCTTGGATTGATTGCATCTTTCTATTTTCTCTGGTGTGGTCATTGGGGGCTTGCATAGACAATTCAGACAGGGGGAAATTCGATCTCCTCTTACGTAAGCTTATTGTAAGAATTTTTTCTCTACCTACGTTAATATTCAGATTCACTCATTTTAACCTCAGCAAACAAGTTAAGACTAGTACTTTGTGTTGGGCTTGGAATATTTAAGATATGTAAGTATATTAATGTTGATGATTTTTTTGAGTCAGGCGAACCAGCCTCCAGAAGAATACAAGCAGTACATTACTGCACCTGCACGCAAAGTAGCTTCACCATTTCCTGAAGGAAAGCTAGTATTTGATTTTGCTTTTAGAAAAGATCGGGGAAAGTGGGCGATGTGGATGGATCTAATAGATGATGCACCGTTACCATCTGATGCAGAGTTTTACAGGATTCTAGTACCTACTGCTGACAGTGCAAGATATACTTATATAATGGATTTTCTTGTCAGTAATCAGCAACCACTTTTGTTTGTTGGACCAACAGGAACTGGAAAGAGTGTGTGTGTTAAACAGTACCTTATGAAGCTTGACTCCTCCAAGTAAGGATCATTGTTGATCTGCTACAAAAACTACTAAAGTCAATTTCTGATGTAGGTTTGTGCAGGTACCAGTCTGTGTTCTTTAATTTTTCAGCACAAACTAGCGCTAACCAAACACAGGACATAATTGATGGGAAATTGATCAAGAGAAGACAAGGAGTTTTTGGCCCACAAAAAGGGAAAAGATGTGTCATATTTGTTGATGACTTGAGTATGCCAGCTTTGGAAAAGTATGGTGCACAACCACCTATTGAGCTTTTACGACAGTGGATGGATCATAGAGGCTGGTAAACCATCAGGATTTCCTTGCAAGTTTGAAAACAATAAATGAAAAATTTCCAACTCATCTTACATTATCTGGCCTCTCCTGAAGGAGAACGAAAAACAGTTTGAGGCAAGCTAAGAGCCGTTCATGAGTGCATGTATTCCCAATCCATTGGTGCTTAGACTTGAATGTGTGTAGCTTCTTAGTGAAAGGAAGCTGAATAATTTTACATATTTCAATTGATATGTCTGGGTTGGTTTTACGATTTGTCTCATAACCTTGAGATGTAACTACTGAGGGAACAAAAAACTAAAAGAATATAGTATCCACCATTTCTATTTATGAGGCCAGACCACAAACCATTTTTTGATCAGCCTGATTTCATGAGCTAAACAATGTTGACATTAAATAGAACCAAGCTTGGAAGTTCCTATAATTCATTTGAAAAGATGGTTAATTGGAGCTAACTGAATTCATTATGGCTAAAAATAATTAACTCTACGTACTCTTATGTATTTAAGTTTATATATCTGCATGCACCCACATTCCTATAGGACGCCTAGAGGCATGCAGGGGTCTTCATTAGCAGGCGTCATTATGTTCATGCATGGAGATGGAGGCTGATAGAAAGGTTCCTTTTCTGATATCAGTTCCACGAATAGGACCAACTTTTGCAGAATTCTCAAAGAGGACAAGGAGAGACATGCATGATTTAAACGACGCTAACCCAAGGATATGATGCTTTTCCCAACTGCATCCCTTCCTCAAGTACATTCACAAAAGCTTCTAAGAATAGCAACAGGATCTTCTAGAGGCAACCTTCTCAAAGCCATCTACTAGAAGCTTTCTATCCTTATTCATGCCATCGTCTCTCTATATATGAGTGGGTTAGATCTAGACACATTTCATGATTTTTTTGTTTTCCTGAAACAGAAAAAATCTTTATCACTAATCTGTACAGGAGAGGTGTCCCTGCGTGTGTATATATATATATATATCTATATCTATCTATCTATCTATCTATCTATCTATATATATATATATATATAGAGAGAGAGAGAGAGATATATATATATATATATATACATATACATATACATATACATATATATATATATATATATATATATATATATATATATATATATATATATATATATATATATATATATATATATATATATATATATATATATATATATATATATATATATATATATATATATATATATGTATATATATATATCTGCTCCGTCTGTGCATTCGTCGATCTGCAGCTCTGCGTTCGTAGATATGAGTATATATATGTAAAAATATGAGGCGTCAGCGTTTTAGGGTTTCGTCAAGGACTCCAGAGAAGACGAGTTCAAAGCGGGAGTTTTTAGGAATTCGTTTTTTGGCGGGAAAACTTAGAATTTGATTTCGTCTTATTTAGGGTTTGCCCGATTTTAGGGTTTCGTTTTTCAGCAGGTACAGTCTGATTTTGTTTGATTTGGGGGTTGTCTTCAGATTTTAAAAGTTAGAACGACCTAGGCATCACTTTCGTTTTAGCAACCCAGGGCATCTATTTCATCAGTTTGAATTTGACAGTTTTAAATAGGATTTGCAATATGGCAGCTTCAGGGAATTTCGAAAACATTCAACAAACTGTACTACTCTCTAATGAATCCGTGCAACATGCCTCTCAGTGTATTGAGGAGGTTCCTCAAACTCCAGCATTAAATGAGGTGGATTTCAGTAAATTAAAATGTATGATGGATGAGGCTCTTACTCATGACGAAAATGTACATGCTGATTTAAAAGTTAACATGGACCCCTCGTTGATTTGAGATTCAGCTCTCATGTTTCACGAACGAGGGGTGCTGCTCTTTTTAACCACATGAATTCCCATGGGAGTAGAGGTGGCTTTTGCCATTAATGCAAACATGGATAGGGAGGTGATTGATAAAGTGTTTTATTCTGGGCATGGCCTCTTTGATGTGGTTTTTACAGATAAAAATATTAAATCTCAGTTTTTGGAGCAGCAAACTGTCTTTTTATGTGGATTAATGGCTCATGTATTTCCATGGAAACTGGTTAAAGCTATGAAAGAGGAACTCCTCTATAAATGTCCTGTATGGGTGGAGTTAGTTGATTTACCGTTGTTCTTATGGGCCAGTATTGGACATATAGCTAAAGTTTTAGGCAAGGTTCTATATACTCCTTCTATTTGTGCTCCTAATAAGAATAGAATTTGTGTTTTATGGAATACCTCTAGACCCTTTCCTAAAACTCTGGGCATTAATGTACCCAATGTTGGCAGAATTGTGCTATACTTGAAGTGGGGAAATATGGCTGGAGCATGTTTCCATTGTGGCAACATAGGGCATTATTCGAAAAACTGTCCTTCTTTGAAGTCCGAAGGAGTTAACCTTATTCCCACTTGCCCGGGTAGTAAAATCTTGGTTCGTGAAGAGTATATATTTGGCAAACAAAAAGTTTCTTCTTTTACTGCTACTCCTGTTGGGAATTTAGCCACACCTAAACCTCTGATAGTTCAGGGTCCTTATGGTAAAGGAAAAGAAATTTTGGCTGATAAGCAATCGCACCCTGCAGCCATAGTTAAAAAAATCGTACGATTTTTATTTTTTAAAAATCGTAAAAACCTCAATTGGGATTTAAATCTCTAGGAACGATTTTTATTCATAAAAGTCGTTTTTTTTTTTTAACTATAAAAAAAGAGGGGAAAAAAGATTTGTCTAAATCTTGTTCTATTCTGCATTCTTTTGTTGGAAATCCCTTCAATTATGGTAATTGCTATTGCTAATGAGATTTGGAGAGAGTTTTAGATAGCATCATGAATGACCAAATACATAATAAAATAAAAATCGTTCATGATGAATAAAAACCTCGATTTTTATTTTCATTTTTTTAAATCTCTACGATTTAAACGATTTAAATCCCGATTTAAATCTGCGATTTAAATCTCACCTTTGTACTATGCCTGCAGCCCCTGTTACCCCAGCTAAGCTCAATGTTTATAAGAGAAGCTCACCTTTGTACTATGCCTGCAGCCCCTGTTACCCCAGCTAAGCTCAATGTTTATAAGAGAAGAGAGGGTGAGGGAACGAGCAAAGATACTCATGTGGGAACAGGAGGTGAAGTAGGGAAGAGAGTTGTTGATAGTGATGGTTTTACTCTAGTCACTTACAAGAAAGCTTTGCTTCGCGGCAAAAAAAGGAAGTTTCAATGAGGGTATTCGACCTCCCCTTCAGATGTGGCTAATTTTGCTCCTCATGCTAATGAGAATGAGTATTTCGAGAATATGGATATTGTGTTACAAGACTTAGCTCCAACGTTGGCACAGGCTGACTTGTCTCATATCTCTCTGCCGATTTCATGAAGCTAGCAACATGGAACATTCAAGGTCTTGGTCAATACGGAAAATGGACAAGATTATGGAGATGGATAGTTAAACATCAATTACACTTAGTGGCGATTCAGGAGCATAAGAAGCATGACCATGCTGGAATGCTTCTTTACACAAAAGATTTTAATCTTCGGTATAATGGTATTGAAAATAATTATTTGGGCTGTCTCTTTATTATAAGATTCAATTTACAGTGTTGTTTGATGATCTTCAAGGCAGATTTATTGCACTTCATCTTAAATTACATGGTGTCTCATTTATATGCATTAATGTTTATGCCCCTAATGTTGTGTAATTCACAAGCCTACACATTTGGCTTGATGGATACATTGAAGTCCATACACATATGGAGAAGCATAGGAACTATTGCTAGTGATTAATTACTACTTTACCTCTTTGTAAAAGCTAAATTGACTTGGAATCTTTATAAACATCTACCAAAAGGGATTCGTGGAAAAATGGTTAGCTTTGATTGATGGAATATCTCCTAAGATATAGGAGCTTGATCATAGGGAGCCAAAAGTTTGAATTTGAATTCAAATTTTACTCAATCACTATAAAAGTGGTCATGGAAAAGTCGCGGGTAAGACTCATCATTCCTGAACTCATTACTCTCAATTCTGAGTGTGTGTGAGGCCTACACTCTAGCCCACACCTATCTACACCATTAGGCAATGATCTTCATGCCAATGGATTTGTATACAAGTGTTCATTAATACATACATCTTCATTGTCCATTTCTGAGTTCTCTGTTACAGTACTTGAAAGTACGTCAACTTGTGAAGAGCATATCTCAGTCATTTCTCCACCAAATTCAAAGATCTAAAGCTTTTTGGAACCAGCTCAAAGTTATCTACATGCTATCAGAATTTGAAGAGATTCTATTCAGCCATTTCAGAGAAAAGCTCGTCGAGGTGATCACTGGTCAAAGTCTTCAATAGTCCTAAAAAATCGAGGGTAAAGTTTAATTTGCTAAAGTGATTTCTCTGAGCATAGTTAGTCTTTTTATATCATTCCACTTGGAATAGTTAGCTTTCTAAGCTAATTAGATATCCCTAAAATGAATTTTTTCAATTCCTACTGTGCTGGTCATACTGAGCAAAAGATCTAGCAGGTGTCAAGACATAAATAGAAGGTTTTCTTGAGATCGTGAGATTCAAAGTTATCTGTTTTGTCTCAATCTTTACATACATCATTTCCAAAGTGCATAGGCCATTTTATGGTGTCATTGGAAAGCTAAGAAGGTCTACTTATCAACTCTAAAGCATCAGAGGGCTGGTACAAAGCAGGTTTTAGCAGTACCTACTCAATCTCTTGGAGTGTCCATCCATCTTTCCCAAGAGTGATATCAGAGAAAACTAAGGTAAAATGGGAGATGGTTTTCCTTCATTTATTGATAAATTGGGCAGGAAGAGCTATCAGGCATGGTCTCTAAGGATGAAGACCTACCTACAAGGAAGGAGCCTTTATGGATACATCTCAGGAGATGAGGAATTTCCCTCATTCAAAACAAGAGGATTACCAACAAAGGAAGAACATGAAAAGCTAAACTCATGGTGTTCCAAGGATGCATTGGCAAGGTCTTATTTACTAAACTCTATCTCTTATTTTCTTTTGCCACATATTAGAAATTGTAAGACATCCGAAGAGACTTGGGAAACCTTGTCATCATATTTTTCTTCGAACACAAAGGCTAGAAAAAATCAGTTGTGGATTGAATTCACCACATTAAGGAAGCAACCTAAGCAAGCTTTTCAGAGTTTGTGACTAAGATTAAAGATGTAGCAGATCAATTAGCAAGCATAGGAGAAGAGATTGAAGAACAACAGATTGTGAGGCAAGTGATCAATGGGATCAAAGCTGATGACAAATGGGAAAGCTTCACCACTGCCATGGACCTTTACATGGACATGCAAATTCGAGATTTTACAACTCTCATGGGACAATTGTTCACTCATGAAGCAAAGCTCAACAAGAATGGAGACACATCCAAAGGTAATAACTCTTCTGCCCAATATACAGATAAAAAGTCCAAAGATAAAGGCAAGAGCAAGAAGGTGGAAGACGAAGGCTCTACCTCCCAAGCCAACTATGTAGGGAGAGGTAGATCATCAAGAGGAAGGGGCAGAGGAGGTAAGCAAGGTTGGGGGAGATCCTATAACTCCTCACCATGCAACATTTGTGGTTTATCAAATCATACTACAGATGAGTGTTTCATGAATTACAAAAATCAGAGAGGAAGAGGATACCAAAGAGGTGGATACTCACAGTCAAGAGGTAGATTCAACCATCACCAAGGTTACAACAACAATTACAACAAAAACTACAATGGAAACTACCAAGGAGGTTTCAAACCTAGAAAAGACTACAACAACTACATAGAGGAGCAAGATGACTCTCTTCTGATCATTAACATGACTTCAAAATCAAGTACAAATGATGACCACCTATTCTACATTGACTCAGGATGCTCAAATCATGTGGCTGGCAATGTAGCACTACTCTCTGATCTTGAGGAACCAAAAGGTAAGCATCAAGTACAAACAGGTGATGACACCAAGCACTCTGTAGTTAAAATTGGAAATGTTAAGACTTGTGATGGAAATCAGAACTTGTTGAGCAGGGTACTCTATGTACCAACCATTACCAAAAATTTGATGAGTGTTGGACAGATTGTGGAGAAAGGTTTGCAGGTTAGATTCAACCAATATGGAGCATTTGTGGAGGATCCAAGGCATGGGTTCAAGAGAATCGCAAAAGGAGAAAAATCAGGTAGACTTTTCACTTTTGAACTAGAAGACATAAAGAATATTGCACTATACAGTTATAAAGATCAAACACTTTCAGAGCTTGAGATTTGGCACAAAAGATTAGGGCATGTAGGAGAAAGAACCTTGAAGTAAATATGCAGGGACCCATGTGTGCTTGGAATACCTAATGTATCCAAGCAACATATGATTTATAAGTGTGGTGCTTGTCAATTTGGGAAGTCTCACAGATTACCCTTCTCAAGGAAAGGTTACATGCATGAAGACTACCTAGAGCTTGTCCATACAGATGTATGGGGACCAAGTAAAGACCACTCAGTCTTAGGATCAAGGTACTATGTATCTTTTATTGATGATTATAGCAAGTGGACTGTATTGTACTTCATGAAGCACAAGGATGAGGTGTTTAATTGCTTTAAAAAATATCTTGCACTTGTTGAAAATCAGACAGGGAAGAATTTGAAGAGGCTAAGGTACGATGGAGGAGGTGAGTACTTCTCTAATGAGTTTGAAAACTTCTTGCAGGACATAGGCATTAAAAGAGAAATCACCACAATGTATACTCCTGAAGAGAATGGGTAGCTGAGAGAAGAAATAGGTTGATTGTTGAAACAGCTAGGTCTATGTTGAATGAAAAAAAGTTACCTAACTATCTATGGGCAGAGAGTGTTTCTACTGCTACTTATCTCATAAACAGGTTACCATCAAAGTCCCTTGATGGGATGATACCCTATGAAGCATGGCATGGTAAGAGACCCTCACTAGACCATTGCAGGATATTTGGATGTGTAGCATATGTACACATTCCTTCTCAGATAAGAGGTAAGCTAGACCCTAAGGTTGAGAAGTGCATCTTTATTGGATATGATCTAAATCCGAAAGGATACAGGTTTTATAGCCCCTCCAATAAGGGATTCATGGTTAGTAGAGATGTTGTCTTTGATGAAAATGATTCTTGGTATGAGAATGAATGCAGGAAGGTTAAACTACCCTATGACTTGGAAGAGGAGTTTCCAAGTCTTGCTAAGGAGGAACCTACTCAGAATGAAGATTCAACTTCAGATGATGAAGAAACTATCAACCTTGAAGAGTTCAAGGCATGGAAGTCCAAGGGCAAAGTCAAAATGAAGAAGCTTGAAGACATACCTGAATCTTCAAATCAGTCAATCAGAAGATCACAAAGAGAGAGCAAAAAACCTATCAGATATGGATATGATACATCTCTTGTTACTAAACACTCTGTTTATCTTGCCAAAGATTTGTCAATTGAAGAACCAGGATCATATAAAGAAGCCATGACCAAGACAGAATGGAAAGAAGCTATGGATGAGGAGATTGAAGCACTCAAGGAAAGTGACACATGGGAACTAGTACCAAAGAAGGACTCCATGAAGGTAATAGGATCCAGATGGATCTACAAACTTAAAAGAAATTTGGATAGGTCAATTAATAGGTACAAAGCCAGATTGGTAGCCAAGGGTTTTGCACAAACCCAAGGCATTGATTATGAAGAGACAATCTCACCTGTGGCCAAGATGCCAACTATCAGAGTGTTGGTAAGTGTGGCTGCATCAAAAAATTGGAATATGTACCAATTAGATATCAAGAATGCTTTCTTGAATAGATGGATTTCAGAGGAGGTCTATATGTCACAACCTCTTGACTATGACGACCCTAAGAAGGTAACATATGTTTGCAAATTGAAAAAGGCTTTATATGGATTGAAGTAGGCACCTAGGGCATGGAATCAAAAATTAACCACTTATCTTCAAGACCAAGGATTTGTCATGAGAAAGGAAGATACTTCTCTATTCATCAAGAGAAGTAATTCAGAGGTAATATACCTATGTGTTTATGTTAATGATATCATACTTAGAGGTTATGATGTCAATGGAATCAGACAAATCAAGAGCCAGATGATGAAGGAGTTCAAGATCAATAATCTTGGTCTATTGAAGTATTTTCTTGGGCTTGAGTTAGTTTATACTAACTCTGGAATATACATCACTCAGAAAAAGTACATACAGGATATCTTGAAGAGATTTCATTTGCAGGATGCCAAAGTTGCAAGTACTCCAATGGAGGTAAACCTCAAACTAAGTGCCCATGAAGGTGATGAAATTAATGACATTACAGGTTATCAAAGTATGATGGGTAGCTTGAATTATGCTACCTTAACAAGGATAGATATTGCATATGGAGTTAGTCTGCTAAGTCAGTTTATGCACAAGCCATGGATACCTCATTTAGAGGCTTCCAAGAGAATCTTGAAGTATCTCAAGAGTACACAAAATCATGGTTTGTATTTTCCTTACACTTCAGACATTGATATCAAGATCTATTCAGATGAAGATTGGGCAATATGCAAGGATGATAGGAGGAGCACTTCTGGATACATTTCATTTGCAGGTGATAAGCCAATATCATGGTCTTCAAAGAAGCAATCTACTGTTGCTTTGTCCTCTACAGAAGCAGAGTATAGAGGACTGGCTAATGCCACACAAGAAGCCATATGGATCAAGCTATTGTATACAGAATTGGGTTTATATACTAGGTCACCAATAATCTTTGGAGATAATACAAGCTCACTTCACCTTGAAGCTAATCCTATCTATCATGCTAAGACCAAACATATAGAGGTCCATTACCATTATGTGAGAGAGAAGTTGTTAAGCAAGGACATTCAACTAACCTATGTATCAACCAACGTGCAATGTGCAGATTTGTTGACTAAAGCTTTGGATGGAACCAAACTTTGCAGGTTCAAAGCAATGATTGGATTGCAGGATATACATGAAGATTGAAGATGAAGACCAAGCCAAAATGTTTGGCTTGAGGGGGAGCTGTTGGTGTAATTCACAAGCCTACACATTTGGCTTGATGGATACATTGAAGTCCATACACATATGGAGAAGCATAGGAACTATTGCTAGTGATTAATTACTACTTTACCTCTTTGTAAAAGTTAAATTGACTTGGAATCTTTATAAACACCTACCAAAAGGGATTCGTGGAAAAATGGTTAGCTTTGATTGATGGAATATCTCCTACGATATAGGAGCTTGATCATAGGGAGCCAAAAGTTTGAATTTGAATTCAAATTTTACTCAATCACTATAAAAGTGTTCATGGAAAAGTCGCGGGTAAGATTCATGATTCCCGAGCTCATTACTATCAATTCTCAGTGTGTGTGAGGCCTACACTCTAGCCCACACCTATCTACACCATTAGGCAATGATCTTCATGCCAATGGATTTGTATACAAGTGTTCATTAATACATACATCTTCGTTGTCCATTTCTGAGTTCTCTGTTATAGTACTTGATAGTCTGTCAACTTGTGAAGAGCATATCTCAGTCATTTCTCCATCAAATTCAAAGATCTAAAGCTTGTTGGAACCAGCTCCAAGTAATCTACATGCTATCAAAGTTTGAAGAGATTCTATTCAGCCATTTCAGAGAAAAGCTCGTCGAGGTGATCACTGGTCAAAGTCTTCAATAGTCCTAAAAGATCGGGGGTAAAGTTTAATTTGCTAAAGTGATTTCTCTGAGCATAGTTAGTCTTTTTATATCATTCCACTTGGAATAGTTAGCTTGATAAGCTAATTAGATACCCTTGAAAGAAATTTTTTCAATTCCTACTGTGCTGGTCATACTGAGCAAAAGATCAAGCAGGTGTCAAGACATAAATAGAAGGTTTTCTTGAGATCTTGAGATTCAAAGTTATCTGTTTTGTCTCAATCTTTACATACATCATTTCCAAAGTACATA
>CM035408.1:171200315-171290315 GCA_020310875.1 Ceratopteris richardii | reverse complement strand
TTTTTAAATAAATTTTAATGTTTTTTTATTTATTTATTTTTTTAATCTCATATAATAAAATCTTTTTTTTTGTGTGTGTGTGTGTGTTCGTGTTCGTGTGAGTGTGTGCGCGTCTCTTGTTGCATTGGTTTTCTTTCTTGTTTGTATATTTCATATCATATATTGGTCTTAAGTCTCTTGCTTTTGTTTAGTATTTTTCAAATGTGTTTGTGTTTGTGTTCTCTTGCTTCCTGTGACTGAAAGCTACTATAGCAGGGTTGGGGCTGGGTTATCATGAAGAGGATTTAGGAAGGTGATCTGGATGCACCTGCAGGTCTTGATAGATTTCCATCATGAACATAATTAACCATTTAGTTCTCAGTACTTACTATTCATCATTTGTCAGAATTTCGAATCACTACATTTCACATCTTCCATTTCAATTTTTAATGATATATCTCTTGTTCCTCAACAGGTATGACAGAAATGACCTTATGTTTCGGCAAAATGAGGATATACAATTTGTAACGGCAATGGCTCCTCCTGGTGGTGGGAAGAATCCTGTAACTAATCGTTATCTCCGTCACTTCAATGTCATCTGCATCACACCATTCTCTGATGCAATTTTATCCAGGTACTTGTAAAGCTTTGATTTGATCTCATAATGCTCCTATGCATTGAAAGGGGTTTCTGAAAATGAAGCTCAATGAGCCAAAATTACTTTCAGGATTTTCTCAACACTTGTAGATTTTTGGATGAAGAGGTCTAGATATTCGCAAAACTTACTGAAATTAAGAATTCCCATGGTAGCTGCAACTCTTGAGATCTATCAAACTGTCCAGCGAGAGCTTTTGCCAACCCCAGAAAAATCTCATTACACATTCAACTTGCGAGACCTCGCAAAGGTATGGATGAGATAATTCATCTTTATATATGTAATTTCATGTATTAAGGGATCTTGAATATATTATCCGTAATAAAGTTACGATACCTATCTCCTGTCTGAAATGCCCATATAAACATATGCATATGTTTGTTTACCAGCGGAAGAAATTTAAATTTTCTGATTTATAAGTTGAGCTTAATTGCTGATAATTCCATGGCCTATGTGTAACTATTCCTTCTTCAAAGATTTTGTGGTAAATCATCAGAACTACACAATGAAGTTTTAAATCCCTGCAGCTTCTTGATAACTTCTAGATGTTTTGATTGTTTCTTGTGAACTCATGGTTTTCATCTTCATACCGCACCAAACAAAAACCTTATTTTACACGTTAGATGTGATCTTGCATGATTATGAAATGGTAGGGTTTTCGATAAAGATCCTATATTCGCCTTCATGTGATAGAGGGTTTCAATCGGTCCTTGAAAGTTAGTTGGGGTCCAGGAAAGTACCCTAGATGGAGGTGTGGGTGGTAGCACCCACCATGGAGGAGTTTGAGGGCAAGAACGCTCGGACAGTTGGTAGAAAAAATATACCTAAAATATTCCCTTCCAAGCCATAATTTTGGATACAATGGGTGTGGCTGACTATAGCTTTATAAAAGTTAGGGAAATATTCTCAAAATGTTCTCTTTCTGATTATCTTCATATGACTCTAGCATGGCCTACATAAGCACAGCATCCCCTTTTAAAGAAGCAGGAGAAACATCACTGGTCATCTAACATCTATCTATATCAGCATGAAAGCTCATTAAATCGTATGTGAGGATACTTGCTTCAGTGTAACTAGTTCTACATTTTCTTTTATTCAGCTTACATTTTAGTTCTTCTTCTCCTCCTCCTCCTCCTCCTCCTCCTCCTCTCTCTCTCTCTCTCTCTCTCTCTCTCTCTCTCTCTCTCTCTCTCTCTCTCTCTCTCTGTGTGTGTGTGTGTGTGTCTCTGGTACAAGCAAAACATGCTTTTGTACGCAATGAAGTTGTATGAGTAAAATCCTTTATGGTTCGACACGTATAAGATAGCCATAGTTATGTAGTGATGAAGGGTACGAAACCGTCCAAGTATCTTAGAAAAGCCTAAATTTCACTCCTCCATGCATTTAAAATGCTTCTTGAGCTCTGTGAAAAGCTTCATGTTGTGTATATATATATATATTTTTTTATAATTAATTAATTTATTTTTTTAATTTTAAATCTCGATCCTTGCACCACTCTTTCTTGATTCTTTCACCTGATCTTTTAATCTTTCACCAACCTACATACTTCTGACAGCCATACACTTCAAAATGAGTTTCTCTTCGTTCTCACAACACTAATCTCTTGCTCACCTCTTTCACTTCCTCTGTTTCACCTATACCAAAATGTGCTCTCCCCTTCTACGCTTCAAAGCTCTCTCATTAACCCTCTCCAAGCTTCAATCCTCTCTTACATGCAATCGCACACGTTTGATCCCATATACGCATTGTCAGGTGTAGCATTCACAATGCATGCATTTGTACACGTATGTACTTGAAAAAAAATCTCTCTCCCTCACAGTATCCTATTGAACTTGCCAAAACCATGCAAGCACACCTATTCACTCCTTGTCACACAAGTGCATGCACTCACACCAACATACCTAGATTGACGTATGCACACCCATCAATTTGCACTGATATGCACACATGTACTCACCCATTCTTCACTTGCTCTTAAACGTACAACCACACCACATGCATCAATCCAAGAACTCTCAGGTTACTACCAGAAATAAGTTGAGATTCAGCAATAAATCCTCTTCCTCTATTCTGATGATGAATAGAGATGTTTTCTCCCAAGGCTCTACAATCACCAACTCTACAAAGGGCTGAATTACTAAAATTTGTAAAAGATTACCACACTTCAATTCTCAGACCTCCAAGCTCATCAAATTAGTGACTTTTGTAGCATTCAATATAGAGGTTCCCCTAGGAATTTTTTCAAGATAGTGTATATAAAAGAAGCCCTCCCCTGTCTCATGTGCTTCAACAGTATCAGAAGCAACCTTGGCACCTACATGGTCCCTATAAGCATTTGATCACATCATCAACATGATTTTGTGGATCTCATGGTGCTTACAGATTTAACATATAAAACTGTTCAACATTAGTCAATGTTTCATGTTTAGAATCATTGAAGTGATATTTGTTTATATCCAGGAATCTCTTAAACCTTGTGCAATCTTTTTCCTTCTGATACCTTTTTGTCACGACGATCACCTCCTTGCAAATGAGGACTAGATACCTGACCAACCGCTTCAGAAATATTTGAGAAGATTGGCTCTCGAACTTGCACTCTTGGGATATGATCTTCTGATGCAGCACTCATTGATAAGACTGTCAGATCATTTTGTAAATTTGGATGGCACAAGCTGCTCATAGTTTGATGCTCTTGCATCCCCCTCACAAATTGAAATAAAAACCATATTCTCTTTGCTTGTACCACTTGCAGCAAATATTGACGTTGTATCTCACAGTTCATATTACTTTGATGGAGTTGAATGTTCTACATTTGTTGACTTGTTTTCCATTTTGCAAAAGATGAAAGGCATAAATGCCTCACCAAATACCGTATGTGAAACTCACACTGTACATGGGTCATATCTTGATGAGATAGGTAAAGCATCCAAAGCGCAGAGTTTCTCAACCACAAAGTGTCGTTGGATTCAAACCATTTGCCGATTACCCATAGGTTCAAGGTTGCACCAGATTGCAGTTCATGGACTGTTAGCTCATGAAATGGTTGCTTTTTATGCACTAATATGTTTGTATTTGGCAAGAGAATTTGTTTGATTGCAGGTACTTGAAGAATTGATCAAATGGTTGATGAGAGAAATACAACATGGAAGCTTTCGATGCTAAGAAATACAGCATGGACTTTCTCAAACTTTTGCTACGCATTTGAGGCGGGGGTGTGTCGTAGACTCTTGGAGCTGTTATTTGATTGTAGTTCATTTTCTAGTGCACACGAAGTGTTCGACATGTTAATTCAGAAGGATGTAGTTTCATGGAATGCTTTGATGGGAGGCTACATGCAGCATGATCTTGGAGAGGATGTGCTTGGTTGCTATATAGATATGCAATTGGATGGTGTTATCCAAGATGTTGTTTCAGTTGTCTATGCATTGAAAGCTTGTGGCATGCTGATGGCTATCGATAAAGGCACTTTGATACATACCGAGTTTGAAAAAGAATGGACTGCTTAACACTGAACTTGCAGTTGGCAATGCAGTGGTTGACATGTATGGAAAGTGTGGTTTTCTTGATAAAGCAAAGGAGGTGTTTGATATCCTTCTAATGAAGAATGTAGTCACATGGAATGCACTAGTTGGAGGGTTTTCCCAATATGAAAAAGAAGCTTTGAAACTGTTTGAAGACATCCCGCTCCATGGTGTTATTCCCAATGTCGTCACATATACATGTGCTTGAAAGCTTGTGGTAACCTTGGTGCTGGAGATAAGGGAAGTGAAATACACAGAGAAATTACCAAACAAAGGTTGCTACTCCCAGACCCTTTTGTTGGTAGTACTATCGAGGAGGGAAGTAGCTTTGATACCTTTTTGTTAATTCCTTTACGTTGTGAGCAGAAAACAAAACTTCTTATTGTTAATGGCGATTTGAGTAGCTATGTTTTCAGAATAGGTGCCATGACAATGTTTAGGGAGCTTGACAAGATGTTTTATTTTGATGGTGCTATCAATCACCCTGCCTACAAAATCGTGAAGGAAGTTGGTATCAGTTGAACTTGTTACTTCTTTTAAACTTTTTTTTCTCACCCTCATTGTGGACAAAGTCCAACTATGAGTGCATGTTTTGTATTTATTGTATGCTCTGATGTGAAGCCTATCTAATCGCTATGGTGATGCTCTATTGCCTTTGTGCAAAGAATTAAGACGCTGATGATGGTGAAGTCAAAAATGAGAAAACAGAAAACGGGGAAATGGAAGTGAGCTGGTGGCCCTCTGTCAGAGGCAGGGCACACCATTTTAGGAAGGAAAGTGTAACAGTTTTGGCTCTTAGTTTGGGGGAATGCTCTCCATAAAAAGGGAGCGGCCATTATCTTTGCCAATGTCTACCGACTGAAAAAAGGGATAGATCGAGTGGGCTGGTTGTACCCGTAGATGTTGGGACAAAAACGGGCCTTCTCTTTGTTTTTTCCATGTGTAGGACAACAAAAAGGGGCTGAAAGCATAGCTTTACTGCTTCCTCTCGATCGGTGGCTGGGGGCTCTCTCTCTTGAGTGATGGAAGGCACGCAAGAACAACCATAGAGGGGGCTGAGGAGGGAGAGCTGCTCGCTCGTTCTTTCTCTGGCCGATCCATTCCCTGCTGGTGGCGGGGGGAGTCACATTCAGTATACTGGAAGAGAAAGAGGATAGCCTTCTATCGGGCCACATGGAAAAAGGGATAGAGAAGATTTCCAATTAGGAGGCACGGCTAATTATGGAAAGATGGCAGTGAGATTCAGGGTAAAACGGGAATGGAGGGGGGCATTTGCGCTCGTTTTTTTCCCTTTTTTCTTGGAAGGACTTACAGTCGAATTGGGAATCTGGTCAACTGAAGAATCTCTTTCAAAGGAGAAAAATGCTTTGGAGGTCGGACACGAGATGCATACTGCAGCCACGGGAGGTTCTCGCATGCTGAATGTGAAGAAAGCGAAAGAAAAAAGGCTGTGTTGATGAGAGGAAATACTCATCCTTCCTATCATATAAGTTTGTGGAAGAACAGAGGGAGCAGATGTTGCTGAAAGGAGCAGATGTTGCTGAAGGGAGCAGATGTGTGAAGAAAGCCCTCATTCCAATGAAGTGAGCAGTGATCCAAAGAATTCACGCATAGAGCCAGGTTGTTGTATCTCCAGTTTCTATTAGAAGAAGGATAAGCTAGTACTCAGGCAACCTCGTAAGAAAACTACCTGGCAGCTTCAAGAGCGAATCTCTGTGAAGGGAAATTAGAAATAAAGCTGGAATTATAGCATTGATGTTATATGATGAGAACGCTTGCCCAATTAATATCTATTCAAAGAGGAGCGTGCCATTTCAAAATAGTGTGGCCTTGAGCATCAGAGATTAATCTATCTGCAAATACAAGAACGAGGCAATAGCATGTCCAGGTCCTCCCTAGTTCGTGCTGGAAGACTCGCTTGAATCTGTCAGCAGGGTTTTGAGTGTCATCAACATCGCAGCGCAACCATTGATAAGGATCGTTCAGGGGGCGAGATTGAAGGCCAAATTAGTCTCTGGAACTTTTCTGAAAAAAGTGCGCACAAGCAGCAGCAAGAAAAAGGGGAGACTGGAGTGGAAATACTGATGGGTGTGTCTGCAATTAAAAGGGGCTCACAGATAAGAGAGGACAGTAGTAGTTGGTTGGGAAACTTTGCTAGGAGATCTTAGAGTGAAATTCGGTGCTTTGTCGATTTCAAAAAAAAAAAAATAGAAGATGGTCTTCAATTCTTGTCCGCTGAGGAAGAAAGGAACAGGAGAAAGGTCATAAGGAGAAGGGAACTTCATGAAGAAAGGAGGCTCACAGAGAAGGGCGGTAGCAACGGTGGCAGATAGAGACTAAGGGACCAAAGAGGAAAGGAAGAACTTGGAGGGGCTTGCTCCCTGGCAGTTTTCGATGGGGAAAGATTTGGAGGCGGGATGGTAACGGTTTCCTTCAGTAGGGAAGGTTCACGTGAAAGAAAAAGAGGCAGCATATGCGTGCATGAAGGGTCTCTTACGCTCAGGCAGCAGAGTGAGAAAAGGGAAGGAGCAGCATTATAGCCTTGAAAACTTGTCGATAGAGGATTTGGTGTCAACGGAGGGTTATATGAATTCCAGAAAGTAGGTTGCGACTTTGACGATGCTATGTATCTTCCTACTTTGAAGATATCTGTGTACTCCGTCAATGGTGCTGTTGTGATTTGACGTTAATGAAGATCTACTCTGCTGGATGCGCTTCAAACTTCCAGATATCTCAGGACATAGAGATGAGGCACTCAAAGGTTTGCTTAAATTTTTTACCATGCTGGCATACTTTGTTTGACATTAGAGTAAAGGTCACCCTACTGTGCTTGTTGCAAATCTATCTAGAGAGGTGCTTGCATATCTTGTAGGTCCTCAAAAGCAACGTTTTCATAGATTTATAAAGATAAAGGAGAAAGAGCATGCCTTGGCTGAGAATTAGGGAAAGAATAGATAGAACCAAAAGTTAACTGGAGAGTGATCGAGTGAGCATGTGTGAGAAGAAGTGTGTATGTGAGGGTAAGAAAGGGAATGAAGAAAGTGTGTGAATGTGTGAAAGAGTGAAGGTATGTGTGAAAGGGCATGTGCTTGGGGTATGCATGTGAGCACCTATAGGTGAATATATGAGAGGGTGTGTACGTGTATGAGGGGGAGGAAGGAATGTGTGTGAGTACATGCATGAAAGGGTGTGTGTGTGTGCCATGGTAAAAAAAAGGGATGTGTGCATGATGATGCTTGTGAACGTATGTGAGTAAGGGGAAGGAGAAAAAAGGTGCGAGAAGGTACATATAAGAGAGTGGATGAGAAAGAGAGAGAAAGGTCGTGATAGGTAATCACTAAAGTTGGATACCCATTTGTGCATGTATTTGCCCGTACCTTCCCGTAGTACATCAGAGTGTAATTGTGGATTTAGGGTGATCGAAACTCACCTAGCATCAGAAAGTTTAGCCAAAATACCATTGTGCATAGGCATTTTCCCTTGGACTAAGAGGCCTTACATGGACAATGCCTGAACTCTACGCAGTTGGGATACTACTTTTGTGTGGAACATGATCTGCAAACTTCTCACATCCTCTTGTGTAATTATTGCACTCCTCTGCATGATGTATTCATAAAGTGTGAAATATTGGCTCTATCAAGCACTTTCTTTACAAAACAATTTAGAACATCAAGGGAAAATGCCTTATGTAGGCTCGACAACATCATATACTGGGATCTTTGTCACATTTTCATGCCTCCTACTCTAAACAATTCATTGTGAGTGGCTTTTACTCGACAAAGTATAAAGACACAATACTCCACCAAAAATTCACAGTTTTGAGAAATAGATAGAGTACCTGGTAGGTCACAAGATGACGAAGGAATCCCATGTCCTTGTGTGCAATCAATTTTACTCGGTGTAGATATTCTTAACTCATTGTCTACAGTATCCATCCTTCTGTGCAAAAGTTCATCAAGGTTTGGCTTAGAAACATTATGTTTCTTCCTTGTTGGATAAGTAATTGCTTTACATTCCCATACTCTAGTGCTTCATTCCCGATGGGGTCCTTGGACTGCCATTAATATGTGTTCATCTCCAATCTAGATCGAGTTAGTCTGACCCTTGAGCCTTGAACTCCTGTCGTCCCCTCCATTTCATCACTTCAACTCTCAAATGTCCTCCAAATTCAAGTAGTTCTACCTTCAGATTTAGGTGTATATGATTCTTCACTAGCTGAGAATCAAACAAAATGCACTGGGCTATGGTGTCCTGTATTGCATCTGATCTTTTCTCAAGTATGGAAGTCTAAGGGTCAAACCCACATGTCATGTTTCCCAATCCAAAATGATCTGCATCTCTAAATTTCACACTTCTCCCATCTATAGTTGTGATGCACTGTCCATCTCAGCAGACTTGCTCACTTCCCCATGGTGAGTTTGCTTCAAGAATGCAAAATATTGATTGTGTTCTGAGAATTGGTGTCCTCACATCTGCTTCTGTACATGCACACAAAAAAATCTGATCGTTGTAAAGTCATACTACAGTTCTTATGACACCCTAGAGATCCCCCCAATTTGATGGAGTTGTATCTAGCTGAGAAATATATGAAGAATCTTCTTTGACCCACCAGTGAGTAGAAATGTAGTGCTTTTGAAGAAAGCATGCATGTGCACTATGCTCCCATGTTCCAAAGAATGTAATCGATCATTCGATTGCATCAAACATCCAGCTCGTCACTGAAGATACAAATCCTTGGGACCAATCCAGGTATATACATTTTGATCTCACAGGTTCTTGCAAAACATTGAGTTGGAATTTGTGTTCCGTGTCAAGGCTCTTAAAAATGTTCAACATATATGCAAGTGCAAATATTGCCCACATAAATGGGGTCTAGGGCCTATTGTGTATCAAGGCTCATTGAATATGGTATTAGTTCTCGTAAAGGTGTTCTAACTGAAGTCAAAGAAAAATTACATAAAGTGCTTTGGCAGTCACAAGCCGGAAACAGTGTTTTATCACATGAATAAATATCTCTAGGTGATGCATTTATTGATAGAATTGGTGATAATACTCCACAAGCTGGTGGGAAGTCAATAGCCACCCAAAAACATAATCATACAGAAACTAGTGAAAGTGCATGTAAGAAGCCCAGGAATCCCATTTTAGTTGGTGGATGGGCTCGTAGATGCAAAAAGAAGAAAAAAGCATATGAAAGAATTGATGTTCATAGATTCATTTATGGAGAGGATATACCACATATTGGAAAATAAGAAACTTATATGCTCTAGAAAATGATTCCTATCATTAGAAGAGGGACCTCTTGATGAGTGCCACCCTTGTAAGCTTTGAGAGGAAATGATTTTATAGTTGAATTAGAGCACATTGACCACATTAGTAAAAAAATGAACTATGTATGGGTCTTTAGATTAAGGAGTGATTAGTGATGGACCAATCAGAAGAAGGTGGTAGCCAAAGCCTATACCCTATAAACTACTAGTATGAAGGGGGGAGAGGGGGCAAGATTCCCTTAGGTTTAGGGTTGTCTTCTAGAGAGAAGAAATCTAGTAATCAGGATGGGCCCAAAAATTTTGAATTTTTGGAAAGTTATAAAACTCATCATAATACCATTAAATGACTCCCTATCACTTTTTTAGGGTCAAAAGTTTTATTTTTGACTTCTAATTTAAACTCTGTGTATGATTAGAGCTTAAAAAATTGATTTTTATCAAAATAACTCAAAAAACTCTCTTTTCCCTCTTCAAACTCTTATTGTCGTACCCAAAACCCAAAAAGTCTTATTTTTCACCTCTATTCCCTCCCTACCATACAAGAGAGAAAGATTGGAGGAGAAACAAAGTTATTTTTGCAATGAAAATATTTTCACATTTGCTTTATAAAGATTTTTGCCACATTCTACTTGTATTTGTACATTCTCAATATTTTGCTTATAAGAACATTCTTGCTTGTTAGACTCAAGAAATGATAAGAAAGAGATGGTTTAACCACACCCTAAGAGAGAGGATTAAGAAGGTTAATCCTCAACCATGGCTTTTGGGGCAAGTGGTTAGCCCATCGTACTCCTAGCCGGTAGGTCTTGAGTTCAAATCCCACAATTGGTATCGGAGCATAGGAAGAACGCTTGGGCAAGTGGATAAAATACGTGCGTGTCGCTTTCAAAGATGAGCTCATCAAAGATTGGATTGTATCTCCCAATCCGTAGATCGGATTTAGACTTCTAAGATACCGTTGGAAAGCTCTTGGAATGAAAGTTCCAATGGAAGCACTAGATTGAGGACCCAAGATACCTTGTATGGGTGAGAACCTGGTTCAAGAGAGAAAGGTTGAGAGCAAGGAAAGTACGTAGGCTAGTGGCCAAGAAGTGGAAAGGCACAGTTCAAGATACCAAGGTTGAGAGCAAGGCAATTCCATGGGAAAGTGGCCAAGAAGAAGAAAGGAAAGGCTCAAGACACAAAGGTTGAGAGCAAGGCAAGCCCATAGGTAAGTGGCAAAAAAGAAGAAAGGCAAGGTTCAAAAGACCAAGGTTGAGAACAAAAAGGTTCAAGAGGGTGTGCAAGGGTGAAGACATGAATTCAAAGGGTGATCATGGATTGATCATTGAGGATAATGATCTCTAGAAGGGGAAGAGAGTGTTAGACTCAAGAAATGATAGGAAGGAGATGGTTGAACCTCACCCTAAGAGATAGGATTAGGAGGAATTCCTCAACGATGGCTTTTGGGGCAAGTGATTAGTCCATCGTACTCTTATCCAGTAGGTCTTTAGTTCAAATCCAAGATTGTTGTTTGTTTCTTTGTTGTGATGTCAAATGTCCAATTTTTCTTACTAAAAATCACTTCTATTTTAATTTTAAGAAAAGTCACTTATGTTAAAAAGTCCGGCCAACACTTAAAAATCCTAGAAAATCTATAAAAACGAGTTTTGTCTCTTGATTTCTCACTTTTGCAACTACATAGAAAGTGATAGTTCAGTTCTTTGTGTGTTTATGAGCTATGGCTTTGACCTCTATAACTTCGAAGAGAGCATGCCAAAAGTTTATGGAATTTTTGAAGGATTCAAATTATGAAGGTCAACATGGCCTTTATAATCTTCTCTCCAAGCTTCCTTACCTCCATGGTATCGTGCAAATGAACATAGATGCCTTGGAGGAGCTACTTCAATATATATTAATTCATATATTGTGTTTCTCTGTCGAAATACCACCATATAATGGGAATTGGGTTCCTTGTGACCTTCTCGTCTACATTCACAAAGGTGATAAGGCATTTGCAAAATGTTTAAAGAGGTTCCAGGCAATTGAAGAAGGAGGGTACCTCTTTGAAGAGACCGTGCCACTAATCAAAAAATTTAATATGAAATGCAAGATGAGTTCGAAATACCAATCTTTCATTGCTTCCACAATCTTCATTATGAATGAGGAACAGGATCAAGCTCCTCATGACATCCCCTATCTCCTTATGAGTGGTTTTGTTGATGAAAAAAAGGAACCACCCCAAGAATCTCCTATTAGAGAGAGATATTGGAGTTAGACATCTGTGGAAGCACGCGAATAGCACAAGGAAGCAGAAGCTTGGAGCACATTACACAATGCTAAATGTATTACCACTTGATTTGTAACCTCCTTCATAGTTGTTATTGTAATTATTGTTGTAGTTGTTATTGTAGCGTTGATGATGGTTGAATCTTCCTCTTGATTGTCTGTAGCCACCTCTTTGAAAACCTCTACCTCTTTGGTTCTTGAAGTTCTTGTAACACTCATCTGTAATGTGATTTGATAAACCACAAATATTACATGGAGAAGAGTTGAAAGGTCTCCCCCTACCTTGCTTACCTCCTCTACCTCTACCTCTTGAGTTTCTATCTCTTCGTGCATGGTTTGCTTGAGAGATTGTACCTTCATTGTTGGGAAAGATGGATGGATGATCCAAGAGACTGAGTAGGTACTGCTAAACCTGCTTTGTACCAGCCCTCTTTTGCATCAGACTTGATTAGTAGACTTCCTTAGCATTCCAATGACACCAAGAAATGGCCTATGGCCTTTGGAAATGATGTGTGCAATGATTGAATCAAAACAGATAACTTTGGAAATCACAAACTCAAGAAAACCTTCTATTTTGGTCTTGACACCTGCTGGATGTTTTGCTCAGTGTGACCAATACAGTAGAAATTGATAAAATTCCTTCTAGGGGTATTTAATTAGCTTAGTAAGCTACCATTTGCAAGTGGAATGATGTAAAAAGATAAAATATGCTAAGAGAAATCAATTTAGCAAGATTAGCTATACCCCCGACTTTTTAGGACTGTAGCAGAAATTGACCAGAGTTCACCTCGACGCAGATTTCTCTGAAATGGCTGAATAGAATCACTTCAAACTTTGATAGCATGTAGATGACTTTGAGTTGAATCCAACAAGCTTTGAATCACTTGATTTTGGTGGAGAGTTGACCGAGATATGCCCTTGACAAGTTGACAGACTTTTGAGTAGACTAACAGAGAACTCAGAGATTAATGATGTAAATGTATTTATTAATTAACACTTGTATACAATCCCATTGGCATGAGTAACATTGCCTAATGGTGTAGAGAGGTGTAGGCTATGGTATAGTCCTCACACACACACTCAAACTCAGTAGAATGAGACTTGGGAATGATCTCTCTTAACCCGCGACTTTTCAAGTTCATTTTTATATGTGATAAGCAAAGATTTGAATTCAAATTCAAATTTTGGCTCCCTATGATCAAGCTCCTAAAAGCTTGGAGATATTCCTTCAATCAAATGAGCTACTTTTCCACGACTCATTTTGGTAGGTGATTACAAAAACATTCTAAGTCAATTTGACTTTTACAATGAGATAAAGTGGTAATTAACCACTAGCATATGTTCCTATGCTTCTTCATGTATGTGTATCCTTTGAAGTATCCTTTGAGCCAAATGTGTAGGCTTGCAAATTACACCAATAGCTCCCCCTCAAGCCAAACATTTTGGCTTAAGTCTTAATCTTCAATCTTCAAGTATATCCTGCAATCCAATCATGGATTTGAACCTACAAAGCTTTGTTCCATCCAAAGCTTTAGTCAACAAATCTGCACATTGCATGTTGGTTGATACATAGGTAAGTTGAATCTCATTGCTTATCAACTTCTCTCTCACATAATGGTAATGAACCTCTATGTGTTTAGTCCTAGCATGATAGATAGGATTAGTTGCAAGGTGAAGAGAACTTGTATTATCTCCAAAGATAATTGGAGGATAGTATATAATCCCCATTCCGTATACAAAAGCTTAATCCAAATTGCTTCTTGTGTGGCATTAGCTAGTCCTCTATACTCTGCCTCTGTGGAAGACAAAGCAATAGTAGGTTGCTTCTTTGCAGACCATGAAATTGGTTTGTCTCCTGCAAAAGAAATATATCCAGAAGTGCTTCTCCTATCATCCTTGCATCCTTCCCAATCTGCATCTGAATAAACTTTGATATCAATATCTGAAGTGTAAGGGAAATACAAACCATGGTTCTGTGTACCCTTGAGATACTTCAAGATTCTCATGGAAGCCTCTAAGTGAGGTATCCTTGGCTTGTGCATAAATTGACTTAGCACACTTACTCCATATGTAATATCAATTCTTGTAAGAGTAGCATAGTTCAAGCTACCCACCATACTCTGATAACCTGTAATGTCCTTAACTTCATCACCTTCATGGGCACTTAGCTTTAGGTTCACCTCCATTGGAGTGCTTGCTACTTTAGCATCGTGCAAGTGAAACTTCTTCAACATATCTTGTACATACTTTTTCTGAGTAATGTATATCCCTGAATTAGTATAAACTAATTCAAGCCCAAGAAAATACTTCAATAAACCAAGATCATTGATCTTGAACTCCTTCATCATCTGGCTTTTGATGTACCTGATTCCATTGACATCATTACCTGTAATGATGATGTCATCAACATAAACACAGAGATAGATTACCTCTGAATTACTTCTCTTAATGAACAGAGAACTGTCAGCCTTGCTCATGACAAAACTTTGGTCTTGGAGGTATGTTGTTAACCTGTAATTCCATGCCCTAGGTGCCTGCTTCAATCCATATAAAGCCTTCTTTAATTTGCAAACATAAGTTCCCTTCTTAGGGTCTTTATAGCCAGGAGGTTGTGACATATAAACTTCTTCTGAAATCCATCCATTCAAGAAAGCATTCTCGACATCCAATTGGTACATGTTCCAATTCTTTGATGCATCCACACTTACCAACCCTCTGATTGTTGGCATCTTGGCCAAAGGAGAAAATGTCTCTTCATAGTCAATGCCTTGAGTTTGTGCAAAACCCTTGGCTACCAATCTGGCTTTGTACCTATTAATTGTTCCATCAGAATTTCTTTTCAACTTATAGATTCATCTGGATCCTATTACCTTCATAGAATCCTTCTTGGGTACTAACTCCCATGTGTCACTCTCTTTGAGTGCTTCAATCTCCTCATCCATAGCTTCTTTCCATTCTGATTTGGTTATTGCTTCTTCATATGAACCTGGTTCTTCATTTGACAAATCTTTGGCAAGATAAACTGAATGTTTAGTAACAAGAGATGTATCATACCCATATCTGATAGGTTTCTTGCTTTCTCTTTGAGACCTTCTAATTGATTGAGTTTATGATTCAGGTATGTCTTCAAGCTTCTTCATCTTCATTTTGCCCTTGGACTTCCATGCTTTGAATTCTTCAAAGTTGATAGTGTCTTCATCATCTGAACTTGATGCTTCATTTTGAGTAGGTTCCTCCTTTGTAAGTTTTGGAAATTCCTCTTCCAAATCATAGGGTAGTTTGACCTTCCTGCATTCATTCTCATACCAAGAATCATTTTTATCAAAGATCACATCTCTGCTTACCGTAAATCCCTTATTGGTAGGATTATAAAACCTGTAACCTTTTTTATTTAAATCATACCCAATGAAAATGCATTTTTTAGCCTTTGGATCTAGCTTACCTCTTATCTGAGAAGGAATGTGCACATATGCTACACATCCAAATATTTTGCAGTGATCCAATGATGGTCTCGTACCATGCCATGCTTCATAGGGTGTCATACCATCAAGTGACTTAGATGGTAACCTGTTTATGAGGTAAGTGGCAGTAGAAACACTCTCTGCCCATAGATAGTTAGGTAACTTCTTCTCATTAAGCATAGATCTAGCTGTCTCAACAATTAACCTATTTCTTCTTTCAGCTACCCCATTCTGTTCAGGAGAATACCTTGTGGTTATCTCTCTTTTGATGCCTCTGTCCTGCAAGAAGTCTTCAAATTCATTGGAGAAGTACTCACCTCCTCCATCTGACCTTAGCCTCTTCAAATTCCTTCCTGTCTGGTTTTCAACTAATGCAAGATATTTCTTAAAACAATTAAATAACTCATCCTTGTGCTTCATGAAGTATAATACAGTCCATCTGCTATAATCATCAATGAAAGACACATAGTACCTTGACTGAGGGGTCTTTGCTAGGAGCTATCCTTTTGAATCCATGTCTTGGGTCCTCCACAAATGCTCCATATTGATTGAATCTGACCTGCAAACCTTTCTCCACAATCTGACCAACACTCTGATCTGCAACATCTTTGATCTTGGTCACAAATTCTGAAACAGCTTGCTTAGGTTGCTTCCTTAGTGTTGTGAATTCAATCCACAACCGATTTTTCCTAGCCCTTGTATTGGAGGAAAAGTATGATGACAAGGTTTCCCAAGTTTCTTGGGATGTCTTACAATTTCTGATATGTGGCAAAAGAAAGTCAGAGATAGAGTTGAGTAAATGTGACCTTGCCAATGCATCCTTAGCACACCATGTGTTGAGCTTTTCTTGTTCTTCCTTGGTTGGTAATCCTCTTTCTTTGAATGAGGGCAATTCCTCATCTCCTGAGATGTATCCATAGAGACTCCTTCCTTTTAAGTAGGTCTTCATCCTTAGAGACCAAGCTTGATAGTTTTTCCTGTCCAATTTGTCAATAAATGAAGGAAAACCATCTCCCATTTTACCTCTATTGCTCTGATACCACTGTTGGGAAAGATGGATGGATGATCCAAGAGACTGAGTAGGTACTGCTAAACCTGCTTTGTAACAGCCCTCTTTTGCATCAGACTTGATTAGTAGACTTCCTTACCATTCCAATGACACCAAGAAATGGCCTATGTCCTTTGGAAATGATGTGTGCAATGATTGAATCAAAACAGATAACTTTGGAAATCACAAACTCAAGAAAACCTTCTATTTTGGTCTTGACATGTTTTGCTCAGTGTGACCAGTACAATAGAAATTGATAAAATTCCTTCTAGGGGTATTTAATTAGCTTAGTAAGCTACCATTTGCAAGTGGAATGATGTAAAAAGATAAACTATGCTAAGAGAAATCAATTTAGCAAGATTAGCTATACCCCCGACTTTTTAGGACTGTAGCAGAAATTGACCAGAGTTCACCTCGACGCAGATTTCTCTGAAATGACTGAATAGAATCACTTCAAACTTTGATAACATGTAGATGACTTTGAGCTGAATCCAACAAGCTTTGAATCACTTGAGTTGGTGGAGAATTGACCGAGATATGCCCTTGACAAGTTGACAAACTTTTGAGTAGACTAACAGAGAACTCAGAGATTAATGATGTAAATGTATCTATTAATTAACACTTGTATGCAATCCCATTGGCATGAGTAACATTGCCTAATGGTGTAGAGAGGCGTAGGCTATGGTATAGTCCTCACACACACTCAAACTCAGTAGAATGAGACTCGGGAATGATCTCTCTTAACCCGCGACTTTTCAAGTTCATTTTTATATGTGATTAGCAAAGATTTGAATTCAAATTCAAATTTTGACTCCCTATGATCAAGCTCCTAAAAGCTTGGAGATATTCCTTCAATCAAATGAGTTACTTTTCCAGGACTCATTGTGGTAGGTGATTACAAAAACATTCTAAGTCAATTTGACTTTTACAATGAGATAAAGTGGTAATTAACCACTAGCATATGTTCCTATGCTTCTTCATGTATGTGTATCCTTTGAAGTATCCTTTGAGCCAAATGTGTAGGCTTGCAAATTACGCCAACATTCATCCTCAATCTTTTTGCTTTTCCCTTTCTCTTTAGACTTTCCTTTATCTGTATATAGAGTTATTACCTCTTGATGAATCTCCATTTTTGTTTAGCTTGGCTTCATGGGTAAAGAGTTGCCCCATGAGTGTGGTAAGATCTGGAATCTGCATGTCCATGTACAAGTCCATGGAAGTTGTGAAGCTCTCCCATTTTTCATCTCCCTTAATACCATTGATTACTTGTCTCACAATTTGCTCCTCTTCAATCTCTTCTCCTATGCTTGCTAATTGGTCAACCACATCCTTGACTTTGGTCACATACTCTGAGATGCCTTGCTTGGATTGCTTTCTTTGAGTGGTAAACTCAATCCACAATTGGTCCTTCCTAGCCCTTGTGTTGGAAGAAAAATATGATGACAATGTCTCCCAAGTCTCTTCGGATGTCTTACAGTTCCTAATATGTGGAAGAAGAAAGTCTGAGATAGAGTTAAGTAAGTATGACCTTGCTAATGCATCTTTGGCACACCATGAATTGAGTCTTTCATGCTCCTCTCTTGTAGGTTTTCCTTGTTGGAGAAACAATCACTAATTGTACATATATTTGAAGGTCAAATCTTAGGAAGAAAACTCCATGCCTATGTGAAGGGACAAATTCACAAACGTATCATATTTGTAAAGTTAGTTCACTTTAGTTCTAGAAGTTTTTTAAAATCACGAGAATAGAAAATCTATATAAGTTAGTTTGTATCAACTGACGCGGTGAGAGAGAGAGAGAAGAAGTAGAAGAAGGAGTTCATTTTATACGACTGAGTATAGTCGGGCTTCTCTGAGTGAGAAAGCATCTGTAAAACTTCTGAGTTTTCATAGCTATTAGAAAGAACTGAGTAAAGTTCTGTGTATGAGTCTCTCTCCATCATCTTCATGCTTGCCTACTGTGTGATGAATTCAAAAGTTCATGTTTTCTGAGCAATTTGATGCCTGGCATCGAATCTTGGCTGATAAGTCATTTTTTCATTCTCTGTGTGTTAACTGTTGTTGAATCTTCTAAAAATATGAAGTTTGTGGAGCAACTCGATGCCTGGCATCGAGTTCCAGCATAAAATGGATGCCCGGCATCGACTTCTAGCATATAAGTCATCTTCTTCATGTGTGTGTAAAATAGAGTGTTTCTGGTGCAGAAAAATAGCCAAAAAAAGCCCAAAGTCGATGCCCGGCATCGACTTGGACTGAAATTCGATGCCAGGCATCGAATTTTTTATTTTTGGACACCAGGAATACTAAAACAGGCAAAGTTTCCAGTTTTGGAAGCTCATACAGGGTCAACTTGTGAGAGCCATAACTTGAGTTCTAGAGATCCGTTTGATGCATATGAAAGCTTGTTGGAAAGCTCTACTCTTCTAGTTTCAGCTTATAAAGTTTCATGGAGAAATAATACTTGAGCTAGGAGAAATTAGCAAAATACTGAAGGTATGTCATTTCAGTGACTAGGAATTTCTGTAGAAGCAAAGTTCTCACTTTAGGCTATCATTTCTCAAAGTTTGGAGTGGTAATGAGTTAATGGTGACCATAGAGGTGTTCTAGTGTCACATTAATTCATTTCTTGTGGTGTTTCATACATCAACAAGTGGTATCAGAGAAGAAAGATTCTCGAGAGCAGAAGACGACAAAGGTACGAGAAGTTTTGTAAAGTTTTCCATTAAAGTTTGAAAGGTGAAGCATTTGAAGACACAAGGCATCAAAAGGTTACTTCAAAATTATCCTCATACACAAAGAACTTCAAAAGGTATTATCCTTTATCCTTTAAGCTCACAGGTTGCAGCAGAAGGAAAGAACTATGGAAGATCATATCTCCATTGACAAACTGGACAGAGATAATTACCCCGCATGGGTAATGAGAATGGAAGCCTTACTTATGAGTAAGGATCTCATGGTATATGTAACAGGTGAAGAAGAGAAGCCAGTATTTGAAGATGAAAGCCGACCAAAGAAAGAGGAACTTGATGCTTTAAAGCATTGGCAGAAGAAGGATGCAAGTGCAAAAGCCTACATCTACAATACAATCTCTGATCATTTGCTACCACACATCAGAGGATTGGAATCATCTGAAGATATATGGAATGCATTGGAGTATCATTTCCAAAGCACTACTAAAGCACGGAAAGCAAGTCTATGGTCAGAGTTTACAACATTCAAGAAGAAGCCAAGTCAAACCATTAGTGATTATGTCACTAAGATGAAGGATCTTGCAGACAGTCTTGGATCCATAGATGAAGATGTTGAAGATCACAGATTGATTGCTCAGCTACTTGCAGGTTTGAGAGGGGATGAAAGGTGGAAACCTTTTGTCTTATCAACAGAACTTTCATTAAATCATTATGTTCCAGATTTGAACCAGTTGCTTGGTTTGATGCTCACATATGAGCAAGACTTGAAGGGAGATGGAGATAAAGGACAAAGTTCTGCAATGTACATGAAGAACAAGAAGAAAGGAGATAAAGGTAAAGCAAAGGATGAAGAGGAGTCTAGTTCTCAAGCTTATTATGCAAAAGGTAAAGGCACTGGCAGAGGAAGAGCAAGAGGTTTTGGAAGAGGAAGAGGTAATCAAAATAACAACAAAAAGGCTTGCTGGATCTGTGGATTGAGTAATCATTTGGCTCATGACTGTTGGCACAACCAACAAGGATCAAACCAGAATCAAAACAACAATAGCAGAGGCCGAGGTGGAAGATATCAAAGTAATTTCCAAAGAGGTAGACAAAATCAAAGAGGGGGCTATGGTAGAGGTGGAGGAAGAAGTTGGGGACAGAATCAATCCTACAACACCACCTACTACAACTATGCAAATGACACACAGAATGAAAGTCATACATCATTGATGATGAATTCAATCAGCACATCAGACAAAGAAGATCTAAAGGTATTTTACATTGACTCTGGATGTTCTAATCATTTGTCAGGAAACATAGAATTGATGTCAGAATTGGAAAAAGGTATTTCGAGTCACACAGTTCAAACAGGTGATAATACCAGACATAGTGTACATTCAATTGGAAAAGTGAAAGTGGAGCAGATTTGCTAACCAATGTTTTGTATGTTCCTACAATACCTAAAAACTTGATTAGTGTGGGACAGATAGTTGAAAAAGGTTTTCAAGTCAGGTTTACAAATGAAGGAGTATTTGTGGAAGATCCAGAGAATGGATATAATCAGATTGTCTCTGGTAAGAAAGAAGGTAGACTCTTTACTTTAAGAGTGCAAGGAAACATTGGTCAAACTTTGCTCACACATGGTGAAGCAGTGATTACAGAACTTGATCTCTGGCACAAGAGATTAGGTCATTTCAATGAAAGATGAATTAAAGCTATGGTTGCTAATCAGTCTGTACTAGGATTACCAAATGTGCAAAGTCAACATATGGTTTATAAATGTGAAGCATGTCAAATGGGAAAAGCACACATGTTACCATTTCAGAAGAAAGGATTCAAACATGATGGAGTACTTGAGCTCATTCATACAGATGTATGGGGACCAACAAAAGAAGGATCTATCAGTGGCTCAAGGTATTATGTTCTTTTTATTGATGATGCTACAAGATGGATAACATTATATGTTTTGAAGGAAAGATCAGAAGTGTTTGGAGCTTTCAAGCATTTTCATGCATATGCAGAGAGAGTCACAGGTCAAAAGCTTAAAAGACTGAGGTCTGATGGAGGGGGAGAATACTTCTCCCAAGAGTTCAATGATTATCTTTGGAATGCAGGTATTAAGAGAGAAATAACTTGCAGGTATACACCACAACAAAATGGTGTAGCAGAAAGAAGGAACAGGACTTTGGTTGAGTTTGCTAGAGCTATGCTAAAGGAGAAGAACTGTCCAAATTATCTTTGGGCTGAGGCTGTAAATACAGCTACATATCTTGTGAATAGATTACCATGTGCAGCTCTGAATGGAATGACTCCATATGAAGCTTGGTGGCGTAAGAAACCAACACTAGATCATTGTAGAGTGTCTGGATCAATTGCATATGCTTATGTGCCATCACAACTTAGGCATAAACTTGAACCAAAGGCAGAAAAATATGTGTTCATTGGTTATGATGAAAAGCAGATGGGTTACAGGTTGTGGAATCCTTTAACCAAACAATTTCTTGTTTCTAGAGATGTTATATTTGATGAACAGAAAAGTTGGTATGCAGATCAAAGTCATACAGCCGAAGAATTTGAAGAAGAGGTAAGAAGATGTGAGAAAGGAAAATCAATTGTGCAGATAAATAGAGATGAAGACTATATGCAAGCAAGTACATCCAGAAGTGGATTAACAAGAAGGAATGAAGAAGCTCCTATATTTGATGAAGAAGTGTATCCGGACACATATGAAGAATGTGAACCAAGAAGGTCAAGCAGGACTAGAAGACAACCAGAAAGGTATTCTTATGATACTTCTTACATAACTCAGAAGAACTATGCATATATGGTCAAAGATGATGAAGAACCTCAGAACTATGATGAAGCTAAAGGTAAGAAGCAATGGGAAGAAGCAATGAAGGAAGAGTTCAATGCACTGGAGGAGAACAAGACATGGGAACTTGTTCCTAAACCAAATGGTAAGAAAGTAATTGGAAATAAATGGGTTTATAAAGTGAAGAAGCTTGCAGATGGAAGTATAGCCAGATACAAAGCTAGATTGGTGGTGAAAGGCTATGCCCAGACCTATGGCATAGATTATGATGAGACATTCAGTCCCGTAGCTAAGATGTCAACTATAAGGACAATCATTGCTATTGAAGCTTCAAAAGGATGGACTCTAAGTCAATTGGATATAAAGAATGCATTCTTGAATGGATACATATCAGATGAGGTATACATGGAACAACCTCAAGGGTTTATAGATTCGAGGTATCCAAATTTTGTTTGCAGGTTGAGAAGAGCATTGTATGGATTGAAGCAAGCTCCAAGAGCTTGGAACTATAGACTGGTGAAGTATCTCAATGATCTTCGATATCAAAGTTCAAAAGCAGATTCAAGTCTACTTATCAAAAGAACAGAGGAAGGTACAATCTACATTTGTATTTATGTAGATGACATTATAATCACAGGTACTTCAGATGAAGGAATCAAGGAGGTAAAGAGATTACTTGAGAAAGAGTTCAAGATCAGTGACCTAGGAAAGTTGTCATACTTTCTTGGACTGGAAGTCACTTATACAGATCAGGCATATATGTATCACAAGAAAGGTATCTTCTGAATCTATTGAAGAAGTTTGATATGGAAAATTGCAGAGAAGCTTCAACTCCACTTGAAGTTAATCACAAGCTCAGTAAATATGATGGTGCAGACTACAAAGATATGAGGAAGTATCAATCTCTCGTGGGTAGTTTGATTTATGCTACACTAACAAGACCTGATCTTAGTTATGCAGTGGGAGTTTTGTCACAATTCATGCATTGTCCAAAGGACCCACATTGGATTGCAGGTCAAAGAGTTCTCAGATATATCAAAGGAACTATAAAGGAAGGATTATATTATCCTTTTCCATCAGATTTGAAGTTGAGAGCCTATAGTGATTCAGATTGGGCAGGTAATCAAGATGACAGAAGATCAACTCATGGTTACATGATATATATTGGTGATAAGCTTGTAAGTTGGTGTTCAAAGAAACAACATACAGTAGCATTATCATCAACTGAAGCAGAGTACAAAGGACTTGTGGAAGCAGCTAAGGAAGTCATATGGATGCAGACATTGTTCAAGAGCTTAGGCATTGATCAAGGTACACCTACAATACATGGAGATAATATGAGTTCACTTTATCTTGCAGCAAATCCAGTATTTCATGCAAGGACAAAGCACATAGAGATATAGTATCATTTTCTCAGAGAAAAGCTAATGGAGAAGGAGATTGAAGTGGAGTACATTTCTACTAAAGATCAGTTAGCAGACATAATGACAAAGAGCTTGGATGGTGTGAAGACCAGCAGATTCAAAAGCATGGCAGGAGTAAAAGAAAAGAAGATGATATGAAGAAACAGGGAATGTCAATTAGTGATTGAGGGGGAGCTGTTGGAGAAACAATCACTAATTGTACATATATTTGAAGGTCAAATCTTAGGAAGAAAACCCCATGCCTATGTGAAGGGACAAATTCACAAATGTATCATATTTGTAAAGTTAGTTCACTTTAGTTCTAGAAGTTTTTTAAAATCACGAGAATAGGAAAATCTATATAAGTTAGTTTGTATCAACTGACGCGGTGAGAGAGAGAGAGAAGAAGTAGAAGAAGGAGTTCATTTTATACGACTGAGTATAGTCGGGCTTCTCTGAGTGAGAAAGCATCTGTAAAACTTCTGAGTTTTCATAGCTATTAGAAAGAACTGAGTGAAGTTCTGTGTATGAGTCTCTCTCCATCATCTTCATGCTTTCCTACTGTGTGATGAATTCAAAAGTTCATGTTTTCTGAGCAATTCGATGCCTGGCATCGAATCTTGGCTGATAAGTCATTTTTTCATTCTCTGTGTGTTAACTGTTGTTGAATCTTCTAAAAATATGAAGTTTGTGGAGCAACTCGATGCCTAACATCGAGTTCCAGCATAAAATGGATGCCCGGCATCGACTTCTAGCATATAAGTCATCTTCTTCATGTGTGTGTAAAATAGAGTGTTTCTGGTGCAGAAAAATAGCCAAAAAAAGCCCAAAGTCGATGCCCGGCATCGACTTGGACTGAAATTCGATGCCAGGCATCGAATTTTTTATTTTTGGACACCAGGAATACTACAACAGGCAAAGTTTCCAGTTTTGGAAGCTCATACAGGGTCAACTTGTGAGAGCCATAACTTGAGTTCTAGAGATCCGTTTGATGCATATGAAAGCTTGTTGGAAAGCTCTACTCTTCTAGTTTTAGCTTATAAAGTTTCATGGAGAAATAATACTTGAGCTAGGAGAAATTAGCAAAATACTGAAGGTATGTCATTTCAGTGACTAGGAATTTCTGTAGAAGCAAAGTTCTCACTTTAGGCTATCATTTCTCAAAGTTTGGAGTGGTAATGAGTTAATGGTGACCATAGAGGTGTTCTAGTGTCACATTAATTCATTTCTTGTGGTGTTTCATACATCAACAAGTGGTATCAGAGAAGAAAGATTCTCGAGAGCAGAAGACGACAAAGGTACGAGAAGTTTTGTAAAGTTTTCCATTAAAGTTTGAAAGGTGAAGCATTTGAAGACACAAGGCATCAAAAGGTTACTTCAAAATTATCCTCATAAACAAAGAACTTCAAAAGGTATTATCCTTTATCCTTTAAGCTCACAGGTTGCAGCAGAAGGAAAGAACTATGGAAGATCATATCTCCATTGACAAACTGGACAGAGATAATTACCCCGCATGGGTAATGAGAATGGAAGCCTTACTTATGAGTAAGGATCTCATGGTATATGTAACAGGTGAAGAAGAGAAGCCAGTATTTGAAGATGAAAGCCGACCAAAGAAAGAGGAACTTGATGCTTTAAAGCATTGGCAGAAGAAGGATGCAAGTGCAAAAGCCTACATCTACAATACAATCTCTGATCATTTGCTACCACACATCAGAGGATTGGAATCATCTGAAGATATATGGAATGCATTGGAGTATCATTTCCAAAGCACTACTAAAGCACGGAAAGCAAGTCTATGGTCAGAGTTTACAACATTCAAGAAGAAGCCAAGTCAAACCATTAGTGATTATGTCACTAAGATGAAGGATCTTGCAGACAGTCTTGGATCCATAGATGAAGATGTTGAAGATCACAGATTGATTGCTCAGCTACTTGCAGGTTTGAGAGGGGATGAAAGGTGGAAACCTTTTGTCTTATCAACAGAACTTTCATTAAATCATTATGTTCCAGATTTGAACCAGTTGCTTGGTTTGATGCTCACATATGAGCAAGACTTGAAGGGAGATGGAGATAAAGGACAAAGTTCTGCAATGTACATGAAGAACAAGAAGAAAGGAGATAAAGGTAAAGCAAAGGATGAAGAGGAGTCTAGTTCTCAAGCTTATTATGCAAAAGGTAAAGGCACTGGCAGAGGAAGAGCAAGAGGTTTTGGAAGAGGAAGAGGTAATCAAAATAACAACAAAAAGGCTTGCTGGATCTGTGGATTGAGTAATCATTTGGCTCATGACTGTTGGCACAACCAACAAGGATCAAACCAGAATCAAAACAACAATAGCAGAGGCCGAGGTGGAAGATATCAAAGTAATTTCCAAAGAGGTAGACAAAATCAAAGAGGGGGCTATGGTAGAGGTGGAGGAAGAAGTTGGGGACAGAATCAATCCTACAACACCACCTACTACAACTATGCAAATGACACACAGAATGAAAGTCATACATCATTGATGATGAATTCAATCAGCACATCAGACAAAGAAGATCTAAAGGTATTTTACATTGACTCTGGATGTTCTAATCATTTGTCAGGAAACATAGAATTGATGTCAGAATTGGAAAAAGGTATTTCGAGTCACACAGTTCAAACAGGTGATAATACCAGACATAGTGTACATTCAATTGGAAAAGTGAAAGTGGAGCAGATTTGCTAACCAATGTTTTGTATGTTCCTACAATACCTAAAAACTTGATTAGTGTGGGACAGATAGTTGAAAAAGGTTTTCAAGTCAGGTTTACAAATGAAGGAGTATTTGTGGAAGATCCAGAGAATGGATATAATCAGATTGTCTCTGGTAAGAAAGAAGGTAGACTCTTTACTTTAAGAGTGCAAGGAAACATTGGTCAAACTTTGCTCACACATGGTGAAGCAGTGATTACAGAACTTGATCTCTGGCACAAGAGATTAGGTCATTTCAATGAAAGATGAATTAAAGCTATGGTTGCTAATCAGTCTGTACTAGGATTACCAAATGTGCAAAGTCAACATATGGTTTATAAATGTGAAGCATGTCAAATGGGAAAAGCACACATGTTACCATTTCAGAAGAAAGGATTCAAACATGATGGAGTACTTGAGCTCATTCATACAGATGTATGGGGACCAACAAAAGAAGGATCTATCAGTGGCTCAAGGTATTATGTTCTTTTTATTGATGATGCTACAAGATGGATAACATTATATGTTTTGAAGGAAAGATCAGAAGTGTTTGGAGCTTTCAAGCATTTTCATGCATATGCAGAGAGAGTCACAGGTCAAAAGCTTAAAAGACTGAGGTCTGATGGAGGGGGAGAATACTTCTCCCAAGAGTTCAATGATTATCTTTGGAATGCAGGTATTAAGAGAGAAATAACTTGCAGGTATACACCACAACAAAATGGTGTAGCAGAAAGAAGGAACAGGACTTTGGTTGAGTTTGCTAGAGCTATGCTAAAGGAGAAGAACTGTCCAAATTATCTTTGGGCTGAGGCTGTAAATACAGCTACATATCTTGTGAATAGATTACCATGTGCAGCTCTGAATGGAATGACTCCATATGAAGCTTGGTGGCGTAAGAAACCAACACTAGATCATTGTAGAGTGTCTGGATCAATTGCATATGCTTATGTGCCATCACAACTTAGGCATAAACTTGAACCAAAGGCAGAAAAATATGTGTTCATTGGTTATGATGAAAAGCAGATGGGTTACAGGTTGTGGAATCCTTTAACCAAACAATTTCTTGTTTCTAGAGATGTTATATTTGATGAACAGAAAAGTTGGTATGCAGATCAAAGTCATACAGCCGAAGAATTTGAAGAAGAGGTAAGAAGATGTGAGAAAGGAAAATCAATTGTGCAGATAAATAGAGATGAAGACTATATGCAAGCAAGTACATCCAGAAGTGGATTAACAAGAAGGAATGAAGAAGCTCCTATATTTGATGAAGAAGTGTATCCGGACACATATGAAGAATGTGAACCAAGAAGGTCAAGCAGGACTAGAAGACAACCAGAAAGGTATTCTTATGATACTTCTTACATAACTCAGAAGAACTATGCATATATGGTCAAAGATGATGAAGAACCTCAGAACTATGATGAAGCTAAAGGTAAGAAGCAATGGGAAGAAGCAATGAAGGAAGAGTTCAATGCACTGGAGGAGAACAAGACATGGGAACTTGTTCCTAAACCAAATGGTAAGAAAGTAATTGGAAATAAATGGGTTTATAAAGTGAAGAAGCTTGCAGATGGAAGTATAGCCAGATACAAAGCTAGATTGGTGGTGAAAGGCTATGCCCAGACCTATGGCATAGATTATGATGAGACATTCAGTCCCGTAGCTAAGATGTCAACTATAAGGACAATCATTGCTATTGAAGCTTCAAAAGGATGGACTCTAAGTCAATTGGATATAAAGAATGCATTCTTGAATGGATACATATCAGATGAGGTATACATGGAACAACCTCAAGGGTTTATAGATTCGAGGTATCCAAATTTTGTTTGCAGGTTGAGAAGAGCATTGTATGGATTGAAGCAAGCTCCAAGAGCTTGGAACTATAGACTGGTGAAGTATCTCAATGATCTTCGATATCAAAGTTCAAAAGCAGATTCAAGTCTACTTATCAAAAGAACAGAGGAAGGTACAATCTACATTTGTATTTATGTAGATGACATTATAATCACAGGTACTTCAGATGAAGGAATCAAGGAGGTAAAGAGATTACTTGAGAAAGAGTTCAAGATCAGTGACCTAGGAAAGTTGTCATACTTTCTTGGACTGGAAGTCACTTATACAGATCAGGCATATATGTATCACAAGAAAGGTATCTTCTGAATCTATTGAAGAAGTTTGATATGGAAAATTGCAGAGAAGCTTCAACTCCACTTGAAGTTAATCACAAGCTCAGTAAATATGATGGTGCAGACTACAAAGATATGAGGAAGTATCAATCTCTCGTGGGTAGTTTGATTTATGCTACACTAACAAGACCTGATCGTAGTTATGCAGTGGGAGTTTTGTCACAATTCATGCATTGTCCAAAGGACCCACATTGGATTGCAGGTCAAAGAGTTCTCAGATATATCAAAGGAACTATAAAGGAAGGATTATATTATCCTTTTACATCAGATTTGAAGTTGAGAGCCTATAGTGATTCAGATTGGGCAGGTAATCAAGATGACAGAAGATCAACTCATGGTTACATGATATATATTGGTGATAAGCTTGTAAGTTGGTGTTCAAAGAAACAACATACAGTAGCATTATCATCAACTGAAGCAGAGTACAAAGGACTTGTGGAAGCAGCTAAGGAAGTCATATGGATGCAGACATTGTTCAAGAGCTTAGGCATTGATCAAGGTACACCTACAATACATGGAGATAATATGAGTTCACTTTATCTTGCAGCAAATCCAGTATTTCATGCAAGGACAAAGCACATAGAGATATAGTATCATTTTCTCAGAGAAAAGCTAATGGAGAAGGAGATTGAAGTGGAGTACATTTCTACTAAAGATCAGTTAGCAGACATAATGACAAAGAGCTTGGATGGTGTGAAGACCAGCAGATTCAAAAGCATGGCAGGAGTAAAAGAAAAGAAGATGATATGAAGAAACAGGGAATGTCAATTAGTGATTGAGGGGGAGCTGTTGGAGAAACAATCACTAATTGTACATATATTTGAAGGTCAAATCTTAGGAAGAAAACCCCATGCCTATGTGAAGGGACAAATTCACAAATGTATCATATTTGTAAAGTTAGTTCACTTTAGTTCTAGAAGTTTTTTAAAATCACGAGAATAGGAAAATCTATATAAGTTAGTTTGTATCAACTGACGCGGTGAGAGAGAGAGAGAAGAAGTAGAAGAAGGAGTTCATTTTATACGACTGAGTATAGTCGGGCTTCTCTGAGTGAGAAAGCATCTGTAAAACTTCTGAGTTTTCATAGCTATTAGAAAGAACTGAGTGAAGTTCTGTGTATGAGTCTCTCTCCATCATCTTCATGCTTTCCTACTGTGTGATGAATTCAAAAGTTCATGTTTTCTGAGCAATTCGATGCCTGGCATCGAATCTTGGCTGATAAGTCATTTTTTCATTCTCTGTGTGTTAACTGTTGTTGAATCTTCTAAAAATATGAAGTTTGTGGAGCAACTCGATGCCTAACATCGAGTTCCAGCATAAAATGGATGCCCGGCATCGACTTCTAGCATATAAGTCATCTTCTTCATGTGTGTGTAAAATAGAGTGTTTCTGGTGCAGAAAAATAGCCAAAAAAAGCCCAAAGTCGATGCCCGGCATCGACTTGGACTGAAATTCGATGCCAGGCATCGAATTTTTTATTTTTGGACACCAGGAATACTAAAACAGGCAAAGTTTCCAGTTTTGGAAGCTCATACAGGGTCAACTTGTGAGAGCCATAACTTGAGTTCTAGAGATCCGTTTGATGCATATGATAGCTTGTTGGAAAGCTCTACTCTTCTATTTTCAGTTTATAAAGTTTCATGGAGAAATAATACTTGAGCTAGGAGAAATTAGCAAAATACTGAAGGTATGTCATTTCAGTGACTAGGAATTTCTGTAGAAGCAAAGTTCTCACTTTAGGCTATCATTTCTCAAAGTTTGGAGTGGTAATGAGTTAATGGTGACCATAGAGGTGTTCTAGTGTCACATTAATTCATTTCTTGTGGTTTTTCATACATCAACATTCCTTTGCTTCTGAAAATGGGAATCTCCTCATCTCCTGAGATGTATCCATAGAGACTCCTTCCTTGCAAGTATGTCTTCATCCTCAAGGACCATGCTTGGTAGTTGTTCCTGTCCAATTTATCAATGAAAGAAGGAAAACCATCTCCCATTTTACCTTCGCTTTGCTCTGATACCATTGTTGGAAAGATGGATGGACACTTCAAAAAATGAGTTGGTACTGCTAATCCCTGCTTTGTACCAGCCCTCTTTCACTTCAAAGTTGAGTTGTAGGCCCTTTTAGCTTTCCAATGACACGAAATAAGTACCTATGTACTTTGGAGCTTATCCTTGTAATGATTGATTCAAAACAGATAACTTCAACATTCACAAATAATAAAAAATCTTCTATTTTCGTTCACACACCTGCTTCTTGTAAAGCTTAGTGCTCCCAGCACAGTAGGAATTAGAAAAATTCCTTCTCGAGATATCTAATTAGCTTAAAGAGATAATGATTCCAAGTGGAATCACTTAAAATGATTGAATATACACAGAGCATTTAATTTAGCAAGTGAAGCATTACCCCCAATTTTTTAGGACCTCTGCAGAGAATGACCATTGACCACTTCGAGGTGCTTTTCTCCCAATCCACTAAATGGAATGTCTTTAAACTTTGTCAGCATCTAGACTTAGAGTTGATTCCAACGAGCCATAGAGCATTGAAAATGGTGGAGTAATGGCTGAGATATGAGCAAGACAAGAACACTGTTCTAAGTGACAATGACAGGGAGACCATCAGATATACTTAATGATGTATATATATTATGAAACATGAATTTACAACATCATTGGCATAGGAATAATGCCAAATGATTGTGAGGTTAGTGAGCAATAAAGTGTGCTACTCAACCTCTACTAATGATCAACTCAATGGCTCTACAAGGGAGCGTATTGGCCGCGAGATTTCAAAGTGTCTTTATAATGCTTTTCTTCAAATTTGAATTTGAATTCAAATTTGGCTCTCTCTAGAAAAGTGATCCTCTAATCTAGGAGATATTCTCTCCAAATGAAGTCTTAGCTTTTTGCTCTATCTAACTCCATGAGTTTAGTGGATTTACAAGAATCTTGCAAGTCAATTGACCTTTACAATTGGTTAAAGATAAAAAATCCATAACAATGGTTCTCATGTGTCTTCAATCATTTGCACATAAAGTCTTCTCATGCCTAGCCAAGTGTGTAGGCTTGGCACTTGCACCAACAACTAGAATGTACAAAGATAAGTAGCCCGTTAGGGCAATAGGCATATATACAAGCCCGAGGAAAAAAAACCTCCTAAAGAGGGAAAAAAGTGCCCTGGCAGTCTTAGAGTGTTCACACGCATCATTACCTAAATATATCAACAAGAGAAGCAATCAAAACAACTTATTCTCATGGTCAAGATGATAAGTTGGAAGAAGTACTTGCACCATCAACCTTTGCGAAGCAAGAAGAGACTATCCTAGAGGTGGAAATCAAAGATTTTTTAGTAGTTCTTGTCGACGGACAACAATATTTATTCTTGCATGACATCGAAAAGACATTTGGGTTATAATTTATTGAATGCTTAAGTTTATTTTGTACCATGTCAGAGTTTCCTTTAGATAGAAGATCTGAATTATTGGAGAGGAAGTGTTTTTCATTTGGTGAGTCTGGGGAAGACACAATAACATTGGTTTATGACGATATATTTATAAGTGAATATCAACAAACTATCAATAAAGAATTCAATAATGCATAAGCAACGATATTGGAATCAAAGGTTCTGGTTCACCTGTCATTGAGGAGAATGGCATGTCCCACTCTATTATTAATTTACGTCTTCTAGAGAGAAAGAAAGAAGAAAAAGAAAGATTTGGATATATAAGTATTTTCAACCGATGTCATTCATTCTTACAACCACATGTAGATACTAATCAAAGGACTTTGTGTAGGAGGTGATCGAAGTCGACAAGTTTGCAACTAAGAGTAGAGGGGTCGATGTCTTTTTGTTTATCAACCATTACTCAGGAACCAATTGTATCTTTTTAATTAAAAAGTCCCTTGTAATTATAACTTTAGGTTCAAACTTCAGCGAAAAGGTCTTAGGTCAAATAGGAATATCTCCATGGCTAGGGGTAAAAAATAGTGATGACATAGAAAGATCAATTTTTACTTACACCCTACCTATGGCTTTGGAGTGTCGAAAGAAAGTCATTGAGAAGCTGAAAGCCAATTGATGTTATCAAATCGATTAATGAAAAAATTATACTTTTCTATATTCTTTTGCTTTTGTCTCATGAAATTATTTTGTATATCATATTTGAAAGCTGTTTGGATTGTTCTTGTCTTATGGAGTATTTTCTAGAAATATTGTGTGTATATGACATTCATTGTGCAACCCATGGCATTGGGAGGCCAAAAGAAACCTTGCCAAAGAAACGTGAGAGAAGGGAGTGCAAAACATTTGCAGGTCCTTCTTGCGTGTTTCTGTGGCAAGGCTTTGTTTGGCCTTCCCATGACCTATAGAAACATAATGGAATATGGGCACATCACATGGATGTTTCAACCATGACAATGACAAAGATGTTGAAATTGTTGTGTATATGAAATTTTAGATATCTTTGGTTTGTCTTTGTCATAAGATACAATTTGAACCCATGATTTGTATGTATATGAAACTCAATGTGTAATCTACGGCATAGGGAGGTCGAAAAAGACCTTGCCATCAAAATGCGAGAAAAGCCCTTGCGAGCAAGTTGAAGAGCCCTATCCCCCATTTCTATGGAAGGGGCCTATGTCATTAATGGACATGCAAAGACATATGGGTACATCAAATAGATGTTTCAAGCATGTTTTAGGCATCAAAATGGCTAAGTGACTTTACAATTTGAGTGCACAAGCTATCCATGGCATAAAAATATAAAAGGCACTCTATCAGTACCCAAGTGATCCCAAACATTATTTAAAGGCCATACAAGGCCCAACCACAGAATTGTAGGAGAAGCCACTCCAAAGTATTTGGAGTGGCTTCTCCCACGTTTCTGTGGCATGTTTTAGGCATCAAAATGGCTAAGTGATCCCAAGTGACTTTACAATTTGAGTGCACAAGCTACCATGGGATAAAGACATTAAAAACACTCTATCAATACCCCAAGTGATTTTAAACATTGTATAAAAGCCAAAAAAGATCCAACCACAGAAATGCAAGAGAAGCCACTCTAAAGTATTTGGAGTGGCTTCTCTCTCATTTTTGTGGCAGGGCCTTTTTTAGCCTATCCACTGTGGCACAATGCTCCTAATGATATACTTGATTGTAGCTTTCCAATACTTTATGACATAAAGAAGAGAATATAAAAAAATCACTGAGATATGTGATATTTCAATAGAAAACAACATGGAAAGAGATAATAGATAGAATAATGAAGAGAAAGTGCCCATGTTTCATTCAAAATAGTCAAAGTTACAAAAAATCTCATGTATGGAGAGATCAATTTACAAGTCTTAGCTACGATCATTCCTAATCCTTCTAGATAACTATATGTCCTTCGGTTCTATAGTAACCCTCTTAGCATGGATTGCACATAAGCTGGAATCCTCCAATATTGATATCAAAAATGCTTCAGCTTCCTCTTGCAAAGCTTTTAAAGCTATAGCTTGGATCCCTAATCCGACATAATATCTTTGTAACTCTTCTCTAATCACTTTTGCAAAAGGTCTTCTAGGTATCAAAACCTCAATTGTCTTTTGATAGTGCCTTATCTTTGCAAATGCCCACATATATCTTCTTCTTCGTTGTGGTGCTCTCGCTTGTGGTGTTGGAGGTTTTTGTTGGACATTTTGTTGTGGTCTAAGTTCGGGTTTTCTATGACGGGGTTTGAAGATCTTTTTAAGTTGCACACATCTTGAGCTTTCTTCTTGTTCTAAATGTTTCTTTTGGCTTTGCTCCCTCTCTTCATCATTTGGTATGGCTCCCTGATTTATTCATAGCATCTTGCAAGCTACATTCACTCTATGATTTGATGATATTTCTTAGTTTTCCCAAGGTGTCTATGTTTGACTCTCCTCACTTGACTCTGAAGCTTGTGGAGGAGTTCTATATTGTTGTGAATCATCCTTCGGAGACTCATCGGAATAGTAAGAGAGAACTACCTTTCTTTGAGCACTCTCATTCTGCCTTTCCATCATTGGTTTCTTGGGGATTGAAGGCTCATCATATGATGATGGTGGTGATTGTGGTTGATTTGTAGTCGGTTGCCTAGGTTGTTCATGTGCCACTTCTTGTTCATGCGATTGTTCACTATGGGACTTATTTCTACCACTTGTTTCACGATGAGACGTGGAGTGTGATACATTACATGGTCTTTTGTGGGATTCATTTATGCTGGTTGTTGAGTGCCTTGCACACAGCTAGGAAAGTTGATGGGATATCTCCTAGCATTCCTCTTTGTTCGTTCCATCCTCTATAGTGCTAGAATGTTGAAAATGAGACAATGAGTGTCTTCTTATAAAGTTTCACTTAAAAAGGTTTTGTTCACATTTGAATGGATGAAAATAGTTAAAAAATAGAATTTTTCCTTAAGAAATTGCAAACTAGAGCAGGGTGTGTAAGGAGCCTTATGATTTATCAAAAAAATACCAAGCTCATAACTCAGATGTAAAATGGTTCCTCTACACTAGCATGTCATGATAGATTATTCTATTACACATTTTAGCTTTTGCGGCATGTGATCTTATCTTTTATTGATTTATTAGTGTGTTAGAAAATACCTGAGAGTCTATGCTGCTTAAATTTCTTCTTTTCCTTGAGGAATAACCGAGCATTAGTGGATTATTTTATCCACTTATTAATTTTGATAGTGTATTCAAGGTTTTAAAAAGTGAAATGAATTGGGGAAGTAACTGTATTCATTTCATCTTGGCTTCCTTGAACATCTCCAGCATGAAGACTTCATAAGCTAGCCAATATTGAATTGATTCAGGGAATAATTATCAAACAAGTAAAATTAGGATACCATGTGTATGTGCACCTAAAAGCCCTTTAAATGTAACCTGTAACTGCACTCCAAATGATAGTTTTCTTTAGTAAAAAAAGTTGCTCTACAGATTCACTGAAGTTTAAAGGTTTTAAATGATTCTATATTCATTTCAGGTATTTCTAGGATTGCAATTTGCACCTCCTGATCTGGACAATCAGTATAAGATAATCAGGCTCTGGATGCATGAATGTCTCAGGGTTTTTTATGACCGATTGATCAACGACAAGGACAGGATGTGGTTATGTGAGCTTTTAGTAGAAATGCTTGAGAAACATTTTAAGGAAAGATTTGGTAAAGTTTTCTCAAGTTTCTCACATTCAGAGATAAAGAAAGGGGATGCAAGCCCTGGCATTTTGAAGTACCTTGTTGCAGGGGATTTTATGGTTCCAGGAGCTGATCCTGCTCAGGTAGGTCTGCAAACCTTCTTTATTTTCTATTGCGTACCTATTTTAAATACATGATGATGGCGGAGTGCCTGCTCCACATTTTTTATATGAATGCAGTATGATGAGATAGCTGATGAAGAAGGTTTGATGAAAATGATCCAAAACTACCTCGAGGACTATAATGCTGTTAGCAACAAGCAGATGAACCTTGTTCTATTTCAGTTCGCTATACACCATATAGCTAGAATTTGCCGTGTGATTAAACAACCTAGTGGAAATGCTTTGCTTGTGGGCGTTGGTGGAAGTGGAAGGCAAAGTTTAGCAAGGCTTGCTGCTTTTATGCAAGGATATGACGTTTTCCAAGTTAGTATATAATTTTTAGAACACTTTTGCAGAGAATTAAGAAAACGCTTTATTATTGCTCCCATTTTGATTGAATAAGGTCAACATTTATGAAGCAAGTTTAATCAGTGATGAAGAAGAGCCCAATTTGTACTATTCCATTTCCATTTTTTTACTGTCACTTTTAATATCTCTAAACTGTACGAATCAGTTTGTAAAATTTACTCTATATAAGTTGATCTTGTCTTATGGACTTTGCTGAGAATTGGAAGGAAATCTGAATTATGCGTGGTTTTCTCTAGGTGGCGATTCATTTTGAGCAGACATTCTCTATACCATCCTAAATTCAACAAGATATATATGTGATGCTTTAGAGAGAGGTATGAGACCTTGTTTAGAGGACAGCCCACCCTACAAGAGATGATGGACTCTCAAGATCAGAGACAGTTAGGGCATTTCCTGACAGAGATACAGAGCCATAGGGACACACTTTTACTAGTGACACACGCACCTACACAGATGGAGAGGAGACAGCTACAACTCACTGATTTTTTCTAGAGGACGTCCCACCCCCACCTGATTCCCAGCGAGGAGTGACCCTACAGCAGACTGAGGTGAACCGAGCTAGACGAGGACCACAAGTCACATGGGTTAAGAGGAGCGAAGCTACACCATCGCGAAATAGAGGAGATTCGAGCCCGAGAACACCATGCTATTGCGGAGTGAGTATCCCTGATGAGAGCAGATCCTATAGCTTTCATACGGGCAGCCCTAGCACCAGCTTCACCTATGTACCACCTCCTTCACCCCCCCATTGTCACTGGAAGGAGCTATTAGACTGATGCATTTCTCGTGTTTGTACTATGGATAAGGTCTTGCGCGCGTAGAATATGCAAATAATTGCACCTATATGTAGTTATCTCTACGCTATTTCTCGCAACTTACCCAGTTTATTTTACCCTCAAGCCACAATTTGACTAATGTGGTTCACGTTCCCGATCTCGTTAACTTATTTCTTGGTCCTTTCCCGACCTTGATTTCGGTCCTATTGCCCGCTTTGATACATGGAAGTTCTAGTCTTAAGCATTGTTTTATCATGCCCCTTCCCCTTTCTTCTTCTTCTTAACCCCTTTTTCCAATATTCGCACACTCTATCGCACATGCATACTCACACGCACATGCCCACTCATATCCTCACAATTCATACGCTCATTATTCTTTTCCTCATTCTCACTCGCTCTCTATCACCAGCTTCTATTCTTCCTCTCTCTTTCTCTTCCTTTCTCACGGTCCTTCTTTTCCACTTTCGTTCTTCTCACACGTGCACACACCAACACACATACACCCTCTCACATACCCTTATGCTCACATGCACTCATTTTCCTACCAACTCCTTTTTTCGGTCACTTCCCCCATCTTTTTCTCTCTCCTTTTAGACTTGCCTCCCACTTTACTCCCTCACTCATTTCTGTTTTCCCTTTTTGCACCCACTCCCCTCGTAGTTTTTTTTTCACTTACACTCTTGCACTCTTGTCTCCACCTTCACTTTTCCTCACATCCCGCTTTCTCCCTTCCATTCTCTACTCCCATGCTCACTTCCTTACTCCTTTTTCTCTCACTCTCTCCTTCTCTAACACAAACACTTCAGCTCGCACATACAGTCACCCTCCTTTCACACATTTCAGTCTATATACATTGACTACCCACACTCTCTTCTTCCCACGCACATAGTCTAGTACTCAAACACTTGCCTCACTCACGGTTACACAATTTCTCTTATGCACTCACAAACATACTATCAGTCTCTCTCACAATTGCTCACCTTGGCATCTATCTCATACTCACTCTATCACTGACTGATTCACTTATACAGAACCTTTTTAAATGGAGTAAATATATATATGTGGACTGTAGTCAACGTAAGCATATTCATCATCAAATAAGATAAGCTAAAAATGTGTGATGAGCATAATCTCAAAGATAATCTCATTACATTTTTCTCACAGTATGCTCTGTCATCTTTGCACATTAATAGCAGTCAAGTCCATCACATTAGCTTCCTTTGATATAGTCAGATCAACCAGCCCAAGAACAGCCCTCTCTTCATTCCCTTCATCGATGGAGAAGCAAACCAAACCTCTGCAATACCACTTCTTGTTGGCTTCTCAAAGGAGCTCGATGTTGCCCTCGCACACCTTTCCTCTTTCAGCTCCCTATCCTCATCAGCTCCCGTCTTTCCTCCTCACTATCATTCTGAGCAGTTAGCTCAGCAAGTACCTATTTTCTTTGCTTCGTTTCTGCATCAGCTGGAACAGCCTCAGCTTCCTTCTTTCCAAAACCAGCTTTTTTCTTTTAACTCAGGTCAATGCCATGATATTGACTATACCACCGGTGGAAGGCACCACATCCACCCAAACTAGGGCGACTTCAGAAGCATCTGTTTTCTTACAAGCTCATTGTTGGAGGCATTGTAAACAACATCTAAATTCGAGTCTTCCTCATAGTGACCTCAGATCCTCACGAATGATGGCCGGTACCAAAGTGCAAAGCACGAAGCTTAAAGTTTCCTCCACGCTCATGAATGCTTCTTACTGTTTTATCACTCGATAGCTCTGTAATAGCTGGCTACCGACCAAGCTCATATTTCTTCTTCTTGCACCATGACTTTTTCTTTCCTCGCGTTACTAGTCTCCTCTAAGTAGAATCACGATCAATACCTACAGTCGCATGAAGGTGCCATGAGAGAAATTAACATGAACTACCATACAACAAGCAAGTGATCTCGTCTTCAGAGGCTTGCGAATCCCCTTCTGCATAAGGCACACACCCCAGAGAGAGGGAGACAAACACCCCCCCCCCCGATGCTTTGCGAAGAGCTTCAGAAAACCTCGGAGTTCTGCTGTTCCCTGTTTTTCCATAACAATGAGGCATTGAAGAATTCCGCGCTGCTGTTGAGCCTCCCCACCATCAACATTGATATTGTTCTACATGTACTTGGATGCCAATAAATACAATGTAAATGCAAGGCCTTGAATCATATAACGCTCCCTTGCACCACAGATTGTTGAGAAATCAAGGAGCTCACATCGGCTACTCCTTCCTCTTCGTTGAATCCAGCATGAATGACAACTGATCTTCCAGCGTGAGAGTACCAATTAGAGCATTTAAGGGATCGATCTCTCATGCGAACCGATGATTAACACTGTATCAACTGATGATCCATCATGGAAAAATATTTATGCTCAGAACTTGTACATGGAGAGGAAAACGACTTGAATTACTTCCCAACGATTCAATTGTATAAACCACTTTGATGGTACAAATATCCAAAGATTGCAGTCTTCAATAGTAAACATGACTCGAACAAAACTGGCACCCTAAGCATCAGCATACCATCTCAAACAACGAAGAGGTAGTGCAGAAATCCAAAGAACAATTGCTAGGTTCTCTGTGAATTTAAATATATTTTCCCACTGTTGCGCACTGTTTTTCTTTGGGGATGGCAGAAGCTAGTATGGTTGAGAGTGCAATCTTTTTTTGTGATCCAGCATAAGCCTGTTCTCATCAAGAAAAATCACTACAACGAGAGGTGATGACTACCTAGAATGCTCTTGCTCTTGAGGGACAACCAGTACTGCTCTGCTGTCTCCGAAAAAACCTTCGATAGTTCTCTTTCTGCTTTCTTTCCTCTCGTCATGGCATGCCCTCCTTTTCAGACTACATGGGTCCCCAATTTACTCCCTTCTCTCTTGGATATGAGACAGAGGATGTGAGAACTCTCCCTACTTTTCCCCACAATGATTAGGGACTACTCCCCCTTCGTGCCGAGAAGAAACCCCTTCTGTGTCCAGCAACTCTCCTCAGAAAAGTCGCCAAGATACCCTCCTTTGCTTTCTTACTGCTGCCAACAACCTCCTAAAGCAACTCCAGCAACCGTGCACGATCCGCAAAAAAACACTTCCGTTTCTGCTCAGAGAGTTTTCCCCCAGCCCCCGATTGAGCAAAAGCTTCCCACACCACTCCTGGGATATAGCCTCTGGACTCGAAGTGAAGGAGAGAACTTCCCGTACCTGCCATCCTCTTCGTGTCTGCACAAAAACGCAGAGAAGCCCTCCCCCCCTTGAACTGCACCTGCTTCCAAGTAGACAAGCTTTTCTCCAATTCTCACGTTTATGAAATCTCTGTCAATATCTCCTGAGCATGCTTTAACTATCACAAATTTCTCTAAACCAACAATGCCTCCAAATATCTTCTAAAGCTTGTCAGCCTTTCAACATTTTTGACAAAGCTTTCAGTTCTTTGTGTAATGCTCTCTGTCCATAACAAGTTTGTCTTCCTCGTATTATATGTGACTGCCCTGAAATTGATTCAAGCATCCTATATGTATTTCCTTCATGCGTTCATCAGCACACCCTGAGTCTCGAACATGTTAGCAGCATCCATCATATGGCACCTCATTACATTCAAAAAGTGCAGCAGCAAAACTATCTCATAAGATCTTCTTCTATCATATCGAAAACTACCAACACATCCACTCTCGTATACAAGATGAATCATCAATCTGTATGAAAATAGGTAGATGAAAACAAGCGCTTCACCCAAAAATACGTAGATGAAGACAACCGCTTCCTTCTTTCTGACATTGGGTAGCACATGGTGAATGAATGAGAAGAAAGAGACTTGTTTTCCCTTGTGAAAATAACTCTATAGTCTCCAGCTTCGGAGCCCTTCCATATGAGCCCAACTGCCCTTCTTCAGTCCTCTCAGATATGTGTCCTCCAGCCCCCGATAACTGCAGAAAAATGAAGAGAACAAAACGACAGAGCCCCCGCGCGAAGAGAGAGCGAGAGAGAGAGAGCCAAAAAAAAAAACTTTTATCCCCCCCCACTTCTTTTTTCCTTTACTCACCCACTCTCTCTAACCGCCCGACACTTCACTCTCCCTCACCCTCTGACAGTCCCACGTCCCCCACTCACACACGGGTGCACATTTTTCTTTTTCTTCATTTGTTTTTTTTTTTTCGTAATTTTTTCTTGTGTTTTTATTTGTTTTCTCTTTTTTTTTTTCATCTCCGGCAGTACTCCTTATCCTTCCATTGTGCAACTAATGCATGGTGTTCACGTACACTAAAGAGGATTTCTTCGGAATTTCGAAACCACACATAAAACTTCGGAATTCAATGTCCAAGTTAAAGGACAGGAGATTAACTGTCTCGACTAGGGTGCAGATATCAATTGAAGTTAATAAGAGACCCCCTTCTCTCACATGCATATATACATATATCTATCACCATTGAAACTTGTCCATACTCACATGTGCTCATGCTCACAAGAAACTTTACACACATATGCTCGTGTGCCCCGGATCCCATATGCTTAATGACAAAGACATTCATTTTAATGCATGCTCACCTACACCTCTCCCTAGCACACACATCTTTTGCAATCGTGCCCTCGGTACCAACGTATCTGCCAATGCGAAACACTTAATCATCCTCATCCGGGCGAGTATTTCTCGGTTCCTTGCATCAAAATCACATTAGTAGACCACCCTTTCTACACAATTCAACATGTAACATACTCTCCCCTTCTGCTTGGGAAGTCGTCCTCGACGAGCCAATTAGCACCTGCACTCAAACCATTCAAGTCATCGACAATACATGAATGCACATTCACATACCTCATACTTATTCTATCTCTTTCCACTGGAGTACCTGCAACCACACTAAATCAACATCCATTAGTCATAAAAAATCAGTCACTTCACTTACCAACTTTCTATGCCGTTTCGCATCTTCACCTATCATATCCACCTGTCGACAAACTTCATCAAAACATGTTAGACCAATTTTTTCATCAAACATAACATCAGAATGGAAAGAACACATGCACACATCACTCACATCACACATGCAAGCTCGTCACACACAATATACATGCAAGGAGAAGACATGTCCACATTCCCTCTCATCACTCTTCTCGACTTACTTGTTTAACACGTCACACATCTTTATTCCACATGCATTCTCAACACACTTCCCACACACACCATATATAATAAAAACCATTCCCCACTTCCGTTTTCGATACTCTTCCTGGCCACACGATCGCTTTCTTGATTCTTTTTCTCATCTCTAACCGAATTCTCTTGCCGATTTTTCATTCCCCTTCTACCTAGGGTTTCCATTACCCACTTTCCTTTTCATCTCCTTTGCTCTTTCTCAATTAGCTCCTGTACTAGATCACCACCACACCTCTTTAAAAATGATGGATGCACGACAAAAACGACTCAAGCCTAACGCGAGCTCACCTCGACAAGACCGCGCATTGTCAGCGCGATTCCGAACTTCACAAGTCGTTGCACCACCTAAAAGCAAAACTGACACTTCCCGAAGGTTTGCAGACAAACAAGGTACCTAGCGCGATTGGATCCCTGAAGTCAAAGTCTTCCACAAACATGTCGTAGCCAAAACCCTAGCCGAGCTTAAGCTTCGATTCGACATGCCTCATCAGGAGTCCACACATTCCCTGATCCCAACAACACATACACATACCCATCCGAGCATCATGCTCTCTCGCCTCTCTTTTGTCTCCCCTCGAGCGAGGAATTTTTCTCATTCATTTTTTTTTCACATTTCTCTCTTTTTTTCATCATTTTTTCACATATTTAATCACACTTGCCGGCCTACGCCGGAGCTGGGTGCGACTCGTGGCCCTGACCACCCGGTCAGGTTTGTTCCATCCATCTACCAACCCAACGCAGCACGCGACACACAAACTGCTAGCCCTATGCGAAACCGACGTCGGTTCGTGGCTTTGACCACCCGGCCAAAGTGGGTCCACCCACCTATCGGCCCACATAGGCACGTAGCCACATGCACACATACATAAACATATATTTTTTTTCTCTTTTTTTTTCATTCCCGCATCTCAACAATTAGGAGACAAAAGAAAGGATCTTTTCCCAACCATCCCAATCACGATGCACATACATATATCCCCCGTGGACATCCCGATGAGACACATCTCCTCTCTGTCGCTACTCAAGCCAAAATTCGACCACTAATGGCATGGTCAACTTTTCCTCTTGAAACCCGCACACACTAACTACCTTGTCGACCTGAAAACCCTGAAAAAATGCCACTTCAGTCCTAAGCGTACAACAGACTTGTTCCATTCGTCCTCACGTCTCTGATTCACAATCCCACAAAGCAAACCCTAATCAGACCTAAGCTATCCTTGCCCGTGGCATACCTATTCAAACACACACTACCATGAGTTCACTTTTCTTTTCTCTCAAGTTTTTCACTCAAGCTTTTCCAATTCTTGAGCTTTTCATTCCCTAAACTAACGCTCAAGTCCACTTTTATTCATTCCCATTCTTTTTTATTTCCCGAGCTTCATCTTCTTGTCTCTTCTACCCTCACTTCTTTGACTCTCATCTGACCTCTTCGACCATCACCTCCACTTGAGGTTACCGGTTACCTTTTGAATCTACTCATCGCCACTCCTTTACCACTGGTCATGTCCATTCTATTTTTCACTCACCCGTTCTCTTCAACACCTCCTCGATCATTTCCCCTTTTTATCTCCAAACCCGTCTTTGTAAAGATTCCACATGATTTGCTGGTTTTTGTAGATAGTTCTCTAACCAGGCAAGACGCTTCGTAAGGTCTTGGGCACTATCTGTGAATATGTTTCTTAATTCGTCAACCTTCGTAGCTAGTCCCCTCAATCCTCGTATATTTTGATCCACCTCTTTTTGATATTGTACTATGTTGCAATCTACATACATCATGCGTTTCTGCAACTTCGCATTCTCTCGTTCCATCTCATCAATTCTCTTTTCATTTTCTTGAAGAGCGTTTTCAATTCTACCAAATAAATCGTATAACCTCTCAATTTTCTCTCCTAGCATCATGTATCTCTCTTCCAACTTCGTGATTCCATCTTTATTTTCTTTCTCATTTGTATCAACCTTTTTCACCAACAGATCTATCTCTTCTGATATTCCTCTCCCTAAATTCTCCACCTTGTCTTCTATCTCATCCACCTTTGATTCTACTCCTCCAACTCTGCCACTTACCTCTTGAAAACTCTTCTCTAATTGATCAGTTAACGTTTCTACAGTTCCCCCAAAAGCATTTGTCTTTTCTATCTCTCCTCGAAATGCCTTCAACTTATCTATCAATGCCTCAAACTCGTCTTCAATTCTATCTACTTTTTCACCTCTCTCTATACTCCTTTGTCTTTCCTGCTCCTTCTGACTCATCCATCTATCCAGCTCTCCTTTTAACCTCACATTTTCTTTTTCCAATTCTCCCATTTTCTTATCACTTCTTACCTGGGCACAACTAATCTTCACCAACTCCAACTCAAAGTCCTCACTGATCCTACCTGTTTGGTCACTATATCTACAAAGAACTTCCTGCACTCTTCTAATCTCGTGCTCTCCTCGCTCAATCCGTCTCACAAAGTCATCCTCATGTTGGATTTCATCTTCGGCTGTAAACCCATAGCAATCTACTATCCCTAAGTCAGTATTGATCTCAAGCGCCTGTCTTTCTATGTCCTTACTCTTCCCAACAACTTTTTGACTCTGACGTCTCTCAATTTCCTTCCTCAGGTTTTTGTTTTCCCTTTTTAACTCTATGTTTTTGTTTTCCCTAAAATTCCATTGCTCCTTCCATTCCTCCTGTATTTTAGTTTGGTTTTTCTCTAACCTCTCAATCTTGGTTCTATCACTATCTCGCTCCTCACGTATCAAGTTTACTTGACATTGTAAGCTTTCCACCAGTTCTATTAAGACTTTTTCTTGAGATTCATTTACCTTATTTTCCCTCGTATAAATCCATATCCTTAGTTGCTAAGACTTCATTTCCTACCTTTTTCACTCCAGTATATCTTCCATTGTCAACTTCCACATAAAGAGTAGGGAGAGAGAAGCTAATTTCCTTCCCGATGACCTTCTCGGGAGAGACTTCCTTTGCCTCGCATGCATGTTCACATAGACTCTTTTTTCCACAATCTTCACACATAGGGACAAAGTCTAACGGAGTAAATAATCGAGGACAGAATTTGGCAATGTGCCCAATCTCCTCGCAACACCAACATCTTATATAATTGGAGATAGGACCGAACCGAGGATGTGTGTTCATATAATTCCTCATCGCTCGCACAAATTTAGTTGGTCTGTTGGTCCGTCCATAATTCATCGACCTTCCTTCGGTTTTCTGAAAACCACAAGCTTTCCTTTGTTGCGCCATCTCTTTAATGAAGACCAAAGCAAATTTGGGGTCAACTTGGCTGTGCCACACGATTGGGGCACCAAGCGAACTCGTAGCAATCTCTCTGAGATATGCTAAGCCAATCCCCAGTAGGATCGCCAAATGGATAAGGTCTTGCGCGCGTAGAATATGCAAATAATTGCACCTATATGTAGTTATCTCTACGCTATTTCTCGCAACTTACCCAGTTTATTTTACCCTCAAGCCACAATTTGACTAATGTGGTTCACGTTCCCGATCTCGTTAACCTATTTCTTGGTCCTTTCCCAACCTTGATTTCGGTCCTATTGCCTGCTTTGATACATGGAAGTTCTAGTCTTAAGCATTGTTTTATCATGCCCCTTCCCCTTTCTTCTTCTTCCTAACCCCTTTTTCCAATATTCGCACACTCTATCGCACATGCATACTCACACGCACATGCCCACTCATATCCTCACAATTCATACGCTCATTATTCTTTTCCTCATTCTCACTCGCTCTCTATCACCAGCTTCTATTCTTCCTCTCTCTTTCTCTTCCTTTCTCACGGTCCGTCTTTTCCACTTTCGTTCTTCTCCCACGTGCACACACCAACACACATACACCCTCTCACATACCCTTATGCACACATGCACTCATTTTCCTACCAACTCCTTTTTTCGGTCACTTCCCCCATCTTTTTCTCTCTCCTTTTAGACTTGCCTCCCACTTACTCCCTCACTCTCTTCTGTTTTCCCTCTGGTAGTTTTTTTTTCACTTACACTCTTGCACTCTTGTCTCCACCTTCACTTTTCCTCACAGCCCGCTTACTCCCTTCCATTCTCTACTCCCATGCTCACTTCCTTACTCCTTTTCTCTCACTTTCTCCTTCTCTAACACAAACACTTCAGCTCACACATACAGTCACCCTCCTTTCACACATTTCAGTCTATATACATTGACTCCCCACACTCTCTTCTTCCCACGCACATAGTCTAGTACTCAAACACTTGCCTCACTCACGGTTACACAATTTCTCTTATACACTCACAAACATACTATCAGTCTCTCTCACAATTGCTCACCTTGGCATCTATCTCATACTCACTCTATCACTGACTGATTCACTTATACAGAACCTTTTTAAATGGAGTAAATATATATATGTGGACTGTAGTCAACGTACGCATATTCATCAACAAATAAGATAAGCTAAAAATGTGTGATGAGCATAATCTCAAAGATAATCTCATTACATTTTTCTCACAGTATGCTCTGTCATCTTTGCACATTAATAACAGTCAAGTCCATCACATTAGCTTCCTTTGATATAGTCAGATCAACCAGCCCAAGAACAGCCCTCTCTTCATTCCCTTCATCGATGGAGAAGCAAACCAAACCTCTGCAATACCACTTCTTGTTGGCTTCTCAAAGGTGCTCGATGTTGCCCTCGCACACCTTTCCTCTTTCAGCTCCCTATCCTCATCAGCTCCCGTCTTTCCTCCTCGCTATCATTCTGAGCAGTTAGCTCAGCAAGTACCTATTTTCTTTGCTTCGTTTTTGCATGAGCTGGAACAGCCTCAGCTTCCTTCTTTCCAAAACCAGCTTTTTTCTTTTAACTCAGGTCAATGCCATGATATTGACTATACCACCGGTGGAAGGCACCACATCCACCCAAACTAGGGCGACTTCAGAAGCATCTGTTTTCTTACAAGCTCATTGTTGGAGGCATTGTAAACAACATCTAAATTCGAGTCTTCCTCATAGTGACCTCAGATCCTCACGAATGATGGCCGGTACCAAAGTGCAAAGCACGAAGCTTAAAGTTTCCTCCACGCTCATGAATGCTTCTTACTGTTTTATCACTAGATAGCTCTGTAATGGCTGGCTACCGACCAAGCTCATATTTCTTCTTCTTGCACAATGACTTTCTTGCCTCATGTTACTAGTCTCCTCTAAGTAGAATCACGCTCAATACCTACAGTGGCATGAAGGTGCCATGAGAGAAATTAACATGAACTACCATACAACAGGCAAGTGATCTCGTCTTTAGAGGCTTGCGAATCCCGTTCTGCATAAGGCACACACCCAAGAGAGAGGGAGACAGACACCCCCCCCCCCCCGATGCTTTGCGAAGAGCTTCAGAAAACCTCAGAGTTCTGCTGTTCCCTGTTTTTCCATAACAATGAGGCATTGAAGAATTCCACGCTGCTGTTGAGCCTCCCCACCATCAACATTGATATTGTTCTACATGTACTTGGATGCCAATAAATACAATGTAAAAGCAAGGCCTTGAATCATATAACGCTCCCTTGCACCACAGATTGTTGAGAAATCAAGGAGCTCACATCGGCTACTCCTTCCTCTTCGTTGAATCCAGCATGAATGACAACTGATCTTCCAGCGTGAGAGTACCAATTAGAGCATTTAAGGGATCGATCTCTCATGCGAACCGATGATTAACACTGTATCAACTGATGATCCATCATGGAAAAATATTTATGCTCGGAACTTGTACATGGAGAGGAAAACGATTTGAATTACTTCCCAATGATTCAATTGTATAAAGCACTTTGATGGTACAAATATCCAAAGATATGCAGTCTTCAATAGTAAACATGTCTCGAACAAAACTGGCACCCTAAGCATCAGCATACCATCTCAAACAACGAAGAGGTAGTGCAGAAATCCAAAGAACAATTGCTAGGTTCTCTGTGAATTTAAATATGTTTTCCCACTGTTGCTCACTGTTTTTCTTTGGGGATGGCAGAAGCTAGTATGGAGAGTGCAATCTTTTTTTGTGATCCAGCATAAGCCTGTTCTCATCAAGAAAAATCACTACAACGAGAGGTGATGACTACCTAGAATGCTCTTGCTCTTGAGGGACAACCAGTACTGCTCTGCTGTCTCCGAAAAGACCTTCGATAGTTCTCTTTCTGCTTTCTTTCCTCTCGTCATGGCATGCCCTCCTTTTCAGACTACATGGTTCCCCAATTGACTCCCTTCTCTCTTGGATATGAGACAGAGGATGTGAGAACTCTCCCTACTTTTCCCCACAATGATTAGGGACTACTCCCCCTTCGTGCCAAGAAGAAACCCCTTCTGTGTCCAGCAACTCTCCTCAGAAAAGTCGCTAAGATACCCTCCTTTGCTTTCTTACTGCTGCCAACAACCTCCTAAAGCAACTCCAGCAACTGTGCACGATCCGCAAAAAACACTTCCGTTTCTGCTCAAAGAGTTTTCCCCCAGCCCCCGCTTGAGCAAAAGCTTCCCACACCACTCCTGGGATATAGCCTCTGGACTCGAAGTGAAGGAGAGAACTTCCCGTACCTTCCATCCCCTTCGTGTCTGCACAAAAACGCAGAGAAGCCCTCCCCCCCTTGAACTGCACCTGCTTCCAAGTAGACAAGCTTTTCTCCAATTCTCACGTTTATGAAATCTCTGTCAATATCTCCTGAGCATGCTTTAACTGTCACAAATTTCTCTAAACCATCAATGCCTCCAAATATCTTCTAAAGCTTGTCAGCCTTTCAACATTTTTGACAAAGCTTTCAGTTCTTTGCGTAATGCTCTTTGTCCATAACAAGTTTGTCTTCCTTGTATTATATGTGACTGCCCTGAAATTGATTCAAGCATCCTATATGTATTTCCTTCATGCGTTCATCAGCACACCCTGAGTCTCGAATATGTTAGCAGCATCCATCATATGGCACCTCATTACATTCAAAAAGTGCAGCAACAAAACTATCTCATAAGATCTTCTTCTATCATATCGAAAACTACCAACACATCCACTCTCGTATACAAGATGAATCATCAATCTGTATGAAAATAGGTAGATGAAAACAAGCGCTTCACCCAAAAATACGTAGATGAAGACAACCGCTTCCTTCTTTCTGACATTGGGTAGCACATGGTGAATGAATGAGAAGAAAGAGACTTGTTTTCCCTTGTGAAAATAACTCTATAGTCTCCAGCTTCGGAGCCCTTCCATCTGAGCCCAACTGCCCTTCTTCAGTCCTCTCAGATATGTGTCCTCCAGCCCCCGATAACTGCAGAAAAATGAAGAGAACAAAACGACAGAGCCCCCGCGCGAAGAGAGAGCGAGAGAGAGAGAGCCAAAAAAAAAAAACTTTTATCCCCCCCCCCACTTCTTTTTTCCTTTACTCACCCACTCTCTCTAACCGCCCGACACTCCACCCTCCCTCACCCTCTGACAGTCCCACGTCCCCTACTCACACACGGTGCACATTTTTCTTTTTCTTCATTTGTTTTTTTTTTTCGTAATTTTTTCTTGTGTTTTTATTTGTTTTCTCTTTTTTTTTTTCTTTTTTTTTTTTCATCTCCGGCAGTACTCCTTATCCTTCCATTGTGCAACTAATGCATGGTGTTCACGTACACTAAAGAGGATTTCTTCGGAATTTCGAAACCACACATAAAACTTCGGAATTCAATGTCCAAGTTAAAGGAGAGGAGATTAACTATCTGGACTAGGGTGCAGATATCAACTGAAGTTAATAAGAGACCCCCTTCTCTCACATGCATATATACATATATCTATCACCATTGAAACTTGTCCATACTCACATGTGCTCATGCTCACAAGAAACTTTACACACATATGCTCGTGTGCCCCGGATCCCATATGCTTAATGACAAACACATTCATTTTAATGCATGCTCACCTACACCTCTCCCTAGCACACACATCTTTTGCAATCGTGCCCTCCGTACCAACGTATCTGCCAATGCGAAACACTTAATCATCCTCATCCGAGCGAGATTTTCTCGGTTCCTTGCATCAAAATCACATTAGTAGACCACCCTTTCTACACAATTCAACATGTAACATACTACCTTGAGCATATAGACACGCTCCCTGCGTAGTGCTCCACCACCCCACCATCAGCCCCTTAGTATTAGCATTTCATCACTCAATTTTAATTCTAGTTGTACTAGCTTTTTATGATCCTGTTTTATCTTTCTGATAGTCGGGCTGTATTCTTCTTATGACAAATAATAGGAAATATGGTGAGGCACTCTCTTAGAGGACTGCTCACATAGGTATTGAGCATACACCTATGGTAACTGTTGGTGCAAGAGAATCCAAGCCCACATACTTGGATGATTAGCATATATCTCTGGGAGTCATATTTGATCAATCCATTGTAAAACCCATTATCTTTACCTTTGTAAAAGTACCTTACTTCCACGTGGAGTTAGGAAGGATCAAATCTCGATTCGTTTGGTAGACGATTGATGAGAGAATATATCCTATAGTTTAGGATTTACTTTTAGGTGAACATTTGAATTTGAATTCAAGATTGGCTCCAAACTCAACTATAAGAGTAGATCAAAAGACACACGTGGATATGCCTCGACTAGGGATATCAATTGAGAGGGATACATTGTGATTTGAGAGCTCAATCACTTCCCTCACATTGTGCAATAGATTATTGCCAATGACATTGTATTTCTATGTGATCTAATACATACATTTTGATTATATCTCTACTTCACTTCTTTGCCATGACTACATCCGTACAGCGACCTTCTCAGAACCTCTTCTTAGTGTATGATAGATCATTTGTCATGATTTAAAGAATCATAGATTCAGCATACCGTCTAGTTTATAGCTACAAAGTCTCATGATTATTGCTTCTCTGAATCGTGAGATATATTCACTTCATTACTCTCTGGTATGTTGTTGATGCATCTCGAAAATGTTGGGCAAGTCCTATGATTTGCTAAACATCATACTCAATGTGTAGTTTATCTTTTCTATTGAAATCACTCATGATTGGTAGCCATCTAAGTTAATTAGATACCACCAAAAGGAATTTCGCTAGTTGCTAGCACTAAGCATACTGGGAGCATTATGCATTATACTGTACAGATGTAGAGACTAAAATAGCAAGTTTATGACCTTGGATCAATTTCCTACTCATCTGTTTTGATTCTTTGATTAGTGGATCATGTTCCAAAGTACATAGGTGATTATTTGTGATCATTAGCAAGCTAAAGAGGCCCAGTACACTCTCCACCACTTGTTCTTGGCTAGTGTGAAGCAAGTTTTAGCAACACCACTTCATCTCTGAAGACTATCCACCATCTCCTCCAACAATGGTATCAGAGCAACAACGAGCAAGATGGGAGATGGATTTCCATCATTCATTGAAAAATTAGAGAGAAGCAACTACTCAGCATGGTCACTAAGGATGCAAGTCTACCTCCAAGGAAGAAGTCTATATGGATACATCTGAGGAGATGAAAAGATGCAAACATTTAGGAGCAAACATCAACCTACAAGGAAGAACAAGAAAGGCTGACAACATGGTGTGCAAAGGATGCTCTTGCCAGGTCTTATCTACTAAACTCAATATATGATTTCTTATTGCCTCACATTAGGAATTGCAAGAACTCCCAAGAGACTTGGGAAGTGCTCTCCTCATATTTCTCATCAAATACAAGAGCTAGAAAGAACCAACTATGGATGGAGTTTACAACCCTAAAAAAGCAACCAAAACAAAGTGTAGCTGATTATGTGACCAAGATGAAGGATGTGGTTGATTAGCTTACAAGCATTGGAGAGGAGATAGAAGAAGAACACATAGTAAGGAATATCATAAATGACATCAAAGCTGATGATAAGTGGGAGTCCTTCACCATAGCAATGGACCTTTATATGGATATGCAGATACCTGACCTCAACACCTTGATGGGAAACTCTTCACCCATGAGACAAAGCTCAACAAGAATGGTGACAACTCTAGAGGTAACCAATCTTTTGCCCTTTATACAGATAGAAATAAAAGTAAGGATAAAGGAAAAAACAAAAAGAATGAAGAAGAGGCTAATACCTCTCAAGTGAACTTCACAGGTAGGGAAAGAGGCACTTGGAGCTAAGTTGGAGTTCAAACTTAGAAGCAAAACTTTTATATAAGGACCTTGTAAAATCCTGCGAGGATGGTGACTCCTTCTGAGCTGAACCCTTGATCATTTGTAGAAGCTAAGTGACTTACATCATAGCTCAGTGAGATCTCCGTTATTGAGCATCATTACAATGCCAATGATCTTGTATAATCATGTGTTATAGTACATATACTTCATTGAACATCTCTGTCTACTTCTTTGCTATGACTACTCAGAACAGTGAACTTTCTCTGGTCATATCTCAGTGAATTCTCAACCATTTTGCATGATCTATAGTTTATTGGAACCAGCTTGAAGTCTACTTTATGCTATTAAAATCTCAAAGCATTTGGTTGAGCTTTCTGGGAGAAATCGTCGTCGAAGTGCTAACCCGTCATCTTCTGTTCAGTCCCAAAAAAGTCAGGGGTAAGCTTTGGATTGTTAAACTTCTTTCTCAATGCATAGTTCATCATTTTAGATGAATCCACTTGAAATCATTAGCTATCTAAGCTAATTAAATTCCCTCAAAAGGAATTTCATCAATTATTACTGTATTGTGAGCACTGAGCAGGCAAGTGGACTAAAATAGTAAGTTTTGTGATACTAGCTATTCATGAAGTAGTCTATTTTGATTGAATTGTTTCAAGCATCAACTCCAAAGTACATAAGTACTTTCTTGGTGTCATTTGCAAGCTAAAAGGGTCTACTATCAAACTCTGAAGTGATTTAGGGAAGGTACAAAGCAGGTTTTAGCAATACCACCTCACTTCCTTGAGTTATCCATCAATCTCTCCCAACAGTGGTATCAGAGCAAGTTGAGGTAAAATGGGAGATGGTTTCCCTTTTTCCATTGATAAATTGGACAGGATTAATTATCGAGCATGGTCTTTGAGGATGAAGACCTATCTACAAGGAAGGAGTCTTTATGGATACATATTAGGAGATGAGGAGATTTCCATATTCAGAAGCAAAGGTCAACCTACAAGAGAAGAGCTAGAAAGACTCAACTCATGGTATGCCAAAGATTCCTTAGCTAGGACTCTATTTTTGACTCTATTTCTGAATTCCTTCTTCCTCACATTAGGAATTGCAAAACTCCGCAAGAGACTTGGGATACTTTCTCTGCATACTTTTCTTCCAATACAAAAGCTAGAAAAAATCAATTGTGGATTGAGTTTACTACTCAAAGGAAGCAACCCAAGCAGAATGTTTTAAAGTATGTGACCAAGGTAAAAGATGTGGCTGATCAATTGGCACGCATAGGAGAGGAGATTGAAGAGGAGCAAATAGTGAGACAGATAATCAATGACATCAAGGCAGATGATAAGTGGGAAGCTTTTACAACTGCTATGGATCTTTATATGGACATGCAAATCCTTGATCTTACCACTCTCATGGGGCAACTCTTTATCCATGAAGCCAAGCTCAACAAAAATGGAGAATCATCAAGAGGTAACAATTCTTCTGTTCTCTATACAGATAAAGGAAAGACAAAGGATAAAGGAAAGAGCAAGAAAGTTGAAGATGAAGGTACTACTTCTCAAGTTAACTATGCAGGGAGAGCTAGGAATTCAAGAGGAAGGGGCAGAGGAGGTAAGCAAGGTAGGGGGAGACCTTTCAACTCTTTCCCATGCAATATATGTGGATTGTCTAATCACACAATAGATGAGTGCTATAGGAACTTCAAGAACCAGAGAGGAAGAGGATTATCAAGAGGAAGATTCAACCATAATCAAGGTTACAACCATGGCTACAACAACAATTACAACAACAATTATCAAGGAGGGTACAAATCAAGAAAAGACTTCAACAATTATACAGCCTTCTCAATATGAACATGACTTCAAAACAAGGTATGAATGATGAGCACCTCTTCTATATTGACTCATGTTGTTCAAACCATGTAGCAGGCAATGTAGCTCTCCTTTCTGATCTTGAGGAGCCCAAGGGAAAGCACCAAGTGCAAACAGGTGATGATATCAAGCATTCAGTTGTAAAGGTAGGAAATGTCAAAACTTCTGATGGGAATAGGAATCTGTTGAGCAGAGTTCTTTATGTACCTACTATCACAAAGAATTTGATGAGTGTTGGACAGATAGTGGAAAAGGGTTTGGAGGTTAGGTTCAATAAATTTGGAGCTTTTATGAAGGACACCCAACATGGATCAGAAGAATTGCAAAGGGAGAGAAGATATGTAGATTTTTTACATTTGAGCTTGAGGACACTAGAAACATTGCACTTTATAATTATAAGGATCAACCATTGTCTCAATTAGAGATATGGCACAAAAGATTAGGGCACATTGGTGAGAGAAAATTGAAGCGGATATGTAGAGATCAATGTGTACTTGGGATATCTAATGTATCCAAGGAACATATGATCTATAAATGTGGTGCATGACAGTTTGGTAAATCACACAGGTTACCCTTTATGAAGAAAGGTTATATGCATGAGGAATATTTGGAACTTGTCCACATAGATGTGTGGGGACCAAGTAAGGATCCTTCAATTTCAGGCTCAAGGTACTATGTGTCATTTATTGATGATTTCAGTAGGTGGACTATCTTGTATTTCATGAAACATAAGGATGAAGTGTTTAGTTGTTTCGAAAAATAACTTGCACTTGTGGAAAATCAAACAAGAAGAAGCTTAAAGAGGATAAGGTCAGATGGAGGAGGTGAGTACTTCTCCAATGAGTTTGATGCATTTTTGCACGACAAAGGAAAATAAGGATGAAGTGTTCAATTGTTTCAAAAAATATCTTGCACTTGTGCAAAATCAAACAAGAAGAAGCCTAAAGAGGATCAGGTCAGATGGAGGAGGTGGGTACTTCTCCAATGAGTTTGATGCATAGCTAGATCAATGCCAAATGAAAAAAGGTTGCCTAATTACTTGTGGGCAGAGAGTGTTTCTACTTCCACTTATCTTATTAATAGGTTACCTTCTAAGTTCCTTGATGGGATGACCCCCTATGAGGCATGGCATGGTAGGAGACCATCATTTGAACATTGCAAAATATTTGATTGTATTGCTTATGTGCATGTTCCATCTCAAATCAGAGGTAAGTTAGACCCTAAGGCAAAGAAATGCATCTTCATAGGATATGATATAAATAAAAAAGGATACAAGATTTATAATCCATCGAGCAAAGGATTTATGGTCAGTAGAGATGTTGTGTTTGATGAGAATGATTCTTGTTTGAAAGTGAATGCAGGAAGGTCAAATTGCCATATGACTTGGAAGAAGAATTTCCAAGCCTCACCAAGGAGGAGCCAAGCACAATTGAAGACATCAAATCAGATGATGAGGACACCAGCAACTTGGAAGAGTTCAAAGCATGGAAATAAAAAGGCAAGGTCAAGATGAAGAGGTTGGAAGACATACCAGAATCATCCAACCAAGCCATAAGGAGATCACAAAGAGAGAGTAAGAAGCCAATCAGATATGGGTATGATACTTCATTAGTCACTAATTCCTCTATTTATCTTGCTAAGGATTCATCACTTGAAAAACCTTCTTCATATGAAAAAGCAAGTACCAAAGCAGAATGGAAGGAGGCTATGGATGAAGAAATAGAAGCACTCCAAGAGAATGACATTTGGGAGTTAGTACCCAAGAAAGCATCAATGAAGGTAATTGGTTCTAGGTGGATTTACAAAATCAAAAGGAACTTATATGGATCCATAAACAGGTATAAAGCTAGACTTGTGGCTAAGGGTGTTGCACAAACCCAAGGAATAGATTATGAAGAAACTTTTTCACCTGTGGCTAAGATTCCAACCATCAGAGTCTTGGTAAGTGTGGTTGCATCTAGAAATTGGAATACGTATCAACTAGATGTGAAAAATGCCTTTCTAAATGGCTGGATTTCGGCAGAGGTTTACATGGCTCAACCTCCTAGCTATGAAGACCCAAACAAGGTAAATCATGTATGCAAATTGAACAAATCCCTTTATGGTTTGAAGCAGGCACCTAGGGCATGGAACCATAGGTTAACAACCTATCTTCAAGACCAAGGATTCATGATGAGCAAGGCAGATTCTTCTTTGTTTGTCAAGAGGAGTAATTCAGAAATGATATATTTATGTGTATATGTTGATGACATCATCCTTATAGGTAGTGTTGCTAATGGCATCAAACAAAGTTCCACTTGGAGGATGCAAAAGTAGCTAGCACCCCTATGGAAGTAAATCATAAATTGAGTGCTCATGAAGGTGATTTGCTTGAAAACATTGCAGGTTATCAAAGCATAGTAGGGAGTCTAAACTATGCAACATTAACAAGGATTGACATATGTTATGGAGTAAGTGTTCTGAGTCAATGCATGCATAAACCTAGAGCACCCCACTTGGAAGCTCCTAAAAGAATTTTGAAGTATCTCAAAGGTACTTAAAATCAAGGACTTTACTTCCCATACACATCAGATTTGGATATAAAGGTGTACTCAGATGCAGATTGGGCAAGATGTAAAGATGACAGAAGAAGTACTTCTAGATATTTATCTTTTGGAGGTGATAAACTTATCTCATGGTCTTCAAAAAAGAAACCAACTGTTGCTCTATCTTCAATAGAGGCCAAATACAAGGGATTAGCAAATGCTACGCAATAAGTATTTGGATTAGATTGCTCTACACAGATTTGAGACTTCACACTCATTCACCTATGATCTTTGGTGATAATACTCGTTCTTTGCATCTTGCAACCAATCCCATTTGTCATGCAAGAACCAAGCATATAGAAGTGCACTATCACTATGTTAGAGAGAAAATCTTGAGTAAGGAGATTCAATTAGCATATGTATCTACAAATATGCAATGTGCTGATTTGTTAACCAAAGCACTTGATGGTACTAAGCTTTGCAGGTTCAAAACCATGATTGGATTACAGGATATTCGTGAAGAAGAATGAATCAATGTAAGCGAAGATATTTGGCTTGAGGGGGAGCTGTTGGTGCAAATGTACAAGCCTTCACATTTGGCTTAGCATGGAAGATTATATGTGAAGCATTTGATAACTCATGTGAACCATAGCTTGTAATTGTTTGATCATTTACCATTGTAAAAGGTTTAGATCTTGAGACAATCTTGTAAAACCATATAACTCGTTTGGAGTTAGGAAGACTATTAGTTACGAATCAAATGAGAGAATAACTCCTAGATCAATGGAGTAACCCTTTTTTAGTTGGAGCTAAGTTTGAATTCAAACTTAGAAGCAAAACTCTTATATAAGGACCTTGTAAAATCCCGCGAGGATGGTGACTCCTTCTGAGCTTAACCCTTGATCATTTGTAGAAGCTAACTGATTTACATCATAGCTCACTTAGATCTCCATCATTGAGCATCATTACAATGCCAATGATCTTGTATAATCATGTGTTATAGTACATATACTTCATTGAACCTCTCTGTCTACTTCTCTGCTATGACTACTCTGAATAGTGAACGTTCTCTGGTCATATCTCAGTGAATTCTCAACCATTTTGCATGATCTATAGTTTTTTGGAACCAACTTGAAGTCTACTCTATAGTATCAAAATCACAAAGCATTTGGTTCAGCCATCTGGGAGAAATCGCCGTCGAAGTGCTCATTGGTCATTTACTGTTCAGTCCCTAAAAAGTCGGGGGTAAGCTTTGGATTGTTAAACTTCTTTCTCAATGCATAGTTCATCATTTTAGATGATTCCACTTGCAATCACTAGCTATCTAAGCTAATTAAATTCCCTCAAAAGGAATTTCATCAATTGTTACTGTACTGTGAGAACTGAGCAAAAGAACTAGTAGGTGAGTGGGCTAAAATAGTAAGTTTTGTGACACTAGCTATTCATGAAGTAGTCTGTTTTGATTCACTTGTTTCAATCATCCACTCCAAAGTACATAGGTACTTTCTTGGTGTCATTTGCGAGCTAAAAGGGTCTACTATCAAACTCTGAAGTGATTTAGAGCAGGTACAAAGCAGGTTTTAGCAGTACAACTCACTTTCTTGAGGTATCCATCCATCTCTCCCAACAATGATACTAGACACTCTATTAAGAAAAATTGGAAATTTCAAGGCTTTTGATAGTAACATGGACATCTTAAGTAAGGTTTTGTATGTGCAAACTATAACAAAAAACCTAATCAGTGTTGGACAGATTGTTGAGAAAGGCTTACAGGTCAGATTCACAAGACATGGAGCTTATGTGGAAGACCCTCAACAAAGCTTCAAAAGGATCGGAAAAGGTGAGAAATATGATAGACTCTTTACATTTGAGATTGAAGACACCAGAAACATTGCACTCTTCAATTACAAAAATCAAACTCTATCTGAACTAGAGATATGGCATAAAAGGCTAGGTCATATTGGAGAAAGAACACTAAAGAAAATATGCAGGGATCAGAGTGTGCTTGGTATTCCAAATGTGTCCAAGCGACACATGATATACAAATGTGGAGCATGCCAATTCGGCAAAGTTTAGAGGCAACCATTCAACAAAAAAGGATACATGTATGAAGACTACTTGGAGCTTGTGCACACTAATGTGTGGGGTCCTAGCAGAGAGCCATCTGTTGGAGTTAGACGTCTGTAGGAGCACGCGAACAACACAAGGAAGAAGAAGAAGCTTGGAGCACAAACACACAATACTGAATGTATTACTAGAGAATGTACAAAGATAACTAGCCCATTAGGGCAATAGGCGTATATACAAGCCGGGGGAAAAAAACCTCCTAAAGAGGGAAAAAAGTGCCCCGGCGGTCCTAGTGTGTTCACACACATCTCTACCTAAATATATCAACAAATCCCCCCTGGGAGTGATGCGGTGAACAAGGAGCTTGCACTCATGTATAAGGAAGTGCCAAGCTATGTGGAAATCACTCCACAAAAGGAAGTAAGCCCAAAGCTTTGCGGAAAGCTTCAAACTTCTCCCTAGGCAGAGCCTTCGTGAAAAGGTCTGCAATGTTCTCCTGCGTGGGCACATATGCCAAGCTGATCTCCCCAGCACAGAACCTCTCTCTGACATAGTGATAATGCACCTCAATGTGCTTAGTGCGAGCATGGAACACAGGGTTCCTCGCAACTGCCAATGCGCTCTGACTGTCAGTGAAGATGTTGGTGGCGGATGACTGGCCAACACCCAAATCAGCCATAAGGAGTCTGAGCCAGAGACACTCAACAGTCGCTGTGAAAGCTTCCCTATACTCAGCCTCACAACTGGAAGTGGCCACAGTAGGCTGCTTCTTGCTCAACCAAGATATACATGAGCTACCAAGCATGAAGCAAAAACCACTGGTGGACATACGAGTGTCATAGCAACCAGCCCAATCTGAGTCAGAAAAAGCATGCAAATCTGGCGGTAGTGATCCCCCCTTGGGATAAAACAACCCAAGTAGCCGAGTACCACTCAAGTAGCGAAAGATGCGCTTAACCTCCTTCCAATGCATGACTCCTGAGCAATGCATAAACCTGCTCATCTGTGAGACAGCAAACTGAATATCTGGCCGAGTAATGCATAAGTAAATAAAGCATCCAACAGCCTGTTGATAGAGAACAGCATCAAATGCATCTCCAGCATCATGAAGACTCAATCGTAAACCTGTCTCCATAGGAGTGGCAATAGGCTTACAGTCTTCAAGGCCAAAACACTGCAATAATGTGTCAATATATTTCGTTTGACACAAAGCAATTCCACCATCAACTTGCATAAACTGAATGCCCAAATAGTGATGCAAATGCCCCAAATCAGACATCTCAAATGAGGCATGCAAATCAGCCTTTAAATCAGCAATATGCTTCTCAATAGGACCAGTGAGCAGCATGTCATCAACATAGACAACAATGATCAGAAGCACATCATTAGCACGCTTAACATATAAGGTGCTTTCAGTTGGACTGTTCACAAAACCATGTGCAACCAGATAGGCATGTATCTTCTCATACCAAGCACGTGGTGCTTGCTTTAAACCATATAATGCCTTCTTTAACCTGCACACCTGGTTTTCATGCCCTTTCTGCACAAAGCCACGGGGCTAAAAAACATAAACTTCTTCATGCAAGTCACCATTCAGAAATGCTGTTTTAATGTACAACTGATGTACATTCCAACCATGATGGGCTGCAAGTGCACAAATGCTCCGAACAGTAGGCACTGTGGAGATATGTATAATGCAGATGTTCAGGACTGCCAACTATGAGTCTATGGCTATAGTATGAGTCATGATCTGTCTTGACTTGATGCTGATGCTGGAGGTAGCTGATGAGGATTAGTTTGAACTTTCCTTCGACATCCATAATGTGTTGCTTAAGCTGATATGAGTGTTCAGATAACTATAACAGCATTTTGCAGCTCAGCCATTTGTTGCCAGTTGGTACTCATACATGCAACATTACTCGGAGTTGTACATGTATATGGACAGGTATCTAGACAGTACAGTCTAGACTATAGTGCATGTTTACTTGCATGCAGGCTGTAGGGCCTACACTATGAATTGTGATGTGATGTATCATGTAGGTTGTAGCATGTGGGCTTTACCCATCATCCATCAAGCAATGATCCAATCATCCATGTTTTCAATAGAGACAACGGAAATCAATATATTGGATTTAAAGTTATAATCTATATCATTCATGAATAATTTATTATTGTATTATGATAATACATTATGTTAAAGCAATGATCTCTCTCTCCCCCCTCCCCCCCCCTTCTCTCTCTCTCTCTCTCTCTCTCTCTCTCTCTCTCTCTCTCCCCTCCCCCCCCTTCTCTCTCTCTCTCTCTCTCTCTCTCTCTCTCTCTCTCTCTCTCTCTCTCTCTCTCTCTCTCTCTCTCTCTCTCTCTCTCTCTCTCTCTCTCTCTCTCTCTCTCTCTCTCTCTCTCTCTCTCTCTCTCTCTCTCTCTCTCTCTCTCTCTCTCTCTCTCTCTCTCTCTCTCCCCCCCCCTCCCCTCCCCCCCATTTCCCTCCCTCCCTCCCTCCCTCCAACCCTCCCTCGCTCCGTCTATCTATCTATCTATCTATCTCTCTCTCTCTCTCTCTCTCTCTCTCTCTCTCTCTCTCTCTCTCTCTCGTCATAAGTCAGATTCCCGTCAGAAGTCAGAAGTCAGAATCCCATCAGTAACAACTATGACTGTACCATCAGGTTTACGCTTCAGCTTGTATACCCACTTAGTGCCAATGGCCTTCTTGCCAGGAGGCAAGTCACATAAAGACCATGTACCATTCTTCATTATAGCATCATATTCAGATTGCATGGCAGCCATCCAATTTTCTGAATTCTGTGCTTCATCAAAAGAAACAGGCTCATTCTCATCACAGAGACTAGACGCAGCCATAGCATAGCAATCTGATGCAAAGGAGGCACTTTGAGAGCCTGAACGAGTACGATATGACAAATGTGAATCTAATTTGCTGTCACGCAAAGTCTGCACCAGCCATTTTGGCATAGTTTTTGCCTGCACAATATCAGCTCTCTCAATATCAGCCATTTTGGCATAGTTTTTTGCCTGCTCAATATCAGCTCTCTCATCAACAAGTGCATCATCTAAATCTGCACCAGAAATAGAATGATCTGCATCAACATATGAAACCTGCAAAGGCTAAGAGGTTTCCTCATTAGGACCAACACTAGACTGTCCACCTGTAAAAAGAGGCATCAACGTATCATACATGTCTTTGGAGCTAACAGATGTCTCCTTAGTACATGAAAGCAATGGCTGAATAGCATCTTCCACAAAGACAACATCACGGCTAACCAGAATGCGTTTAGTCTGTGGATGATACAGACGATAGCCTTTACTTTCAGAAATGTACCCAACAAAAATACATTTTACTGCCTTATCATCCAATTTTCTACGATGTTGTTCAGGCACTAATGCATATGCCAAACAACCAAAAACACGCAGATGAGCAACAGATGGCTTGCGGTCATGCCAAGCCTCATATGGAGTGATAGACTGCAGCGCTTTAGTGGGACACCTGTTCAGTACATATGCTGCACACATGACAGCCTCAAGCCAGAAACTATGTGGTAAAGCCTGACTCTTGACCATGCACCTCGCCATCTCCATGAGTGACCTGTTCTTTCGTTCAGAAACTCCATTCTGTTGAGGTGTATACGGCACTGTACACTGGTGTTTTATCCCACGTTCAGCCAGAAATGCATTAAAATCAGAAGACATATATTCCCCCCCTCGATCAGAACGCAGGGTGCCCATTTTACATGCTGACAAATTTTCAGCCAAAACCAAAAACTGTTTAAAGCACATGAACACTTCGGACTTTGCTTTGAGTGGATATACCCATGTATGCCTGGAAAAATCATCAATGAAAGTCACGAAGTAAAGGTTATTCCCAAAAGAGGGTGTCTGCATAGGACCACAGACATCACTATGTACAAGCTGCAATTTCTGTGTAGCCCGAACTGAACCATCTTTTGGAAAGGAGGAACGCTTCATTTTGCCCAAAATACAGCCTTCACATACATGTTTTCCAGGTGCCTCAAGCTTGGGAAAAGAAGACACCATATCAGATTTCTGCAGGCATAGCAAACTAGCAAAATTCAGATGACCAAAGCGTGCATGCCAAAGCTTTGCATCTGACATAGCCTTAGAATCATGAACTGCACATGCCGAATCATTCACAGATCTTTCATAGTCTATGAGCTTATACAGCCTACGACATAAAATGCCAAAAGCAATAATCACATCGCCATTTGATAGATCATGAATTGTACACCTGTCATCAACGAATTTCACAACCAAGCCAATCTTGGCTAATGCAGAAACTGATAACAGATTCTTCTTGATCCCTGGCACAAATAAGGCATCTGACAAGGTGAAAGAACTACCATCAGTAGTAGTCAGAATGATCTTACCAACTCCCATAACAGGATAAGAGGAGTTGTTGGCGCATGTGACAGTATTCCCTGTAGGGGCAGGCTCGAGTGAAGAGAAGAAACCGCGCTACGAGGTAATATGTTTGGTCGCCCCACTATCAAAGTACCAAACATCTGAGTCCACTGCAGACATGCACTGCTCATGAGAAGATGGGTCAAAACTGCAAACAGTAGTAAACGCCCATTCTTCTTCCTGCACAAGATTAGCAGACTCCGTTTTTGGTGTAGAGGCTTCTGCAACAACCATTCCAGCCTCCTTTTTCTTTGTCTCTTTTGCTGCCAGTTTTGGACAGTTCTTTATGATATGATCATTCCCTTTACAATACTTGCAAAACAATTTCTTCTTTTCTGATTTCTTCTCATCTTTATCCTGGTTCTTCGAATGTGCAGTATTTGCAGATTTCTGCTTACTAGTAGAAGAGCTCCATTCTTCTTTGCCCTTCTGACTAGCTAGGAAAGCTTGATCTGCAACACGCATAATGGACCTGTTCTGCCTGGACTGATCTTCCTGCAAGAGAACAGAGACTAACTCCTCAAATGATAAGGCATTCGGATTTCCTTTCATCATCAACCGAAGAGTAGAAGCAAAACTCTGATATGAATCAGGAAGACCATTCAGAACGGTCTGCACAAGTGAGCTATCTGGTATAACCTCATCAGCAGTTCCTTCAAATCTTTGATCTTCGTTAGGAAACTGTCCATAGAATCACCTTCATTCATGTGCTCACTCTCCAACTGTTTTCGGAGGTAAGCAACACGAGCCTCATTCCTAACTTGGTACAATGTGGTAAGTGTATCCCAAGCATCCATAGCTATTCTGCAAGAGCGAATATGAGGAATAATGGCACATTTGACAGACAAAGCTATCAATGCATGTGCCTAGGAATCTCTGTCATCCCAACGAATTTGCTCTTCAGTAGGTGCAACAGAAACAGCAGCACGAACAGGAATCTGCGAAATATCATCTTCGACACCATCTTCATCAGCTCCAGCACCTGTATTTGTAGTACCTGTCGTTACAGGTGTAACAGGACGTCTTTCAACACCCTGCACAATGTTCCACAATCCTTTTGCAACCAAAACATGTCGCATCATATAAGCCCATAATGGGTAGTTGGTACCATCCAACTTGTCCTCAACAGCCAACATACGGAATACATCACTGCTTTCAGCCATGGTCTATGACTAAAATACCTTGATGCAGAAAATTGACTCTATCTCAAAAAGTTGAACAGAACTGGCCAGACAAGTTCTGCTAGACCTTTGGCACAAAAAGACGAAATAGCCTGCACAAGCGCTGCGATAGTGCGTTCGGAGGCCGAAACGAGCTCAAATCGCAATTCTCGGAAACACGCTGAGTATGCTCACCAAAATTCGTGCGATTCTGAGACTGCAAACGGAGGAGTGTCGACGGTGCCCTAGATGAAGCGACGACCTTCTCTGATACCAATTGTTGGAGTTAGACGTCTACAGGAGCACACGAACAACACAAGGAAGAAGAAGAAGCTTGGAGCACAAACACACATTACTGAATGTATTACTAGAGAATGTACAAAGATAAGTAGCCCATTAGGGCAATAGGCGTATATACAAGCCGGGGGAAAAAAACCTCCTAAAGAGGGAAAAAAGTGCCCCGACGGTCCTAATGTGTTCACACACATCACTACTGTTAGCCCTGAAAATGGTTGATTTTTATGCACTAATGTGGCTCTATTTGGTAGGAAAATGCGTTTGATTTCAGGGATTGAGCATGGACAAGCCTTCTAAGAACATAGGAAATACTGACGTGCAGAGGAAATTAGAAGCGGCTTTGTTTAAAGGGGAAATGCTTTCTTATCAACCATCAAATACAATCGTTTGACCGATTTCGGGAATTTGATCTTCGACACCCCACCAAAAAAGAATTCAGAGATGTGGAGGGTTGTGTGGTCTATTTTCAACTGGAGGGATTGGAACCTTTATGGGGGCATTTGTACAAGAAGCATTATCCACCGACTCTGACTGATGAAGTGTGGAGACTAGAGAAAATTGGCAAAGATGGGGCTTATCATAAAAGGCTTTCAGAATACCAGATCAATACTGTGAAAGACTTATTATCAATGTATTCAATCGGGCCCTCAAAACTTCGTGAGATTTTTGGAACGACAATGTCCACAAAATCGTGGGATTCAATCATTGAGCATGCAAGGACGTGCTTGCTGAATGATACCAAATTCATATATTATCCCAATGAAAACCCTATGATTGGTGTGCGTACGGGATAGTGGCGCCCTTCTTATCTTATCCACGAAGCTAGATTTGGGGGGGGGGCCTGTGATTATGGTGCAGGTTGAAAATGAATTTGGGTCTTTTGGCGAGGATAAAGAGTATCTCGAGCATCTTGTCAATCAGGCCAGACTTCATCTTGGAAATAACATAATCATATATACGACAGATGGAGCGTCTGAAATTAAACTGGAGAATGGAAGTCTTAAGAGACCAGATGTATACACAGCTCTAGATTTTTCAATTGATGAAGATGCAGCACAAGCCTTTGCATTACAGAAGAAATTCAATGCAAAAGGGAAATCTCCGTCTTTGATATCGGAGTTCTACACAGGATGGCTTACACATTGGAGGGAGAAGCTTTTTAATATCTGATGATATGTTTTGGAAAGATGGGGAGCCATTTCGTATATTAGGGGGGGATGTACATTACTTTAGAATACACCCAAAGTATTGGGAAGACCGATTACTGCGGGCAAAGGCATTGGGCTTGAACACTATTCAAACATATGTGCCGTGGAATTTGCATGAGCCAAGGAAAGGGAAATATCATTTTGATGGCATTGCTTACCTTGAGTCGTTTTTGAAGCTTGCCCAAAAATTAGGCTTTTTAGTCATGGTTCGTGCTGGCCCATACATATGTGCAGAATGGGACTTTGGTGGTTTCCCTGCATGGCCTTTAATGCATCAACCAGCTTTGAGGCTTCGTTCTTCAGACCCTCTATACTTGGCGCTTGTGGATGACTGGTGGAAAATTCTGCTGCCTAAAATAAATTCTCTTTTGTATGAAAATGGGGGGCAGGTCTGTTTTTCTGTTGTTCTGACTAAAGAAACAGAGAAGTGGGGGGGTAACTCTTCTGAAAGCACATTTAATTTGGCGTTTACTGCGGATCCTTCCCTTCGTCTGTGTTTCCGTGTTTAGAGCTGGAATCGTCGAGTTGAATGTCGAGTGGCCACTCGAGACCGTTGCATGCAAATGATGGCATGCGTATCTTTTCATTGTAGCATGCTTCATATATGAATCATCGTAGCATCTGGCAAACCAATCAAGTGAAAACAAAATTTATGTGGCTCTGTAACAGCACATGCGCGTTGTTCGAAGTGACATAATTCTTGCTCTTAGTCCCGTCAAAGTGTTCCTTGAGAGAAGTACGATCACCTTGCATTTCATGGTTGCAGTCTTTACTGATGAATTATATCTTTTGCTTAAAGTAGTGTCTCGTTTTAACAAGGGTTTTAAAGTGCTGAAAATCATTTGCTTATTATCTTCTTCCGGGCGGCGGCATGGGGTTTTGAAGTTCCCCAACGGATATGACGTATGAAAGACAAGAAATGGAGGATGGACCATCTCCTGCGAAGACAAAAGAGTTTGCCAACATAATAGAGGGGGGGGAAAGGGACAAATTCCCGGGGTTTATCCTTGTAGACTTGATCTACGTGTGCATGTATACCTAGCTCCACCTCCTTCTTGGTTCTACAAATACATATGAAGACATTTGAGGGGAAATCCGACTAAGAACCGTGGACATAAGCCGAGAAATAGAGCAAATTTCATCGTGCAAAAGAACACTTTTCTTCTAAGTTCGAGTCAAACATTTTGGTGCGTTTGCCGGGAACATATGAGCTAGTGCATAGGCATAGGAAGAATCCATTGTGAGATAATTGTGGGTTCTAGGTAATCCAAGTGGACCGTTTGCGAGGGGTTTGAACAAAATAAAGTCTTGGATAATCATCTTTTCCTTGGGCTTAAGAACTAAACAACTACCTAAATATATCAACACCATCAATCTCAAGATCAAGGTATTATGTTTCATTTATAGATGATTACAGTAGATGGATAATTCTTTACTTCATGAAGCATAAGGATGAAGTATTTATATGTTTCAAAAAGTATTTGGCATTGGTTGAGAACCAAACAGGTAGAAGCTTGAAGAGTATCAGATCTGATGGAGGTGGTGAGTATTTTTCAAATGAATTTGATTCATTCTTACAAGACAGAGGTATAAAGAGAGAAGTCACAACAAGATATACTCCTGAACTAAATGGAATGGCAGAGAGGAGGAACAGGTTAATAGTGGAAGCTTCAAGGTCAATGTTGAATGAGAAGAAACTACCCAATTACCTATGGGAAGAGGCTATTTCCACAGCCACATTGGACCATTGCAAAATCTTTGGGTGCATAGCCTATGCACATATACCCTCACAGATTAGAGCAAAGCTTGATCCTAAAGCTGAAAAGTGTATATTCATTTGCTATGACAAAAAACAAAAGGGACATAGACTATACATGTTGGTGCAAGTGCCAAGCCTACACACTTGTTTAGGCATGAGAAGACTTCATGTGAAATTGATTGAAGACCCATGAGAACCATTGCTATGGATTCTTTATCTTTTACCATTTGTAAAAGTCAAATTGACTTGAAGGAATATTTGTAAGAGGCAAAAAAACTCATGGAGTTAGATGGATTGAAAAGTTACGAGTCTCTTAAAGAGAATATCTCCTAGATTAGTGGATCACTTTTAGTGAGAGCCAAAGTTGAATTCAAATTCAAATTTTGAATGAAGCATCTATAAAAGATGAATGTAAAGTCTCGCGGAGAGATCACTCCAATTCTGAACCTTTGATTGATCACATTGTAAGAGAGTGAGGCTCACTTCATAGCCTACACCTCTATCTATCATTGGGCATTGATTATCATGCCAATGATCATGTACAACATTGTTTTATAATACAATAGATCAGTTCTTATATCTGTTGGTCTCTCTGTCACAGTCACTGAGAAAAGTCATTTTGTATTGCTCATATCTCAGTCATTACTTCACCATTTTCAATGTTCTATAGCTCATTGGAATCATATCTAAGTCTTATCTAAGTCTACTACATGCTGACAGATTTTGAAGACATTCCATTCAGTATGGGAGAAAAGCGCATCGAAATTCTACTTGGATCATTAGCTCTTTAAACTAATTTAATACCTCCAAAAGGAATTTTTCTAATTCCTACTGTACTGGAAGCACTGAGCTTAACAAGTAGCAAGTGTGTGAACCAAAATAGAAGGTTTTCATTGGATTGTGAATTGGGAAGTAGTCTGTTTGAATCAATCATTACTTGCATCATTTCCAAAGTACATAGGCACTTGTTTAGTGTCATTGGAAAGCTAAGAGGGCCTACAACTCAACTCTGAAGTCAAAGAGGGCTGCTACAATGCAGGGATTAGCAGTACAAACTCATTTTGTGGAGTGTCCATCCATCTTTCCAACAATACAATCCCACTAACAAAGGGTTTATAGTTAGTAGGGACGTAGTATTTGATGATTGCAGGAAGACCAAGTTACCTTATGATTTGGAAAGTGACTTTCAAACTCTCACTCAAGAAGATCAACAAGGATCAGAAGATGCCAATTCAGAGGATGAAGAGCAGATTGACTTCAAAGCTTGGAAGTCAAGAGGCAAGACCAAGTTCAAGCAATTGGAATATATTCCAGAATCCTCCAACCAAGCACTCAGAAGATCTCAAAGCGAGAGTAAAAAACCAATCAGGTATGGCTATGACACCCCACTAGTCACCTAGCATTCTATGTACATCGCTAAAGGTTCTATGACACAAGAACCTTCTTCATTTGAAGAAGAAGAAGGAATGGATAGAAGCCATGCAGGAAGAAGTTGAAGCACTTCAGGAAAACAATAGTTGGGACTTGGTTCCCAAGAAGCCAAGCATGAAGGTAATAGGATCCAGATGGATATATAAAATCAAGAAGAATTTAGATGATTCTATAAACAGGTACAAAGAAAGGCTAGTGGTAAAGGGGTTTGCTCAAACCCATGGAGTAGATTATGAAAAAACTTTTTCACCTGTGGCTAAGATGTCAACAATTAGGTTTTTAGTAAGTGTTTCTACTTCTAAAAATTGGAATCTATATCAGTTAGATGTTAAGAATGCATTTCTAAATGGATGGATATCAGAATAAGTGTATATGGCCCAACCACCAGGGAAGGATAAACCAGGTTTTGTATGCAAGTTAAGGAAGGCACTCTATGGCCTAAAGCAAGCTCCTAGAGCTTGGAACCATAGGCATGTTACTTATTTGCAGGATCAAGGATTTGTAGCTAGAAAATTAGATTCTTCTTTATTCATAAAGAAACTAACTTAGAAGTTATTTACTTATGTGTCTATGTGGATGACATTATCATTTCAGGGAATAATGCTAATGGCATGAAGGAGGTTAAAGCTCAACTAATGGAAGAGTTTAAAATCAGTGATCTTAGTTTGTTAACATACTTTCTTGGCTTAGAACTTGTGTATACAGATTCTGGTGTGTATATTACTCAGAGACAGTATATTCATGATATGATGAGAAAATTCAAAATGGAAAACACCAAAATTGTAGGTACATCCATGGAACTCAATCAGAAGCTTAGTTCTCATGAAGGAGAACTTCTTTAGGATGTTACAGGCTACCAAAAACTTGTTGGGAGTCTCAAGTATGCAACCCTAACAAGAGTAGACATTGATTATGGAGTAAGTACATTAAGCCAATTTATGCATGCACCAAGAAAGCCCCACATGGAAGCTCCCAAGAGGGTACTAAAGTATCTAAAGGGTACCATAAATGAAGGAATCTTTTACCCATTCACTTCTAACTTGGACATAAAGATGTATTCTAATGCAGATTGGGCTGGCTCCAAGGATGATAGGAGGAGCATCTCAGGATACTTGTCTTTTGCAGGTTCAAAGCTAATATCATGGTCATCTAAAAAACAACCAACTATGGCTTTGTCATCTACAGAGGCAGAATATAGAGGTTTAGCAAATGCATCACAATAGGCGATGTGGCTAAAGCAACTCTACACAGATTTGGGGTTATATTCTTACACTCCAATGATTTTTGGAGACAACACTTGCTCACTCCATTTGGTTGCTAATCTTGTATACCATGCAAGGACTAAGCACATTGAAGTGCACTATCATTATGTAAGGGATAAATTTCTTAGCAAGGACATTTAATTGTCCTATGTATCAACTGATTTACTATGTGCAGACATACTCACAAAGTCTTTGGATGGAACCAAGATGAACAGGTTCAAGATGATGATTGATTTGGAGGAGATCAAGGAGGAATGAAGACCAAGCATGTTAAGCTTGAGGAGGAGCTATTGGTGCAATAGAAAAGCATGTTAAGCTTGAGGAGGAGCTATTGGTGCAATAGAATCCAAGCCCACGTACTTGGATGATTAGCATATATCTCATGGACTCATATATGATCAATCCATTGTAAAACCCATTATCTTTACCTTTGTAAAAGTACTTTACTTCCACGTGTAGTTAGAAAGCATTAATCTCGATTTGTTTGGTAGATGATTGATGAGAGACTATATCCTATAGTTTAGGATTTACTTTTAGGTGAACATTTGAATTTGAATTCAAGATTGGCTCCAAACTCAACTATAAAAGTAGATCAAAAGACACGCGTGGATATGCCTCGACTAGGGAGATCAATTGAGAGCGATACATTGTGATTTGAGAGCTCACTCCATAGCTCAATCACTTCCCTCACATTGTGCAATAGATTATTGCCAATGACATTGTATTTCTATGTGATCTAATACATACATTTTGATATCTCTACTTCATTTCTCTGCCATGACTACATCAGTACAGTGATCTTCTCAGAGCTTGTTCTCAATGTATGATTGATCATTTATCATGATTTAAAGCATCATAGATTCAGTATACTGTCTAGTTTATAGCTACAGAGTTTCATGATTATTGCTTCTCTGAATCGTTAGATATATTCACTTCATTACTCCTTGGTCCGTTGACCGATGCATCTCGAAAATGTTGGGAAAGTCCTATGATTTGCTAAACATCATACTCAGTGTGTAGTTTATCTTTTCTATTGAAATCACTCATGATTGGTAGCTATCTAAGTTAATTAGATACCACCAAAAGGAATTTTGCTAATTGCTAGCATACTGGGAGCATTATGCATTTTACTAAACAGATGTAGAGACTAAAATAACAAGTCTATGACCTTGGATCAATTTCCTACTCATCTGTTTTGATCCATTGATTAATGGATCGTGTTCCAAAGTACATATGTGATTATTTGTGATCATTAGCAAGCTAAAGAGGCCCACTACACTCTCCACCACTTGTTCTTGACTAGTGTGAAGCAGGTTTTAGAACCACCACTTCATCTCTGAAGACTATCCACCATCTCCTCCAAGAGTAACCCCAGAAAACCATCTACTTATTCCTAGAAAAGAGGGAGAACACGAGATCCATGTGAGTTGAATACGCATCCATAAGCCTTGGAACACTTCAATGGAGTTCAAAAACCCTAATGCAAAGGTGTAGGCCAATTGTATGATGAGTCACAAATCCTTAATTTAGATCATAGAAAATAGATACCATTAAGGAAATAAATTTTTTTGCCAGTGCTGTAATATCTCATCTTTTACATCCTTTGGACCATGTAGCTCTAGAATCCTCCTTGAGGTTAACTAGGCATTCATGTGACTAACATGTGCCAAACTATAGGATCCTCTACAAGGACCTTGGAGACTTTGGTCTTCCACGACCCTTATCCTTGACAAAAATGAAGTAGGAGCTTGCCTAAAGTATAACACATATCCTAAATCCTCTATGTATTGAATGTGATTGATGATTCTTAAAAAAGTTCATTGATGAAAATCATAAAGCAAAAGAGATGTAGTATAGAGCTAAAAAGAAATTGATGGTTCAATTAAAGTAGAGTGCTAGTGCAAAACTAGAAAAGAACGTGAATTGTTGAACCAAGACCTTGAAGGCAGCTTTGACCATCCAAAAAGATCACCCAAAGTGGACCATCCGAAATGAGCCACCCAAAGTGGATCATAGTCGAGGGTCTACCAAAAACTTGACCATAGTCAGGACTTGGCCAAATTGAACTCGATCAAGTTTGGCCTAGGTAACTGCCTAATTCGACCAAGTTTGGCCTAGGTAATTGCTTAATGGAGGTGGCTGCAAGATTATGAATGCATATCAAGTGCTAATATCTAAGACATTAGCCAAAGCACATAGCATCAAAGATTCCAAGGAGAAAAATCCACAACAAAGGATACTATATACTAGAGACTTGTAAACATATACCATATGCCTTACACTAGTGAGTACATGGAGGGCAACAGAGACCTTAGAACATCTAGAGCTCAAGAGGAGACACTTGTTGTCAAGCACATAGAGAGGAGTAGAGCTAGACTTGGTGCATGTTGTGGATCCAAGGGCATGTTAAGTTGTTGTTCAGCCATTGCCTTCTCATTTAGATGTAGCAGTAGCTTGTCTCTTCTGATGATGTTGGTCAATATGACTCATTGTGTTACACTTCTCGTTGCTTTTCTTTGTGTTATTTTCTATAAGAAGGATGAAATAGACTTCCTTTCATTTTAGTGGTGCCGAAGGTGCTTATGGTGTTCTTTCTTCCTTGTTTCCCTTAGCTTCATAAGCGGTAAACAAAATTCTTACTCTTGCATTATCATTGCGCATCACTTAGAAGCACACAAATTGCACATATTCTCCTAACCAACTACCCATAGGATTGAATAATCACCACTCTACGGGTCAAGTATGGCATGCTTGGTTGCACCAAGAGGCCTTTAGAGTGCTCGAAGATCAAGTAACAGGTAAGACACCTAAGTCCAATATTTTTCTTCGACTTGGAGCCTTAGTCTTTAGAGTCTGCTTGGAATTCTTCCATTATTTGGACGAACTTGTCCACCCTTTGGTTTTCACCCAACCCAACTTGCTGAACTCATCCAACTTCCCAACTCACCCCACTTGCTTACTTGCCCAACCTAATTTTCCAACTCATTCAACTTGCTTAACTTGTTCAACTTGTCTCACTATGAGTAATTTATCCACCCATTCAACTTTCACACTTGATTAGTCCAAGTTAGGCTACTCTATTCTATAGAGTAGTCTTTTTAGGATAGACTGCCCCTACCACATACAACCATGGTCCACACTCTATCTTAGCATCGAGTCATCGAGTCATCACAAAAGGAAATTAACCCACTTTTATACGCTTCTTAGGGGTTTTTCTTCTAACATTTTTTTAAAGAGGCTAAAGTCTGAAATATAGGAACAAAGAAGGACCATCAAGCCCATCGAGTCATAAAAGGAAATTGACCCACCTTTATTTGCTTCTTAGGGGTTGTTTATCTAACATCTTGCTTAAGACTCATTTCAGGATCACATCAACTCAAAGATTCCTTCATTCTAGAATGATTGGCTCATAAGTAGTATAGCTAGTACAATCAAAGTCACATTTACACCTCATACGTAACTATGATGGTGGTGGGTAGACCTTTAGGGATAGTGAGGTACGTTCGAAGAGCATAATGAACACTATAACACTTACACTATGCCCAATCAATGGTAGTACTCAATGGTGATACCTTAAACTGTAAACAATCATATAACATAATACAATGGAACAATCGATGATAGCTTTTCATACCTTTAAGATTACAAGAAACTCACATAACTTTGGAATTACTAGCAAGAGACTCAAGTACAGTAGATTATAGTGTGATGAGCAACCAAAATCGCAACCTTACCCAATTACAAGACACACAAGTATAAGGAAAGATACTAGACAAGCCACTCAGAAGCATAAGATTGGAGGCTAGAGCATGCACAAGAAGACTAGATTCAGTTAGTTTACAAGAACTAGTCAGAGTATAGCAATTACAACCCAAAAATGGGGAAGGCATTAAGAGATCCTCTTGAGAAGCAAGTATGGGCACTGACCCACAGCAAGCACCAACTCCCAACCACTCTTTGCACAAAGTGATTTCTTGCACTATTTCCTTTCCAAGTACACCAAGAGTTACACAATCCAAGATCGGATGATCTTTGATAATCTCTGTTGATATCTAGTGATCCTCATGATTATCATGTCGACCAACCTTCTTCTTAAAAAGAGGAAAAGACGAGCTTGAGGAGTTACCCAAATATGATGGACATACCTTGCCTCTCCCATTATGGAAGCTTGCAAAGAGCCACGTTAGATTCTATGTACACCAAAAGAGAGGAGAAGAGAGTGGGGAGTCGTGTACATCGACAAAGACAAAGGTAAGGAGTAATTTACATTAGTGCTTTTGAGATTGTATGGGATATGCCTTTTGAGAAGCATGCACCTTCATGGGGAGGAGAGAAGTCTATAGAGATTCCAAGTGGAAAGACAAAAAAAGAGAAAGGGAAAAGTATAGTTCATGCCACTTGGTGGGAGAGGAAGTACCAAGGGATCTAGTGCTACTTGGAAAGAGGAGAGGTACACATACTTGTATGTAAGAGAGAAAAAGGGGTAATACATTGAAATTTAGGGAGAGGAGGGGGTGTCCTTTTGCATATTGCATCCGAGCACATAAGTACCCATAAGCTCCCCTTTTTGGTACCAAGTACCCCAAAAGTACAAAGTATGGTACCTTGAAGCACAAGTATGCTACCTTAAGGTACAAAGTAATACTTACAAGTACAATGAACAATTAATCATTTGACTCCAAGAAAGAAACAAGTGGGGCTCTATAGGTGCCCCCACTAAAGGGATTTCCACCTAGGAGAGCATTACAGCATTAGTGAGAAGGCTTCAAAATACCTAATCGAGATAAGGCTAGTGAAGATGCAAAGAAACATAAGCTTCAGATTGAAGACTCCAAATTTGTAGTAGATGAAGCCACTGAGAATAAAAGATGAATAAGAAAGGAAGACTCGAAGCTTATCATTCCTAGGAGTAGAGAAATATTTGGACCATTGGAAAAGAGTACTCAACAATTATTTTACGAGCTTGCAAGCTATGCACCATATCCCTGTCTCTGAAAATGATAAAGTGTTTCTTTGTTTCCTAATTCTATACTAATATCCGATTTCCGTGGAGTGAACACCCTCTCCATGAATCATCAGAAAACCTCCCTTTACTGCTTCCAAACCTCCCTTTACCGCTTCCATTGGATTATATCTAAGTATATCCCAACACAACAACAATTGCTAATTTCGAGAATGCCTCCTTTATGAAAGCTATAATGTTGCATATAAGTTTATTTACCTTTGCAAATGAACAAAGAACATCTAGGCACATGATCTACTTAAATCTGAGATGTTGCTGTTTAGTAATGGGCCACCTGATACCACCTCCTTCAAAGGTGCTCCATCGACATTGATAGACAAGATATTGTGTGAACCATGAGGAAATACTACACATCCTAAAGGAAAAAGTTCAACCACATTTGGATCATCAACCTTTAGAATAGTGCTCATGATTTGAGTCAAATTTGTGGGATTGATTTTAAGTAGAGACACAATATTCCTAGGAACCTCCCCATTGGAAACATGGAATACTTCTTCCACAACACATGAATTAGAGCGGATGTGCCACTAGGTCATGAAGCACTAATCCAAAGAGTGATTTCCAACCTTTGGCAATACATAAGAATCTGGCTGCTAGTAATGTCTTAAGCTAGCAAGTTTCCTGCTATTTCTACATTTATGTACAAGGATTCCATCATCCAAAGTGCAATATGATCAGTTTCGAGCCATCGACACACACACACACACACACACACACACATAGAGAGAGAGAGAGTCGATGAACAGAGTGGCGTAGAAGAGAGAAAAGGGGGGGAGAGAGAGAGAGAGAGAGAGAGAGAGAGAGAGAGAGAGAGAGAGAGAGAGAGAGAGAGACGGAAGATGTCCATTACAATTGAGGCTTTTTCATTGATTTCCTAAATTGTTAATGTTCTGATAATTGGTGATAATTGGAGGAGTTTTAATGTTCAGTTTGGCATTTGATAGTAATGAGATTAGAAGATTTTTAAAAGTGAGGTCAATTGAATGTAGTGTATGTGAGATGGTGAATGAAAAAATATTAGTGAAAAAAGGAACGGAATGATTATTGATAATGGTTATGAGTAATGTTTATGTGATGGAAATTGTGAGAATCAAGTGAGAGGTCAATGGGAGAAGTTAAATGAGTGAGAGGTGTAATGGAAATGTGAAAGATTAAAGGGCAATGGATAATTGGAGAAGTGCAATGTATAATTGATAGATTATGGGGTCGATGAGGGAGAAGTGCAACGGATAATGAAGTATTAATGGCTCGATGAATGAGAAGTGCAATGAAAATTGAGTGATAAACGTGCAATAAATAATTCCCATGATTGTAGTGGGGAATGGGAAAATTGAAATGTTATTATCATAAAATGTGGTGAAGTGATGGTGTAATGTACATGTATTGCTATGTAATGTGGGTGCAATCGTGATGTAATGTGGGTGTAATGGGGTTGTAGTGGACAATCGGAAAATCAAAATGCAATTATCATGAAATGTGGTGTAGTGACAGTGTAATGTAAATGAAATTGCAATGTAATGTGGATGTAATTGTGACATAACTTGGGTGTATCCTAGTGTAATGTGGTGGAATTGCATAATTACACTATAATGTGGGTGTCAACATGGTGTAATGTGGATGCAATCATGGTATAATGGTGTAATGTTGGTGTAATCTTGGTCTACTCTTGATGTAATCATGATGTAATCTTGGTGTAATGGGGATGTGATTTATGTGTAATCTTGATGTAATTTGAGTGTAATCACAGTGGTATCTTGGTGTAATCATGGTCTAATCTTGGCATAATCACGGTGTAATCTTGGTGTAATGTTGATGTGATCACAGTGTAATCACAATGTAATCTTGATGTAATCATGGTCTCAGAGTGTAATCTTAGCGTAATCACCGTGTAATCACAGTGTAATCTTGGCATAATCACGTTGCGATCACAATGTAATCTTGGCGTAATCACGACGTAATCACAGTATAAGGTGGAACTTGGTGAAATGTGTAGAAATGTTGTCTTTCATGTCCACTTGAATTGATCTAGGGGTTGTTTGTGGGGTTTTGACATGTTCTAAATGTTCGAGTACACTTAGAATTTCCAAATTAAGGAGCACTAGAAAGGCATGAGGGGGAAAGATACATGAGGGTGGAGGGGTTGTATAGGAAAAATGAAATAAACTAGCAATAATCAATCAACTATTCTTTAGCTTCCATACTTCTTGGAAGACAAAATAGAGTCATGGGACCATCACTTGATTATCTAGATGGCCAAGGATTCGTGTAGAGACTAAGGAAAAACCACAAAAGGAAAAAAACCTAATATGAAATCAAGGTTTGATAATCATAAATTGAAGTTTTTTTTTCCACAAAAAGATCCTTTCATTAGTTAATAAAAATGCCCGAAGGGCTAAAATCCTAATGGGAAATCATGAAATGAGTAGAAGGGGGACAAATCACCCCACACACCTACCCAACAATGCTACAAAACTAGTTCCTAGAGGAGGAAATTGGGGCGGGGGGGAGCCAAGCAAGAAGCAGATAGCTCCAACGGATAGTATCACCTTGAATGGTAAGGAAGAGGCTTTTCTTCCAGAACTGAAGAAAGGCCTACTGCCGATGAGCCGTGCCATTAGAGTCTCCCTAAAGGTGGTCCAATTGCCCACGCAGAGTATGATCAGCTCCAGCTAGAAATCCCAAATAGTCTTTGCCGGAGGAATCGTACATTGCTAGAAGATGCACCGACATCTACCTCTGGAGATAAACCACATGGTAAGGCTGCTAATCAGATCTAGTAGGGGTCATCCACATCCCTCCAAGGAGAAATGCTCGGATCTTGAATGGTGCCAATCCACCCATCCTGGATCAAAATACTCGTGTTGCAAACCTCATGCTTATAACTGAGGGTCGGGCCAGTGAGAGAGCCCCAAGCGACCGTTCCCAAAGAGATGGTATGAAGCCCATCTGCCAAGTGCGAAGTCTGAAGATCCACCTCCAAATCTCCTGTGCTAGCTCAGAGTCCAACATGCAATATGCCGTTGAGACTCAAGGTGAAAGCCACAACTTGTGCAGTCTAGAGGCCAGCCCCAAAAGCTCAGCAAGGTGCCAACACCAATGCTCCTTTGGGCAACCAACCATTGAAAGAGGGCAACCCAACGAGACTTCTACGCACCTCAAATCCAATGCCAGAAGGACAAAAGGAACTCCTCCGTGAGCCCACAACATGGCCAGGACTCAGTCGCAATAGGAGTGACCGGGTGATGCGATTGAATGATCCGCTACCCCAACCGAGGAGAGTACTAAACAAACAAAATAGTGTGGGTGCTCGAGTGGGAGAAGGGATCATGTTAGTGCCACTCCCCTGAGTCCCAAAGAAGGCGAGATAATGGTTGGGCCTCCTAGACCTAGAGACACCAGCCGGGAAGGGTTCGAATGTCCGCAAGTTTCTGATCAATGTGCCTATCACGACCACAAGTGCCAACCACCCGAATGCTGAAAGGTGCACTCCGCGATGACGTCAGACTCTACTACCGAGCTGATCATCCGCCCCTCTTCCCCAATCTAAAAAAAAAAGAGTCTCATCCTAAGTAATGCCTCGAACAAAAATTAGATCTCGGTCTGAGTGAAGGCCTCGGCAAAGTCGACTGTGCAAAAGATCCGAGTGAGTCCCTGAGTCTCTCAGAATAGCAGCCTCCATATCCCTAATCATATGAGGCAAACGGTGCATCCTCAGACATCTATCTTGTTGTCGTGCCTCGGGGAGACACCGTGCCTTGGGGAGACTCCGAAAGCTGATAAAGTCGGCCACACTACGCCGGGATCCTTGGCAAACTTACCCTAATCATGAACCTCTTGTCCGTGCAAATGAGGGGATTCCAAGTAATAGGTTGATGGAGCTTCTCCTAAGCACATGAGGGAGAAAGCTGAACAAGAACAGGCCGTAACTACTTTCAAGAAGACAAGACAATCAAGCAAAGTGATCCTCACTCCGTCGCGAAAAGGCCGTACTCCTCATCTCAGCAAACATCCATATGATCTTAGGCTTCCAAGGCCCACCAGTGACATAGGCAAAGAGGCCCATCCGTCGACGAAGAAGATCCTTCCAAGGCCTAGGGCCAAGAAGCAAACCACGAACAACAAACATGCCAAGCAGAATGGACTTTAAAATCCACGAGTGACACTAGGTATCTAGACTCGGTACATTATAACTCGGTAAGTTCTTATGTATAAAATTCAACATGACTTCAAGAGAGAGGAAAAACTTCTCATCACTGGACAAATAGTTAAATTCTAGTTGGATGGGACACACAAACCTTCAATAGCATCACTACTCACAAAACTTACCTTTTTAGTTTACATAGAGCTTCTCCAAATTTGTCTCTTGCTTTATGAATGCAGATTGCAATGCAAGTATGATGCACATAGAAGAGCACGTAGTGATCCATAATCATCCCATGCCCCTACAATTTCTTGGTTCCAATGCCATTGCTATGGAGAAAGTTTCTAGGGTTGGTTGAACTGTTCAAGATAAAAATAATTTTCCATGATTTTAGATATATGCCCACCAGAAATGTGGATGTGATGGAGGTTGCCTAAATAGAGATCGACAAGGGCTGCAATTGTACAACTATTGATGCCATTTCCTATTTGGTACTTGAATACTTTTTCAAAGTCTGTTTTATATATACCAAAAATAAGGAAAAAATATTTTTGCACTCTTTTATTATGTTTTTGGAACTCTGTAGTATATGTATTGGAATAAATGATCTTTTTAACTCTGTCACGAACAAAAAGATACATTTCTCTCTTTTTGTTTTACATGTCTCAAACAATGTCATAATCAAGCCTTATGGTTTTGTTGCAACTTCACACTCACACATGCGCACACACACACAATCTCTATGTGTGTGTGCGTGTGCGTGTGCGTGTGTTTGTGTGTGCGTATGTGTGTGTGTGTGTGCATGTGTGCATGTGTGTGTGTGTATGTGTGTTGGCGGCACTTCATAAAAACATTCAACCTTGAATTGTTTCAATGCATGTGACAACTGCATAGGGAATATTATACAGAATTGATTTATTTATATTTATATTATTATTATTATTATATATATTATTCTTATTATTATTATTATTATTATTATTACTATCACTATTACTATTATTATTATTATTATTATTATTATTATTATTATTATTACTATTATTATTATTATTATTATTATTATTACTACTACTACTACTACTACTACTATTATTATTATTATTATTAGTATTATTATTATAATAATTATTCTGAGTAGTATTATAATTATTAGTTAATTAGCTCTATGGGTCCGTGTACGTACATGTCTTGTTATGGCAAATAATAAATTGAATAAATCTTGTTTTTTTTAGAGAAGTAGATCACATTCATTGCTTTTGAAATATTGGCCTGCCGAATGGATTTGATTTAGTATTGTGCCTACTATGAGTTTCTTATCTCATTGAAATTTGAATAATATGTGCAGGTAGAAATATCAAAAAACTATGGCATGTCAGAATGGAGGGAAGATCTTGGAAAGATGCTAAGAAAAGCTGGGGAGTTGGACAAACAAGTCATGTTTCTTTTTGCAGATACTCAAATAAAGGTTGAAGGTTTTGTGGAAGATATCAACTCTCTTTTGAACACTGGGGAGGTGAGCCTTGATTGACCACATTGTGCCTATTTTTTGCTCTTGATCGATTAAACTTGAGACCAATGGCATTGTTTTTGAGCCCTATGTGTAGAAAAGTCTTCAACGTTGATTCTATCTTTTCCAATTATTAATTGTATTTTTTCCTTTCTTTAACAATTAAGCTAAAAGATATTTGGTGTTCGTCTTTTAATGTTTTCTGAATATTGAATAGTTATTTATGGTACTTCTTCTTACGTAGTTTCCAAAAGAAAAAGAAAACTGACTCAATATCAGGTTTGTTTGAGAAGATTCTGATTTCAAGAATCCATTGAGGATATTTCAACAGATATCTATTCTTGTCCTTACTTTATTTCAAATTCTTCTTGTTTTCTCAATTTCTTTTAAGTGTGTATAGGCATATATGTGATTGCATTACAAGATCTGCTTCTTTAAAGTTCCTGGAAGAGGTTAACAGTTATCATTTGGAGAGATACCAGATATACTCATTGTTCCTGGATCCTTTCTTATTATTTTTTATGTTTGTAGTAACTCCGTTGTTTGTTGAAATTGCTGTTTTTATGGGTAGAGAAAGAAAAGGAAAATGATAAACAAATATTCTTGTATTCACCTAGATATGCTATCTGCATTTAAGTAATAAACGAACTTAAAATCAGGACTTCTCGAGACAGATGAGATTCTTAATCAGCTCCATTTCCATGTGAGGGCGGGTCACAAATCAATTCTTCGTTATATTTCTTTATTTCTTAGGACGGATTAGTTAAGAAGATCCTTTTCAAGATACAAGATTTTGAATTCTTGTTGAATTTTATGGTAATCTAGGTACATCATGTCCAAGGGAGGTTGCATCTCTTCGTTAGACGATAGAAGTAGTAGATGATTGGGGCAAAGAATCTATGTGGATTCAAGAGTCTCGGGAAATGAGGCAATCGCATCTCAAACTAGGACCACACAACTCTTCAAACGAAGCTCACTCAATCACTGTGAGGTCAGCATACTAGAACTACGTGGAAGAAGGATCACCCATTGACGGCCTCCAAATGTACTAGGAAATGTTGCAATGGCTTGGAATAGGTTTCCTTACTTGTTTCATCATCTCATTTCACATTTAAAAAGACTACTAACCTAGCGAAAACGAAATAGGTGATGGGACATGGGGAGCCCATCACCAATCATTACCGTGGAAAGAATTCACCCCTTCAAAAATAAGCATTGAAAGTAGAGCTTCAGTGGAAGCATGATCTTGGAGAGCCTATAAACATGGAGCTCCCCATACACAAAATCCTTGAAGGATGGATGAAGGAAAAGGAGGAGGAAAGGATCATCATAAGTGTGTGGCTTATCATGAAGGAAATTTGCAAGCACTATTGAAAGCGCAAGAAAAGGAGGAAGAGCCCTATCATATAGTGAAAGATGTCAATCTAGGAACCCAAGAATCTGCCCAAAAGATTCTCCTAGCTTCATGGTTATAGAAAGAACCTATGCTCCTTGACCAAGCAATAACATTCATGAAAGCACATTCCGAAGTGTCTCCTTGGACTTATAACGACCCATAGGAAGTCCTGGCTACCTTGGTATCTATTCTATACCTCTTTGCCCATATGCAATCTCGGTTAGAGGTAAGATGTATTACCTCAATCCTCGATATATTGACTTAATAAAAAAAAGGGGAAATAATGAAAATGGAAGAAGCAAGAATCGTTCCCTAAATAGAAAATTATGATTGGCTATCTTCCATGGTGGTAGCACCCAAGAAGAAATCTAAAAAAAATTGGATTTGTGTGGATTTCAAGGCCCTCAATTGAGTGACCATTCTTGACGATTTTCCCACTCCATTCTCTTAGAACATAATTAAAGATGTAGTAGGTTACGCTTTGCAAAGTTTCATGGTTGGGTTTAGTGGCTACAAGCAGCTAGCAACCAGAGAAGAGGGTCAAGCCAAAACCTCTTTTGTTACCCCTTGGGGAATCTTTGTGTACACCAAGATGGCCTTCGAGCTTAGAGACACACCGACTACTTTCAATAAAACCATCTACCTCATATTCGATAACTTGTTGCTCAAATTTCTCATAACTTTCATGGAATTTTTTTTTATTATTCTCAGGTACTAGCACTTCTACCACAATAACAAATTTTGATGAACATTTGTCATAATTGGCCCAAGTGTTTTAAAGATGCAAGGAAGCTAAGCTAACATTCTCAACAAATGTCACTTTCTAGTGACTCAAGGCACATTATTGGGTCACGTAGTCTTTGTAAAATTTATGGTTCCTAATCTTAGTAAAATTGATGCTATATTAAGGATGCCCTGGCCTTTATCTCCCATGGCATTCCAAGGTTGCTTCCCTAGCGCGCGCGCACACACACACACAAAGAGAGAGAGAGAGAGAGAGAGAGAGAGAGAGAGAGAGAGAGAGAGAGAGAGAGAGAGAGAGAGAGAGAGAGAGAGAGAGAGAGAGAGAGAGAGAGAGAGAGAGAGAATATATGAGCAAAAGGGAAAGCTAGTATTAGGAGGGATTTCTCTACTATATGTCTTATCCTTACACTATGAGCCATTATCAAAGAGGGGAGGTCTCACAAGAGATGGATTTATTATTGCTTTGTGGATCTTTAGAAAGCTACAGTGCCCTAAGACTCCTACAAAGATTGAAGTCGATTGGAGTTCGGATAGTGCTAATATGGGGGATTATGGCATTATACAAAGCACTATTTGGGAAGATACACGTACCACATGGTATCTCTACCTTGGTTCACTCCACTATTTTGTGAAACACGGATGTCCATTATCACCTACACTATTTGGTTTGTATGTGGAGATATCTCTGATTATATTGAGAGACTAGTATATAGAGGAGCATAGCTAGTTGGAATGTGGACTCCATATCTACTATAGCTGATGACATTATATTGATGTCTTATTCCTTGGAGGTGAACCCTCCCCCAGAGGCATAGGACTTACACTTCAGTATGCAAAGGCACAGACAGGATGCCACAGACCATGTGAGGATGGCTATCAACAACCTCAACTATAGGAGGAGGATATCTTATGCATCATGATAGACCATGACCACATGATGGAGTAGAGATGTACCAACACTCCATGGATAACCACTTTACAATGGGCACTCAGACTGCCTCCGATGTCCCAGATACTCCACCCACCTCCCCCTAGCATGAGAAGCTTATGTATGTACATTCACCTATTTGCTCTCTCACCAGGAGAGGAATACTGCCTCCGATGTACCAGATACTCCACCCACCTCCCCCTAGCATGAGCAGCTTAGGTATGTACATTCACCTATTTGCTCTCTCACCAGGAGAGGAATAGGGTCATTCAACAGGAGATATGGCATACATACATACAGAGGACATGGATTAGCCCCAAGGATACATTGCCACCGGAAATGCTCCACTACCGTGAGCATTTTCTACAGATCTCATACCAAGGCTTCATTGAGACTTTGCGATATATGCAGACATACCTGCCACACAACCTTCGAGGCATCATTGCGAAGCGTGGAGTGCCATCGCATCAGCTTGAGATTGAGAGTGGTCGGACCAGGGGAGTCCCTAGATAGGAGAGGTGGTGCCTAGTATGCCAGAGAGAGATAGAGAGTGAGGAGCACTTTGTTACCAAATGCCAAGCATACTCAGATGTACGAGCACAGTTCCACATAGAGGAGTCACTACAATTGTGCATGACCACTGGAGACTAGCAGAGGTTGGGATGTTTCCTCACGGAAGCATATGAGAGATGAGAGAAGTCGCTACAGCCCATGCATTGAACACAAGTACCTAGTAGACCGTTACCCAGTTCTTTCAGTGAGATTGGCTACATCAGAGAGGGGCGCCTTCCAAAGGCATAGGGCTCACGCTCGAGCAGGCAGCAACACAGAGAATGCAACGTCGACCACATAGGGCTGGATACGGACAACCATGACTATACGAGGAGGATATCTCATGCATCATGATAGCCCATGACCACATGATGGAGCATAGACACACCACCACCACCTGGGTAGCCTTCCTTGAGGAGGCACTCAAACTGCCGGCGATGTACCACATACTCCACCCACCTCCACCCATTATCGGTAGTTAAGATATACATATTCACTCCCATCATGGGGCCCCCATGTATTAGGTGGCCATTATTTGCAGAGTCAGAGCCACATCTCCCCACACACCACTACATTATCCCCACTACCTCTTCATCACCCGGTACACTATCCTCGTTGTTTCTAGCCTTTTTCAACCTACACAGTTTTGTGTAGCGAGTACTATTCCGTTCTTATTTCTACGTAGGGGTTACTACAGTTGTACATGGATTTGTCTCATAGGCCAAATTTGGCCTTCGGAAGATGTTAATATCTCTCTCTCTCTCTCTCTCTCTCTCTCTCTCTCTCTCTCTACATATTGTAGTTTCCTTGTCTGTGATGTGGAAAATATAAAGTGATCATGTTAATATCTCTCTCTCTCTCTCTCTCTCTCTCTCTCTCTCTCTCTCTCTCTCTACATTGTAGTTTCCTTGTCTGTGATGTGGAAAATATAAAGAGATCATGTGACCCATTTTCTAAGAATGTCCCTATGTTAAGCGTTGGTGGGATGATGTTCTTATTTGTTTAACGCTTATTTATACCCCATCTCTCTCCTGTCATGATGTTCTCTGGCTCATTGGATCTTCCATAAAGCCATCAAACTCCTTCCTGATCATCAGTTAGGGACTTTTTTGGCTGCTTTGCATCGCTTTGTATTTTACTCCTTCAAGAGGGCATGTAACTTTGTACGTATAAATAATAACAAGATTATGTTTCTCCTTCCCAAAAGAAGAAGATACATATTTATTAACTATGTGTTCAGTATATACAGCTATATACTTAGGGATATTGTGCGTAAACATCTGGGCATAGTAAATATGAGCTTGAGTGTTTATAGACAATAAAACATCAATAAATACGTCGATTTGAAAAAATGTCTTGATTGTCAGAAAAGAATTCAGTAAATATCATTGTTTGATAAGTTCGTTCCTTTATAAATGTTAATTTTCAGGTGCCAAACCTCTTTGACTCCGCTGATATAGGAGCCATCTGTGAAACTGTTCGACCAAGAGCCAAACGTTTCAAAAGAGATGGATCTCGAGCAGAATTGTATGGTTTTTTTGTTGACGAGTGCAGTAAAAACTTGAGGATTGCACTGGTATGATTTCGAATGATCTTGATTTCTACAGTTTCTGTAATCCACATGCAAAGAGTGTGAATATGTTCTACAAATAAACATAAATGTAGGCATTTAGTCCTGTCGGAGATTCATTTCGAGAGAGGTTACGGAAGTTTCCATCTCTTGTAAACTGCTGCACGATTGACTGGTTTAGTAGCTGGCCCCTTGAGGTATGTGTATTTTGATCTTATTTGCTAAAATATGTGCGAATAAGAGATCGAAGACACGGATTTACTTTGGTAATTTGTGCTCACTCAAGAGCTCATCCATCATTGCTTATCATTTCAGGTTTCGTACTTTCTAATATTCTATGTAGTCGTAAAGTGAATGATATTTTTTTTACGTTTTCCTTTTTATCAGGCATTAAAGTCTGTCGCAAATCGTTTCTTATCAGATATCAATGTTGAGCAGAAATATATACCAAGTATTGTTGATATGTGTGTCTACTTCCACGCTTCTATTCAGGTGAAGATAATGCATTTAGGAAAAAGAAATATTGGGTTTCTTGATCTTTTATCGTTTCAAATATATTTGAAATCAAAGGGACATATTATTTAGTTTGAGCATAGAAGTGGCTTTAATTTACGTTGGACTTTGATTTCCTGTTTCCTTCTGAGATGGTTTCAGGACCTATCTGTACAGTATTACCACTCGATGCATCGGTATTGCTACGTTACTCCAACAAGTTTCCTTGAACTGATCAATTCATTCAAGTCCCTTCTAGAGAAAAAACAAACAGAAATACTGGTTCAAAAACAAAGGTTTGTTCCCAGTTTCCTTCACTTGTAGGTCATTTCGTTCTCTCTCTCTCTCTCTCTCTCTCTCTCTCTCTCTCTCTCTCTCTCTCTCTCTCTCTCTCTCTCTCTCTCTCTCTCTCTCTCTCTCTCTCTCTCTCTCTCTCTCTGTTGCGAAACCTTAATTCTGCCAACCCCCCTGCTTCAAAACCCTAATCCTGCCACCACTGCCCTTCTGTGCCTCCCCCTGTGAGTTCCTCTTCCCACTCGCCACCTGCCCTACATTGCATTGCGACTCCCACCCACCAACCCCCCCCCCCCCCCCCCCCCACCCCCCCCCCCTCCCCCTTCCCTCCTCCCCTGTCCCTGCCCCACATAGTTCCACCCCTTGCCTGACCCACCCTTGACCATGTCTGACCGCGCTTGGCCCCTACACGACTCTACCCGACCTGCCCCCGGCCCCTACCCGACCCTGCCAGAGAACCCCCCCCCCCCTGTCACCGCCTCCTCACATGATCCAACCATGGGCATTGAAACCCTAGATTTTTTGGATTTTTAGGGTTTTTTCAAATTTCAGCAGACGAGTTTCAGCGAATATAAAAGAGAAACAAAGAAGATGGCCAAAACAGAGGACCTAATTAAAATGGAGGACAAATTTTAATGTTATCATCAAAGATAACAAGAGGACGATATACTCAACCATCACTTCAGTCATCAAACATATCTCCTAGCTCGAGAAAGAAGTGGAAGTTTTCACCAAAGAACATGAAGCTTGGGGAAAAGAGAAAAAAGACGGAGAAATGGAGAGATCAAGAAGAGAAGTATGGTCAAGAGGCAACAAGATTGGGTAGAAGAGAAAAAAATCATGCGAGAATGAATCGAGTCCCTCAAAGCATCAATAATATCCCTCACCACGGAGAAGGTGAGCTTAGAGAAAACACAAGGGAAGCACTTAAAATGGAGCTCACCGAAGCCTTGACCCAAGCATTGACACCAAGCTTGAGGTGACCAAAGAAGGATGGGTTGAACTAGTGAAAGAAAACATCAAAGACGAAGCAAAGCTCTTATTGTACACACCACCATTGAGGAGGAGAGGATGCGATGAGCCCAACGTTTTAATGTGCGGGTCACGAGTACATTAGAAAAACAAGGCTACACCCCCGAGATGGATAGAAAGATACTATGTAAGAAGTTTGATTACAAGGAAGAGGTGGCCCTCCCATTCATCAAATGTTGGAGAGCAAGGAAAGATCTTACAAAGAAGAGGGCTCTCATTTTGCATTTCTCGTCCGAAGTGGTAAGATCCACCTTCATTTGAAAGAGAGTGGTTTTGATGGGGCTAGAAGATCCCCCTATTTACCTTGATGACGATCTCACACCCATGCAACTAGCATATCCTTGCGCATACATGTCAAGAGTACACGAGGCTCGTAGAGATGGGAAGAAGGCTTCATACAGAGATCGCTGGGACATCAGTGATGGCAAAGCCAGTCTATAGGGATTCACCTCATGTATTACAGTTGAGGAGATACATCTTGCAGGACGTGAATCCCTATAGGATGGCTTTGCCATCAATGATGACCCGACCATATGTATGTATGTAACTATCTATCTATCTATCTATCTATCTATCTATATATATATATATATATATATATATATATATATATATATATATATATATATATATATATATATATATATATATATATATATATATATGTGTGTGTATGTATATATATACATATATATATATATATATATATGTATATTTTAGGGAAAAGTCACTTTATTTCATAAGAATGATGTACAAAAATGCGAGTAGGGATACTGAATTCCCTATTCCCTCGTCAAACGGCCTACAACAATAGCCTAAGTAAAGCAACTCTCAAATTCTCCTATAGAAGTAAAGAAAAACTGTCATACTACCCTGCATCAGTAAGCCGGCCCTCAACTCATCATACTTGATCGAGAGCAAAATCAGATGGCATCAAGAAAGGAAGCATAAGCAATCTTCTCGGCAGAAGGCATAGCGGCTATATCAAGGCGTAGATACATTGTACATAACTTCCAAGAGAAATTTTGAACTGAAATCTTGTTTCTGAATGTTTTAGCATTTCTAAGCACCCATATGTTCCATAGAAGCAAAAATATACATCTCTTTCTTATCCAATCCAGAATTGTGTGTCCGGTATCAAAAAGCAAAAAGGTACAGTCTGCTTTAGTGGGCTTTCTATCCCAGATGGGAAAAAGAAACAAGGTATTCCAACTTCTCTGAATGTTTGGGCACGTCCAAAAAGCATGTCTCATATTCTCCGCGTAAGATGAACAGTGCGGACAACGTATACACTGTAAGCCATGCTTGGAAAGAAATGCTCCGAGAGTAAAATGGCCCACAAAGATCCTCCACATGAAAATCCTCATCCTGAAGGGTAAAGATGAATACCAAATACTATGAAATCTTGAGCACCACCAAGAAAGATGCTTTCTAAGCTTCCATCTCGAATTACATTGAATGGCTATGTTAGCAGGAAAAGAGAACGAACGATAAAAAGTGCGAGCTGCACCAGTCCACCATCTTACCATCTTGTATGCTTAGCAAGTAGCCAATCCCTCCATGGATCTGAAGCGTCAATAGACAAAGGTATTTGAAATTTGTGCAAGAAATGCATTAACTGCACCCACGCCGACCTGTACGCCGGACCTACCAGATAGACTCTTCTAACAATCGGAAAAGATAACAACTCCCATTTAGAGTCATAGCATTTTCCAATAGAGTCAATTCCTTTGTTATTTAGATATCTGGGTGCTGCCCCAAGTGAATGAGCAATAGGAGGATTCGACAAAAAAGACCAGTAAAGAGACAATGAGGCAAATGAGTTTCCTACATAACGTTGCCTCCCATTCCATTTCAATAAAGATGCAGCCAATTTAAAACTTCTCAAAAGGAAATTCAGTGTGGGCGAAGAAGAATATAATGGAGCATGGGAAAAAAACTTATTCCAAGCATCCAATTTCCAAGCCCCCTTGCATGTAATGGCCACTGCGAAGAATACCACATACTTACTTTACGCTGAACTTTGCGCATTACCCATTCAATCTTATCCTTGTTAGACACATTGATACCCAATGGATATCCTAAATGCCTGAAGACAGTTCCCTTTTCAATTTTAGTACCCTCCCACTGGATGTTTTGGAAATCTTGCGCAGAAAATATCAACAAGTGCTGATTTTTTCCTATTTATATACAAGCCCGATGCTTCAAAAAAGGGCACTAAAGTATCAATAATATTGTCCACATTTTCCTTATCAGCTTTAGCAAAAATAAAAGTCATCAGCGAACCCAACTGCAATTTGGTAAAGTCCATGGAAAGAAATACCATGAATGTAACCAGAGTTCATTTTAGCTTCTAACAAGAAGAACAAAGGCGATGAAGCTAATGCATATAAAAGAGGACTCAAGGGGCAACCCTGACGCACGGATCGCTCAATAGGAAAAGCCTTTGTAAGTCTTGCATTTATTTCCAGGTGAGAGGCACTATCTTGGGCCAAGATGTAAATCAATCGGGAGAATTTAGTTCCAAACCAAAGCTTTTTGAGTACTATGGCAATAAAGTCCCAGCGTATACGGTCAA
>CM035408.1:171167815-171195315 GCA_020310875.1 Ceratopteris richardii | reverse complement strand
GATATTTTGCCTAAACTTTGTAATGCTAGGTAAGCTTTTATCACCCTAAGCTCTCAGTTTCACTCCAATGTATCCTTGAGGAAGACGGAAAGATACGTGCACAAGTAAGTATCCAACCCCAATGATTCCTTCTGACAAACTCCCTCTTGCACACTCTTTCCACATGTGATTATGCCTACACACATTTACCTCTCTGATTTATATAAGGGTACTGAAATCAATGAAAAGAAAAAAACATTGCAATCCATATACACAACATATCTCAATCGCATTGCCATTCTTCAACAAAGATGTTTTGACAGTAAACTTTTAATCTTGATCCATACGAAATGTCCAAATGGCTTTCTCAATAAGACTTCATGAATCGAGTTTGACCCCTTGGAATGATTCGTTTACTTTTTGTTATTCTAACATCTTTTGTAGTCACTTGCATACATATTATTATAAGCAAACAGCGTTCAATGATCAACAAGGTCTCGTTCCAATATGCGAATCCATTTATCTTCAATATACTAAAATTTCATACGATGATGATCAAAAAGAAAATCTTTTTACATTGGACTCTCAGGTATGTCTCAACACACAAATAATCACAAAGGTGATACAAGTCAGATCATTTAGCCAATCAGCGGTAGGCTTCAAAAGACTAGCAGTAACTCTATTCCATGCATCTAGAAAATTTCAAGAGAATAATAAAGCATTCCGAAGTATTCTTCTTTTCAAAGTAACGAATTACAGACTTTATTAATCAAACCATAGAGTTCTTTCAAAACTCCAATTCGACTCGTGCAGTAAATTCCATGATTTCAGATATCTTCACTAAGCCATAAGACCGTTTACTCTCTCTGTACGCTTAAAGCGAACATGTAGAAAAAAATTCTTGATGTTGGAAGTAATCAGAATACCACTATTTTAATCAAGGAAAGAAACATTTATTTTGCACAGGTGCAACTAAGGGCTTAAAGTGGCAATTGACAGTAAAGTTTGCTTAACAATTCATTCTCCCGAGTAAGTCACGATGTGCCAAATCTAATCGTATCGGATGGTTCACTATACACCGAATGCAATTCAAAAGCTTCTTTACAAAAAAAATCAAGCATCTAACACCATAATAGCCTCTCATGATTCGCGCACAGTGATCATCTCAAATTTACCCGAGAGCAAGATCTCACAATAGGTTAAAGTGCGGTATATTTTGAACAGGATAGTGCAAGGACTAGATTATTCAGGTTTTTGAAAATGTTTCAGATGAGAATGGGCAGACTTCCTATGCAATATGGATGCACGGATTCCAACCCAAAACTTTTACAGCGCTAATCATCAATGTCCTTTACAATGTTCAGATTCAAACTAAGAATTCTCCTCTTGATCACTCATGATTATTAAATCAAGATCTCAGAGTTAAACTATGAACTCATAGTCTCTTCGCAAGAACTTAGTATTTGCATGCATAATATGTTACCTTAGCGTGAACAGCAAAAGATTGACATTTAATGAAAATTCAAAGTAACTCATACCATCCAATTCTTCACAACTTCATTAATCTTCGAGCAAGCATTGGCTCAAACATAACGAAGCAGTTGCTGGTGAAATTAGTGCGCCTAACCCAACGCTTTGCCCTTTTGCTGCTCAACAGAGATGCTTGAAATCCTCGGAGCTTGCATAGAGAATCATTGGAAGAATCTTTCAGCAGCAGATCATGCCGATCAGAAAGCTTAAAAGAAATTCTTTAAAATGTTTTTGATTCCAATTAACTCAGTTGCAGAGAAAAGAGATCATAATTGCGCTTTATGGGGAATGACAAAAACTGATAAGCATCGCCTGGTCGTCAGAAAGAATCTTTTTTGAAGTCCTTGATTTTCAACATATCGAGCATAGATGACACTTCTATTGATGGATATAGCAATACAAAAATTGTTCTTGATTAATCAGAGAGTTCATGCTTTTTCCATCCATGATTTGCAAGAAGCTCGCATGCATATCGGCTTCCTCAGAAAATATGTGCTACAGATAATGATTGAAGCTTCTCCAACCATCAAGCGACTCATTAAAGGTCGTGCTGCCCATCATCATGAAGTTCCTCAGCAGCATCATGGCGATCTCTTTACACGACCTCATTTCCCAGTGTCCGAAAGCTTATCCTCATTATGAACAAGCTTATATATTGCACATCAGGCGAGCGCATCTGGTACAACAGATGCTTCCACACCCATCCATGAACTTTCTCCTCTGAAACCTTTTTCTACCCACTGCTCACACAGATACAGGCGAAGGGACATAGCCAGTTAAGAAGATCGAAAGGTTGTTCATCCATGTGCACATCATATATGCATACTATTTTTCATCCCAACGCGCGGTCCTCGTAAACTGAATCTGTTGAAGCTAAAGTCCTTCAAGGGAGTTCTTGCATTGTAAAGTTTCCTTGCTCTCAGGATTACCAGAAAATAACTCGTAAGCTGGCCTCGATGGAAGCTCCCTCAGAAGAATGTCGATCTCAAGAAATATGCCTTTATGTTGTGTCACAGAAAACACCGCTGCAAAACAAAACATCATCGCTCTGCATAGTCGACGGCTTTCCCCATCAAGAGCCTTCAAAACTCTGCTCCCGCACACGAACCAAGTTGTTTCCTTTGTAGTCGATTTTTCCCCCACATAGAAAGGAGGCCCCCCCCTCGTGACTCTCTGATCCGGAGTAGATTTCCTCAGCCTCCCCACAGTCAAATCCTCTTCTAATCCACAGACTCTAGAATACCTCCAAGTGGCAGCCATGCAAAACTTCATCATTTTATTATGTTCACAGAATTACCTTTCCAAAGGATTTAGTGTAGAACTTCACCCATCTGTGCTAATATGGCGAGTTTATTGTACATAACTCCATAAAAACTTGTTTTGGTAGCAAGTCCATTTTCTCCAAGGTGGCCATCTTTAGTGAAGTTCATGGGGTTGAGATTTCTACGACATCCACCCCCTCCAAACCTGTGTGTCCTCCGAACACACCACCACCGATCTCTGTATCGGCTTTACATATATATACAACTCTTTACAAGTGCAATCAAGCGTGTATTCTACACAACAAAAGCATATTAGTGTATAAAAACCAACCATTTCTTGAGCTAACACGTGTATAAGAGAAGAGAGGGGGAGGGTGTGGCAAAGGATCCTCCTACGAAGAATGAAGAGGAAGAAGGAAAGAGAGCGGTTGACAATGATGGGTTTACCCTTGTCATCTATAAAAAGGCTTTGTTTAGGGGGAAGCGAAGCAAATTTCAATCTGGTTATCAAGTCTCACCTGCTGATGACGCTAATTTTTCACCTACTTCTGAGGATCACATGGAAGAATACTATGAGAATATGGATATTATACTTCAGGATTTAGCTCCGGCATTGGCCCACATGGATTTTTCTCATAATGCCTTGTCAACATCATGAAGCTGGACACTTGGAATACTCAAGGGTTAGGACAATATGGGAAATGGACAAGGCTTTGGAGATGGACTATCAGACATCAGTTGGATGTGTTGGTGATCCAAGAACATAAAAAACATGATCATGCGGGAATGCTTTTGCACACTAGAGATTTTCAGCTGCGTTATAATGGTCTTAAGAATGGTTATTCAGGATGTCTTTTAATTATGAGAAAGGATATCCCTTATCAAGTGTTATTTGATGATTCTCAGGGAAGATTTCTCATCGTTCATATTCTAGTGCATGAAATACCCTACATCTGCATTAATGTGTATGCTTCGAATTCTCCGGTGGAGAGAGCTAAAACTTGGGAAAATATTCTGCAAGTTGTTCGCTCTTGTGGGCAGCTTCAATTATGGGAGAATGCTCGTATTGTAATGTGTGGTGACTTCAACATGGTTGAGACGGATACTGACTGTACAACTGCCCCTTCCTTGATCTCATCGTAGGAAAGGTGGTTGTGGAATGAAATTTTGGACTTTTGAAGTGTAAAGATTTATGTCATACTATTCATTATACTTTTCATTCTAGGTCGCATAGGAAGGCTATGAGTAGGTTGGAGAGGTGCTACTACTCTCATATTTCTACCCTCTCTCCTGTCTCCAAAATGTGGATTGATGCCACAATGTTGCTTTCAGATCACAGTCCTTTTTGGTTGCTTCTTGTTGATTCAAATTGGACAACGAGTATTGCTATCTCAGGACACTGTTTCCCAAGTAGAAATTAATGGAAGGCTTTCTACACCCTTTCCGGTTCAGTGGTCAGTGCGCCAGGGTTGTCCTCTTAGTCCTCTTTTTTATGTGATGGCCTCTACACCGATGTTTTTTCTCTTACAAGCTAAAATGGAATCGGGCTTTATCCATGACATTTCATTACATGGAATTAAGCACATCGCAGTGGGATTTACAGATGATACTTTTCTCTTCGCAAAGGCTTGTGAAGAAAATATCCAACACATACTTGCTTCGCTGATTTCTTTTTTGGAAGTATCTTCCTTAAACATTAATATGGGGAAGTCGGCTCTCATTAATATCTCTGCACGGCACTTTCAGTTTCCTTCTTGGCAGGGGCGTAAAATTGAGTGTGGCGTCGTTTTCCGACATCTGGGTATCCGCTAGGAATGAATGTTTCGACCAAGGATCAAATACAGTGGGTACCATGAAGGATAAAAAGTAAATTGAATTTGTGGCACGTTGCACAATGGCCACTCCATATCAGGATAAGAATAGTACAATCTTTTTTATAGCCCTACATCATGTATTACATATTGCTATTAGACTGGAAGAAATGCCACTTGTATGCCTTTGACTGTTTGATTAAAAATTTCCTATGGAATAAGGCTCACAACCGCGCTCTGGTCTTCTCATCATGGACTTTGTATGTCAACCTAAAAGTAAGGGCGGTCGAGGTATTCTACATCTTCATTCCCATATGATGGCAAGACGGGCAACTTTCATCATGCGTATCACTTCTGCTTATAAACCTCTTTGGACAGATGCCTTCTCGAAGATCATGGACAATGCAGAGGTGTACTACAAGGGCACCTGGAAATTGAATGCATGGAATAAGTTCTTCTCTCATGCCCCCTTACAAACTTTTTCTGTTACACTTTCCATGCTGGTTAGGAGTTTTAAGAAGACTTCTTCTTTTCTTAATGGAATGGGCGACAGCTTTACGTTGGAAACTCTTTCGCTTCAATGTCTCCGTATTGGTCTTTTGCCACTGGCTTACTCTCTAGGTGGCGCACCTCGATATTTCAATAATAAAGGAATTGATAATATTGCAAAGTGTTATGATTCCAAGTGGGAATTCTTGTCCTTTCCTTTCATTCGGAGATCCATGCAGTAGGGCCTGCCTATGGGTCTAAGTGGATTCATCTACTTCTTTTTCTGCAGCAATTCCAAATCCCTCTCTCAATTGATGCATCTGACCCCTGGCGAGACTGGCTTTTTGCTAAACATACACGATGGTGGAATGGAGCTTCTACAACATTTTATCTTTCTCTTGTGGATCGTAATGACATTACTTCCCAGTGTAACCTCATGTGGAAAATGGGCAAAACGCGAGATTGGTGGCATGCAAGGTTTACAACTATTTGGTACTCATCTCTTACTTTCAAGATGAAAGTCTTCATGTGGAGGATTTCGGTGGGACATTTCAGGCTGGGGGCATTTCTTTCCAAGCATGGTATACAGGGTGTTCGTTGTCCACATTGTGCCTCCTATGCAGAGACTGTGTGTCATGCTTTCTGGTCCTGCTCGTATGTTCAAAGATGGTGGAATACTGCAAAAATGTGGCACTGAGCTCTTATTCCCAAACACCCTCTTATTTCTAAGCTTCCAAATATTCGAGAGAAGATAAAACACGCATCTCTTTCTGACCCAATCACATGCTGCATTGCTCGAATCCACCAATCGAAACGTGCTGCAAAACTTAGATAGCTATCTATCCCAAATGGGAAAAAGAAAGAGAATATTCCACCATCTTTGAATATAAGAACACGACTAGAAGGCATGCCACATAGTTTCCACGTAAGAAGCACAATGCGGACAACGAACTCCTTGTATACCATGTTTGGAAAGAAAGGCCCCCAGCGTGAAATGCCCCACCATAATCCTCCACATAAAGACTTTCATCTTGAAAGTAAGGTATGAATCCCAAATAGTCGAAAATCTTGCATGCCACCAAGCTCGCGTTTTATCCAATTTCCACCGAAAATTGCACTGAAAAGTAATATCATTACCATCAAGAAGAGAACGGTAAAATGTTCTAGCTGCCCCATTCCACCAACGAGTATGTTTTGCAATGAGCCAGTCACGCCAAGATTGAGATGTATCAATGGAGAGAGGAATTTAGAATTGCTGCAAGAAGAGGACTAATTGAAACCATTTGGTTCTATAGGCAGGTCCCACTGCATAACGCCTCCTAACGGTAGGAAAGGATAAAAATTCCCATTTGGTATCAAAGCACTTTGCAATATTGTCAATCCCTTTATTATTGAAATAACGCGCAGCTGCGCCCATAGAATAAGCCAGGGGCGAATTCACTCGGAAGCACCAATATGGAGACATGGAGGCAAAAGAGTTTCCTAAATATCGCTGCCGCCCATTCCATTTAAGGAGAGAAGAAGTCTGCTTAAAGCTCCTAACCAACATGGAAAGTGTAGGAGACGAAGTTTGAAGCGGAGCGTGAGAGAAAAACTTGTTCCATACATTCAACTTCCATTTGCCCTTGTAATACACCTTTGCGTTGTCTATGATCTTCCAAAATATCTCTGTCCAAAGAGGCTTATAAAGAGAAGTGATACGCATGATGAAAGCCATCCGTCTAGCCATCATATGGGAGTGAAGCTTCAGAATACCCAAACCTCCACTGCACTTAGGTTGGCACGCAAAGTCCCATGCCGAGAGAACCAAGGCGCGACTATGTGCTTTATTCCAAAGGAAATTTTTTATCAAACTATCGAAGGCATCCCGATGACATCTCTTCCAATCTAACGGCAAGATGGAATAGATGATGTAAGGTTGCAAAAAGGATTGTACTATCCTAATCCTGATATGAAGTGGCCATTGCGCTGCATGCCACAGATTCAATTTATTTTTTGATCCTACGTAGCACCCACTGTATTTGATCCTTAGTCGAAACATTAATGCCCAACGGATAGCCCCGATGTTGGAAAATATTACCACATTCAATTTTACACCCTTGCCAAGAAGAAAAATGAAAGTGCTGCGCTGAAATATTAATGAGGGCTGACTTTTCCATATTGATGTTTAGCGAAGATGCCTCCGAAAAGGGACTCAACGAAGTAAGTATATTCTGAATGTTCTCTTCACATGCTTTCGCAAAAAGGAAAGTGTCATCAGCAAACGACTCCAATGTGCTTGGATCCATGCAAAGAAACACCATGAATAATTCCTGATTCCATTTTAGCCTGTAGGAGATAGAACATCGGCGTAGAGGCCATCGCATAAAAGAGAGGGCTGAGTGGACATCCTTGACGCACCGATCGCTTGACCGGAAATGGTGTAGAAAGCCTTCCATTGATTTCTATTTGGGAAACACTGTCTTCAGCTAGCAAATAAATAAGACGACATAATTTAAGCCCAAATCCAAGCTTCTTAAGCGTCACCGCAATGAAATCCCAACGCACACAATCAAAAGCCTTTTCAAAATCAATTTGTATGCCAACCACTTCCTGGCCGGAGACCAGAGCATGCTCCATCAAAATTTGCGTGATAAGAATGTTATCATAAATCGATCTCTTGTGAATAAATCCAATCTGAGCAGGGTGCACTATTTTATGAATAAGTGGTTTAAGCCTAAGAGCAAAACTTTTTGCGAATATTTTATAGATAATATTCATCATTGAGATCGGTCTCCAGTCTCCAATTCGTTTAGGAATATCCACCTTAGGAATAAGCTTAATTTTCCCTTGTTTGAAGGAATTAGGCATCTTTTGAGTCATCCATATTTCATTACACACATCGCAAAGCAGTGGTTTAAGAGAGGGCCAAAACGAAAGAACAAATTCTTTAGTAAGACCATCCAGACCAGGAGCCTTTCCATTTTTAAGAGATTTGTAATCGGGCAAGATTTCATCTGATTGTATGCGAGCCCACCAACAAAAAAAAAAAAAAAGAAGTCTTAGCACCCCTTCTTTTCGTCCTTAAGAGCTCACTGCTCCAGTTTCGCTCTCATTTCATCTTTGTCGATCAGAAAAAATTCAGCCTTCAAATTTCAGCCCTCCAAATTTCAGCCTTCAAAATTCAGCCTCCAAATTTTAGCTTTCAAATTTCAGCCCTCCAAATTTCAGCCTCCAAAATTCAGCCTACAAATTTCAGCCTTCAAAATTCAACCTCCAAATTTCAGCCTTCAAATTTCAGCCCTCCAAATTTCAGCCTCCAAAATTCAGCCTCCAAAATTCAGCCTCCAAATTTCAGCCTCCAAAATTCAGCCTCCAAAATTCAGCCTCCAAATTTCAGCCTTCAAAATTCAGCCTCCAAAATTCAGCCTTCAAAATTCAGCCTCCAAATTTCAGCCTCCAAAATTCAGCCCTCCAAATTTCAGCCTCCAAATTTCAGCCTTCAAAATTCAGCCTCCAAATTTCAGCCTTCAAATTTAAGCCCTCCAAATTTCAGCCTTCAAAATTCAGCCTTCAAAATTCAGCCCTCCAAAATTCAGCCTCCAAAATTCAGCCCTCAAAATTTGGCCTTCAAAATTTGTCCTTCAAAATTTGTCCCTCAGTCAAAATTTGTCCTTTAAAATTTATCCTTCAAAATTTGTCCTCGGCGTGAGAATCAAGTTGGCTATCAGATTTGTGATGAAGTGTTGATTCATGAAAGAGTCTCGCATTCAAGGCCATATTCCTAAGTCTTCAGGCGCTTTTGAGTTAGTTGGCTGTCAATACCAGAATTAGACCACCTACCCAAAATTAGGCAGCTTTCCCTCACTTTTGTTAGATCGGCGCAAACAGAGATGGTGCAGTAAATGATGAGATTTGGTGGAAGCCACTTTCTTGGCCGCGCGTGTGCAGTGGACAGTGATGGTGCCTTAAATGATGGAATCTGGCGCAAGTCTCTCTCTTGGCTCGAAGATCTATATAAGAAGTAGTTTGCACTCGTTTAAAAAAACACACATACACACGTACGTACAGACAGACAGAGATATATGTTAGTGAAGGGTTCACTCAGAAAGATATACAAAGATTTAGTAAGCTAAGGGATACACTCACTGTCGTCTCTCTGTGATTCTAGCTTTTGTCAATTTGGGTCTACTTGTGTTACTGGTATTTTGAGAGTGTTCTAATCGGGCTTCTCCTTGATTATTCTCTGCTCACTGATGTGATTTTGCCCACTGTAGAAGAAGCTTCTTTGTTGGAGAATATACAGAGTGAGAGCTTCAGTGTTGGGGGCAGTCGGCATGACAGTGAGATTGGATATCCTGGGTTAGTCACTTCTAAGCTGGAGTTCGTAGCATTGTATACCACACTTGTATACCTTCTCTGTGTTGAGATGTCCCAGTTCATCTTTCGAGGATCAGACCTGTTGTACTGTTGACAATTTTGTCTTTTGTGTACTAGCTCAATTTTTTTTCAATCTTAGTCGAATTGGCCTTTTCAGCATCTTTGTAACTCTCTGACTGTTTCTTGGTTTATCGTCTCAAGTAGTACCTCACACAATGATGTTACAGGGTATACTTCCCTAAGGAGAACCTCCCTTGAGTAGAAGGCGTACTGGAAGTATAGACCCGGTTACCCCCTCTACAGTTTGGCACGCCCGGTGGGACACTTGCATTTTTGTGTGAGGTAATTAGTGCAGTATAGAGTGTGTCACACTATTCTTCATCCTGTGAGTGGGTACATGACCCACACTCGAGTAGACAGAGAAGCTCTTCTTGTAGAAAGGAGCATCAAGAAGTTAGCTCTATCTTCGGCAAGTACCCCACTACCCTTAAATTTGTCCATTGAATTGGCTTCAACCCCACTCTCAAAAGAGAAGCTGAGGAGGACATTAGATTTTTCTCATCTATGAGTTCATATCGAGTGGTTGTCTATGACTCATACCCGATCTCATAAGGGGGGATCTCTGAGTCCAGTTAAAACGCCCATCAAGAGCTACCACAGAAAAATTGTTCATTATACCCCTCCTAGGGTACCTCCCAATCCTCTTCCACTTCCGGTTGGCTCTTCATCTTCATCTTCATCCTCCTCATCAGAAGAACTACTTGCCCGCAACAATAGCACAAGGAGAATGGAAGACGATTTAGCCGCACTTCTATTTCGAATCAACATAAAATTTCCAACCTTCAAAGGAGCTTCTCATGAGGACCCACATGACCATGTGCGAAGGTTTTTATCCTTGTGCAAGAGCAGGGGGCTACAGAACCGACATGACTCTTTTCTAGCCCTCTTTCCAGCTACCTTGGAGAGCGTTGCTGATAGATGGTTCAGCCAATATGCTGAAGGACACTTTTCAACATGGGAAGCCTTAAATGCAACCTTCAACAACACCTTCAGACCAGGTAACTCCACTGAACGGACCCTTGATAATTTAGAAAATCTTAAGCTTCAGCCCGGGGAATCGTTCCCTGAGCTAATGACTAGAGTAAAATCTCTAGTAGCCAAACTCCCTGCCCAACCTGGAGACTTCTTGGTTAAGAAGTGGGTGGAAAAAGCCCTCCCAAAATCCTCTCAGCAGAAACTGAGGGAACTATTACGACCAGATGCAACACTGGATGATTTTGTTGCAGCTGCATCATGCATTCAGGAAGCTATGCTACATTTCGAAGGAGATACTCAACCAAATTATGCATCACACTTAGATCCTATTGAGCAACTCAGGAAGGAGTTGGAAGCCTTAAGAATGCAGTAGAGTCAACAAGAAGAGAAGGTCATACCACCACCATCGTGCCACAATGTTGATGAAGTAGCTCAACTTCGTCGTGAGTTAGAAGATTTGCGCACTACACAGGACATACGAAGGCAGGCTTGGTGTACAATATGTAGCAAAAATGGACATTCAAATGTTAATTGTCCCAACAAGGTGAGCTTTCAATTCTGTGGCAAGGATGGTCATGAAGCAAGAGACTGCTACTACCTCAAGGGAGTACAACAGCATGGTAACCCTCCTGTTCTTGATTCGTATTATGCTAGTACTTCAAATGCACCTAATAGAGAAGAGACCCATCTAACTCGGCCTAGATATAATAGGCCACTGATGTGTTATCGCTGTGGTGAGTATGGCCATATGCAGAACAGGTGTTCTCTACCAGAAGGTGCACCTCCCTGTCAGCATTGTCCAGATGCCAAGGATCACTATACCAGAGATTGCCCAAGAAGCCGCCCTGCTCCAATTCACATGATTGTAGTCTCCCCACAAGTAGAAGGTATGACCACTCAGTCTTATGTTGTTTCATCTTCTTCAGTGCCCATGATGACTAGAGCCAGGCAAGAGGCAACCTGTAGAGAGGAACAAGAGGGACTCAAACATAGAGATGAGGAAAAGAAGGCTAGTTGGAAGGGCCAAGCAGACATTGAAGGAGCTTATGATATGGTGACTACTTCCCTTAAGGACCAACCTGCAAGCTCTCAGGAAGACACACAAGAGGTCAAGATTGAGGAAATCTTGAAAGGTATTCATCACAAAGTTAGTTTGTACCAACTCATAAAAATGGATTCGAAAGTAAGAAGTGATTTATTGAAAATTATACACTCGGCCTACTTAAGCCCACCACCAAGTGTAGATGGTTTCATGGTTGACTTTTCGCCTGCACCCTTCGTAGACTATCAAAGCTCAAGGCTATCTGTGTTCATAAATGATGAAGGTCTGACTGGCGTCATTATAGATGGAGGCTCTGGCATCAATCTGATGCCTGATTTTACAATGAAGAAACTCAAACTGAACCTAACCAAGGAGGCACCCTTCACTGTCACATTAGCAGATCAGCATCGTGTTATGCCCCTCGGCATCATTGAGAAGGTACACATGTCTATACAAGGTTGTCAATTCCTCCTGGATTTTGTTGTGATTGCCCTACCACAGGAAAGCTCTTATCCTCTACTTTTGGGAAGGCCTTGGTTAAGGCAAGCAAAAGCACTACAAGATTGGGGAAGAAACCAGATGTGGATCTCCTCGAAGACTAATAACCACTTACAGGTACACTTAGAAGAAGGATTTGACTCCAACAAGACAACTGGATATGTAGATACTCAGGTAATGCCTTCTGTACCCCAAGAAGAAGAAAATTTGTTAAATTGGATGATGGGTGATGCTGAGTGTTGCACTGTTGAGATTACTGAAATAAATGAAGAACTTGCAAAAGAAGCCCAGGGAAGGGAAAAAGAGTCGAAAAATGAAAATTTAGGCTCAAGCACTCACAAAAGAGAAAAAGTGAGTCCTTGCAAGAAAACAGAGACCGAGATCAAGAAAGAGCCCTTCGAGATCAAATTTGGCCATTTTTCACAAAATGGTTTTGGTGGTCAAAAAGTAGCAGAAAGTGAGTTAGTATCTTCGGGAGGCCCAAATAGTCAAATTGGGCCATAAGACCAAGTCAAAGAACCTTTGGAGATCAAATTTGGGCATTTTTCAGAAAATGGTCTTGGTGGTCAAAAATTAGCAGGAAGCGAGCAAAAAGTAGCAGGAAGTGAGTTAATCTCTTCAGGGGGCCCACATAGTCGAATTGGGCCATCGAACCAAATTGGTCCATTGGATCAAAATGGGCCAATTTTGCAAGGATGCACCACTGTAGAGTTCTACAAAAGGGCGGAAAAGCCTAAAATTGACAAAATTGAAGAAGCCTTGAAGGAGGCTAATTTTGAGTCTCAAGGGCCTAATTTTGAGCCTGAGAGCAGAGAAGACCTTCCGTTTTCAGAAATTCCTCAAGGATGGATCAAGCAACATATTGTGGAACATAAGGTGAATTCCACCCCTGCTCACAGTGCAGATGCTTTTTCAAGAGAGACAAGTCCTGAAATGCTAGTTCAAGAAGTGAACCTGGGAGATGAAGGAAATCCTCAAATAGTCCACTTAGCCTCCTGGTTGTGGCACTATCCTTTTTTACAACAGAGGGTAACTTCTCTCCTTTTCTCCTATAAAAATGTTTTTGCATGGTCCTACAAGGATCTAACAGGAATTCCAGAGGAGCTTGGATTACATCGAATACCCCTAGTAGAGGGAGTTGCACCTGCAAGAAGTAGGCCATATCGACTCAATCCAAAATATGCAGAGGAAGTAAAACTCGAAATCACAAAACTTGAGGAAGCAGGTATTATTGTTCCAGTAGAACATTCAAGGTGGCTTTCATCTATGGTTATTGTACCCAAGAAAAATAGCGGAAAAATAAGAATATGCGTTGATTTTCGTGCTTTAAATAAATTAACTGTTCAAGATGGCTTCCCTCAACCTTTCAGAGAACAAGTATTAGAAGAAGTAGCCGGTCACACTTTGTACAGTTTTCTTGATGGTTTCAGTGGCTACAACCAAATATTAATTCATCTTGATGATAGAGACAAAATTGCCTTTGTCACTCCATGGGGCACTTATGTGTACACACGCATGGCTTTGGGCTACGAAATGCACCTGCTTCATTTAATAGAACAATGTATTTGATACTGGGGAAATGGTTAACAACTTTTCTGTGCATTTTTATGGATGACTTTTCAGTGTTCTCATGCACAGATAGAAGAGCAGTAGTCCAAGATTTTCACGATCACTTGGAAAATCTGAAGGAAATCTTTGAGCAGTGTCTCAAAACAGGTTTGAAGTTGAATCCTGCTAAATGTCATTTTTTGGTCACTAAAGGCACTCTCCTTGGTCACATCGTGTCTGCAAATGGGATAACTGTAGATCCAGCAAAGGTCACTGCTATCCTTTCCATGCCCATTCCATGTACTCCTAAGGAAGTACAAAGCTTTTTAGGCCATGCCGGCTACCATAGGAGATTTATACGGATGTATTCAGAAATAGCTAAGCCTTTGTCAAAGCTTACGAGTAAGAAGATTCCTTTCTCATGGAGTCCTGAGGTTGAAAAGGCATTTTGTGAACTAAAATTGAGGCTATGTACTGCTCCACTCTTAACTGTTCCTAACTAGTCAGTAGAGTTTCATGTGCATACAGATGCTAGTTTTCATGCAGTAGGAGCAGTTTTGGCTCAACCCTCCATGCCCAAGGTGCCCAAGGTGGATAAACCTATAGCTTATGCTAGCAGACTACTTACCAGAGCAGAAAGAAATTACAGCACTACGGAAAGGGAAGGTTTGGCTATCGTTTTCGCACTCCAAAAGTTTAGGCACTACCTTCTAGGTGTACACTTCATTGTCATATCTGACCATCAGCCCCTCAAATACTTAATTAATAAGCCTAGAGTAGCTGGAAGGATTTGGAGTTGGCTACTACTGTTTCAAGAGTATGATTTTGAGATTCATATTAGGCCAGGAAAAGAACACTACATGGCGGATCAGGTGTCAAGGACGGCTATGGGCGAAAAGGCGACAGGTATTAATGATGAACTTGTAGATAGTAGTCTCTTCGCGGTAGAGACTCAAATTGAGTGGTATGGTGAAATTCTGCATTTTCTCACTTCTGGAAAATTCCTTGAGAACATAAAACCATTAGAAAGGAGGAGATTACTCTTTAAAGCCAAAGCATATTCACTTATAAATGACCATTTGTATAAATATTGTCATGATGGTATCTTGAGAAAATGTGTTTATCCAGAGGAGGTGAATTTTTTGCTTGAAGCAGCACACAGTGAAGAGCATCTCAAAGGAGAGGAGTTGGCTCACAAAATTATCCACAGGGGATTATGGTGGCCTCATGTTTACAAAGATGCTATCAAGTTTGCCAAAGGATGTGATATCTGCCAGAGATATGCTCCCAAGCCTAGTAGGCTGAATTTTCAACCATTAGTAATCTCCACGGGATGGCTACCTTTCGAACGATGGGGTCTTGATTTCATTGGACCAATCAGCCGAACTGGTCAACCTGGCGGTAAGAAGTATATCTTGATGGCCACATGTTATTCTACTAAGTGGGTAGAAGCTAAGACTACTGCTGATTGTACTTCCACTACAGTAGCCAAGTTTATGTATAAAAGAATATTCTCGAGATTCGGCTGCCCACTTGAAGTCACCAGTGATAGAGGCACGCACTTTGTAAACCAGTTTTTGCAAATAACCTTTGACAGGTACAAGATCTTCCATAAGAAATCCTGTGCATACTACCCGAGAGCAAATGGGCAGGCACAAAGTTCTAACAAAATTTTGATTGGATTACTACGCAAATTAGCTTTTGACCATCAGAGTTCATGGCCACAAGCCCTCATTGGTGCAATATGGGCTTTTCGAACAACCAAAAGGGGCACCACGGGAGAGAGCCCGTTTCTTCTAGTCTATGGGAAAGAGGCATTAGCCCCTTTTGAATTCATCATCAGAAAAGAAATTGAAGCAAAAAGAATTGATGTTGACCCTCACATTAGAAGATTGGTAGCATTGGAGGAATATAGGGAAACAGCTATGAAGAGGCTGCAGGAAAAGTAGGAAGAAAGGAAACACATTCATGACAGACACTTAAGGACCAATAAGGTGGAAGAGGGAGCTCTAGTGCTGATATATCAGATTCCAGCTCTACCAACTAAATTGGCACCAAAATGGTCAGGACCCTACAAAGTGCCGAGGATATTTCAACAAGGAGCAGTACAAGTAGAGGACCTACAGGGTGAGAAATTGCCTCTGGTCAACATTTCCAGGGTGAAGGCTTACCTAGGGTGAGCGCTTATCTAACTTGCAACATTTCGAGAAAATTCATTGTATATACCCTAGTCCCGTTTCAGCTTGTTTTTCCCATAGACAATTCTAATTTTGTTTTTAGCCAATATTGAAGAATTGCACCGAGACGGTGCAACATCTTGATGTGGGGGACTATAATCGGGCAAGATGTCATCTGATTGTATGCCAGCCCAAAAAAAAAAAAAAAAAAAAAAAAAAAAAAGAAGAAGAAGAAGAAGTCTTAGCACCCCTTCTTTTCGTCCTTAAGAGCTCACTGCTCCAGTTTCGCCCTCATTTCATCTTTGTCGATCAGAAAAAATTCAGCCTTCAAATTTCAACCCTCCAAATTTCAGCCTTCAAAATTCAGCCTCCAAATTTCAGCTTTCAAATTTCAGCCCTCCAAATTTCAGCCTCCAAAATTCAGCCTCCAAATTTCAGCCTTCAAAATTCAGCCTTCAAATTTCAGCCCTCCAAATTTCAGCCTCCAAAATTCAGCCTCCAAATTTCAGCCTTCAAAATTCAGCCTCCAAATTTCAGCCTCCAAAATTCAGCCTCCAAATTTCAGCCTTCAAAATTCAGCCTCCAAATTTCAGCCTCCAAAATTCAGCCTTCAAAATTCAGCCTCCAAATTTCAGCCTTCAAATTTCAGCCCTCCAAATTTCAGCCTCCAAAATTCAGCCTCCAAATTTCAGCCTTCAAAATTCAGCCTCCAAATTTCAGCCTTCAAATTTAAGCCCTCCAAATTTCAGCCTTCAAAATTCAGCCTTCAATATTCAGCCCTCCAAAATTCAGCCTCCAAAATTCAGCCCTCAAAATTTGGCCTTCAAAATTTGTCCTTCAAAATTTGTCCCTCATTCAAAATTTGTCCTTCAAAATTTATCCTTCAAAATTTGTCCTCGGCGTCAGAATCAAGTCGGCTATCAGATTTGTGATGAAGTGTTGATTCATGAAAGAGTCTCGCATTCAAGGCCATATTCCGAAGTCTTCAGGCACTTTTGAGTCAGTTGGCTGTCAATACCAGAATTAGACCACCTATCCAAAATTAGCCAGCTTTCCCTCACTTTTGTTAGATCGGCGCAAACGGAGATGGTGCAGTAAATGATGGGATTCGGTGGAAGCCACTTGCTTGGCCGCGCGTGTGCAGTGAACAGTGATGGTGCCTTAAATGATGGAATCTGACGGAAGTCTCTCTCTTGGCTCGAAGATCTATATAAGAAGTAGTTTGCACTCGTTTAAAAAAACACACATACACACGTATGTACAGACAGTCAGAGATATATGTTAGTGAAGGGTTCACTCAGAAAGATACACAGAGATTTAGTAAGCTAAGGGACACACTCACTGTCGTCTCTCTGTGATTCTAGCTTTTCTCAATTCGGGTCTACTTGTGTTACTGTGGTATTTTGAGAGTGTTCTAATCGGGCTTCTCCTTGATTATTCTCTGCTCACTGATGGATTTTGCCCACTGTAGAAGAAGCTTCTCTGTTGGAGAATATACAGAGTGAGAGCTTCAGTGTTGGGGGCAGTCGGCATGACAGTGAGATTGGATATCCTGGGTTAGTCACTTCTAAGCTGGAGTTCATAGCATTATATACCACACTTGTATACCTTCTCTGTGTTGAGATGTCCTAATTCATCTTTCGAGGATCAGACCTGTTGTATTGTTGATAATTTTGTTTTTTGTGTACTAGCTCAATTTTTTTTCAATCTTAGTCGAATTGGCCTTTTTAGCATCTTTGTAACTCTCTGACTGTGTCTTGGTTTATCGTCTCAAGTAGTACCTCACACAATGATGTTACAGGGTATACTTAGCAATACTTTCAGCAATATGCAAACAACTTTAAGCATCACACAAGCGCGAGTACTCCCTGTGAGAGAGCAGAAGCCCCATATCCACTTTTTAGTCAATGAAAATATAACATGCTCAGCTTCGGCTTTCGCTGCTCCCAAAACATTAGAAAAATATTTCCCACAATCTCGAATTACATCCTGCATACCCACCACCAGGGCTTCCCATTTCAAAGAGGCAGAAAGTTTTAATGCAAGCACTTGCAGAATAAGATCATCGACTTTTGCTTTAAACACCTTCGTTTGAATCCAAGCATGATTAAGTCTTAGTGGAATCCTATGAAGTTTATCAGGGATACAGGCTCTCCAATTAGAATCACAAAGAGACAACAAAAGCGGATTGTGATATGAGAGCAATGTGGTGGAATCAATCCACAATTTGGACACAGGAGAAAGAGAAGAAGTATTTGAATAATAACATCTGTCCAGCCTGCTCATAGCCTTTCTATGTGACTTAGAGTGAAAAGTATAGCGCAACGTATGGCCTCCGATAAATCCCCATAAATCCTTACAATCCAAAGAGTCCAAAATTTCACTCCAAGACCTCTTTTCCTGTGATGAAATCAAGGAAGGGGCAGTTGTACAATCTGTATCACTCTCAACCATGTTGAAATCTCCACACATTAAGATACGAGCATTATCCCCGAGTTGCAACTCTTCACACGAACGAACAGCCTGCAAAATATTTTCCCAAGTTTTAACTCTTTTCAGTGGAGAATTCAGAGCATACACATTTATGCAAATATAGGATATGTCCTGCATCAGTAGATGAATAGCTAAAAATCTTCCTTGAGGGTCATCGAATAACACTTGAAAAGGGATATCCTTTTTAATAATAAAAAGACATCCTTAGTAACCATTCTTAAGACCGCTGTACCGCAACTGAAAATCCCTAGTGTGCATCAATATTCCCGCATGATCATGCTTTTTGTGTTCTTGAATTGCCACTATATCCAATTGATGTCTGATAATCCATCTCCAGAGCCTAGTCCATTTTCTGTATTGTCCTAACCCTTGAATATTCCAAGTGGCTAGCTTCATGATGTTACGGTGCATTATGAGAAGAGTCCAAGTGAGCTAAAGCCCAAATCCTGAAGTACAATATCCATATTCTCATAATAATATGCCATACAACCATCAGCACAAGGAGTAAAGTTGGCTTCATCAGAAATAGCAGCTGAATAACCAGATTGAAATTTGCTCCGCTTTTCTCGAAGCAACGCCTTTTTATAAGACACGGGAGTAAATCCGTCATTGTCTACCACTCTCTTCCCTGTTTCCTTGCCATTTCTTCTAGGGGGGTCCTTTACCACAGTCTCACCCTCTCTTCTCTTATATACGTTAAGCTTTACAGGCGTGATCGAAGTTGCAGGAAGAACATGCTTCTCCACTGCAATTTCTTTTCCTTTATTGCCTATACCATGAGAGACTGTAGGTCTAAGAGCATCATTATTACGCGTATTCAGCATATTAGGTATGTTCCTTGGTCTACCAAAAACTTGCTCCTCCGGTACAAGAATTTTACTGCCAGGACAAGCCGGAATGAGATTCACTCCGTCACTTTTTAAGGTGGGACAATTCTTCGAGTAATGCCCTAGGTTGCCACAATGAAAGTAGGACCCGGCCATGTTTCCCCATTTAAGATAAATGACAATCCTCCCCACCCTAGGTACATTTATACCAAGGGTCTTTGGAAATGGCCTCGAAGTATTCCACATCACACAAATTCTGTTCTTATTGGGTACAGAAATAGAAGGAGAATACAGTACTTTCCCCAAAACTTTAGCTACCTGCCCAATGCTACTCCATAGGAAGGAGGGGAGATCTATCAATTCCACCCAAACCGGGCACTTAAACAAAAGTTCTTCCTTCATTGCTTTCACTGGTTTCCAAGGAAAAACATGGGCCATTAAACCACAAAGAAATTGTTTGCTGCTCCAAAAATTGAAGTTTGATATCCCTATCCTTGAGCACCACCTCAAAGAGACCATGCCCTGAGTAAAAAACTTTATCCACAGCTTCCCTTTCCACACTAGCATTGATCGCATGCGCTACATCCACTGCTAAAGGTATGCGAGCTGTAAAAAAGAGGAGTAAACCTCTCTCATGAAACATACGTGTCGAGTCCCAAATGAGAGAAGGCTCAATATCCACATTAACATCCCCTTGAACACTTTCATCAATAGTGAGAGCCTCTTCCATTATTTCTTTCAACTTATTCACATCAAAATCACTCTGTTGAGGGGATTGGGGCTGGACCTCCACCTCCTGAGTATCATTTGGTAAGGGCACGGTGTCACCATGTGAAAGAGATGGCTCCATTTAGAAGGTACCCGACAGCAGATGAGCAGGGAAGAACGAAAAAAATAAAGCCTAACAGTCACAGCAGGCCGTCGACCTAAAAAAAACCCTAAGTTTCACACCAAGAGGAATATCCACGAAACCTGACCCCAGCGTCGAATGTACACCGTCTCTCTCGTAGGTATTTGTGGCAGCACGAACCCTAACTGTCAAACACGAACCCTAACTGTCCAGCGCTAACCCTAATTGTCAAACACGAACAGGTTAATGTGCAGCAGATCAAAGCGGGAGCATGCCGACAGAGGTCCGAGCACAACGACGGAGCACGACGACAGAGATCCGAGCACGACGACGGACCATATATATATATATATATATGTGTGTGTGTGTGTGTGTGTGTGTGTGTGTGTGTGTGTGTGGATGGATGGATGGATGTACGTACGTACGTATGTATGTATGTATGTATGTTTGTATGTATGTATGTATGTATGTATGTATGTTCAGCGTGACATTTCGTCTCCTTGTCATCTCCACACCTGCACTTATTATTAGATCTACCTTCCTCCATACACCACGAGAGAACCCTACATCCACATCTTCCACCACTACTGCTTCTATCCCCATTCTTAAGTCTACTACACCGCGTATAGCTTCTCTCTCCTCAACACTACAGTCCCTCCCTCCACCTATAGCTTCCATTTTCTCAACACCACAATCCCTCCCTCCACATGGCTTACCCTTTGACAGAGCAGCAGAAACACTTCATCAAATGACACAGTTGTGTGAAGAAAGGGAAGCTTCACTCGAAAATCAGTTGGCTGCCTATGATGAACAGCATATATACATCACAGCTATGTGCATGTTGGTACAATATATGGAGCTCTACAATAGAGAAATTCGTGATCACATGAATTACATGGAAGTAGAGTTTCGAAGGATACAAGGAGAATTACTTAGGATGTCATATCTTGAGCAGAAGAACCTCGAATTGCACAAGGAAATCAAGGAATTAAAGACGACTGTCACATTTTACAAGGACATATATGAAAGAGCAAAGGCCTTATGCATAATGGCAGCAAACTTATTTTCAGCTATGAAAACAGGGGTTCCACCCTCCATCTTTTAGAGACTTCATGCATTTACATCAGTTTTACTCAGTAGCTATTGTCAGTTCAGTATAGTTCATTTTTTAGTTCAGTGAACCTGTCATTTTAGCATCATATATTTACTACACACTTTTACCCCTTTTTGTAATTATGTCATTGTATTTAATTTCCTTTTCTCATTTCAGCTTTTATCAAATTAAAAAAAAAAAGAAAAAAAAAACCCCACAGAGTGAAGCATGAAGGCACTCTTTAAGACAGGAGAGTTTTATTAAAAAAAATAATAATAAAAAAAAAAAAACTAGAGCAATACATTTCTACAGAGTAAAGCATCAAGGAACTCTAAGAGACGAAGAGTGTAGTGGTGGGCAATCTGTATAGCCTAAATTGGTCCCCTACATACTTTTTTGGTGAAGTCTAATTGTAGCATCTATGGAAGTGCAAGAAGAGACTAATTTTACAGGATTGGTCTCCAAAATGAGACTAATTTTGTAGAATTGATCTCCAAAATGAGATAAATTTTGTAGAATTGGTGCCCAAAATGAGACGAATTTTCCAGAATTGGTCTCCAAAAAGAGACGAATTTTGCAGAATTGGTCTCCAAAATGAGACTAATTTTGCGGAATCGGTCTCCAAAATGAGACCAGTTTTCCAGAATTGGTCTCCAAAAAGAGACTAATTTTGCAGAATTGGTCTCCAAAATGAGACTAATTTTGTAGAATTGATCTCCAAAATGAGATAAATTTTGTAGAATTGGTGCCCAAAATGAGACGAATTTTCTAGAATAAATTGGTCTCCAAAAAGAGACGAATTTTGCAGAATTGGTCTCCAAAATGAGACTAATTTTGCGGAATGGGTCTCCAAAATGAGACCAGTTTTCCAGAATTGGTCTCCAAAAAGAGACTAATTTTGCAGAATTGGTCTCCAAAATGAGACTAATTTTGCAGAAGTCTCCAAAAAGAGACTAATTTTGTAGAATTGGTTTGCATAATGAGACTAATTTTCAGGAATTGATCTGCAAAATAAGAGTAATTTTGTAGAATTGGTATGTATAATGGGTCTAATTTTCAAGAATTAGTCTCCAAAATGAGACTAATTTTGCAGAATTGGTCTCCAAAATGAGACTAATTTTCAAGAATTGGTCTACAAAATGAGACTAATTTTGCAGAATTGGTATGCATAATGAGACTAATTTTTAGGAATTGGTCTCTAAAATTGGACTAATTTTCCAGAATCGGACTAATTTTCCAAAATTGGTCTCTAGAATCATGCTAATTTTCAGAAATGGTCTCCAAATGAGACCAATTCCCAAAAATTGGTCTTTTCCAGAATTAGTCCAAAACAAGAGGCCAATTTCACAAAATTCGTCTTTTCCAGAGTTGGTCTAAAATAAGAGACCAATTTCACACAATTAGTCTTTTTCGAGAATGGGTCCAAAACAAGAGACCAATTTCACAAAATTGGTCTTTTTTGAAATTGGTCGAAAAAAGAGACCAATTTCACAAAATTGGTCTTTTTACAGAATTTGTCCAAAGGAAAGAGGAGAAGGCCAATTTCACAAATTGGAAGAGAAGGACCAATTCCAAGAATCGGTCTAGGGCAAACTAAAGAGAAAGGGACCTACCGACACTACAAAAAAGAGAGTGGAGACAAAGAAAACAGAGAAAGAGAATGGAGACTAGAGTATCGGATCTGGCAAAGCAGAGAATACGAGTACCAAAAAAGAGAGTGGAGACAAAGAAAACAGAGAAAGAGAATGGAGACTAGAGTATCGGATCTGGCAAAGCAGAGAATACGAGTACCAAAAAAGAGAGTGGAGACAAAGAGAACAAAGAAAGAGGGTGGAATACCGAAATTGGCAAAGTCCAGAGTACTGGATTTGATAGAGTACTAGAAAGTGAGAGTGAAGGAGAAGAGTGGTGGAGTAACTGCCTTACAAAGAGCTAGCTTATATAAGGGAAGGGATTCAAGTACCAAAGAGAGACACCTGATAGGAGACTACCATATAGGAAACACGAGAGAAGAGATATCATATACTGGACACAAGATACACATCCTATGTGATATATGAGAGTGAGGTTACTGGAGCGAAGTGTGTCTCTACTCCCAAGCTTCGGCAACTTCGTCGAGGAGTTAGACAAGAGGCGCTCGTCTTGCCACTAAGGGTGGACAAGAGGAGTAAGTCTAAGAGGACTGAGTGCTTCGCATGACATGTATGCTTCACTAGTGTCTTGAGTTGGATTCTATAGTTAGATTGTGAAGTTGTGAAATTGCCCCCTTGCTTTCTTCATTGTGATTGTACCACCTACCTTGTACACATTCATGTTTATGTTAATGGAGTAATGCTTCTGACTCTTAATCTTCGCTCTTCTTTTGTCTAAGTTTGTAATCTATGCAAAGTGACCGCATAGTGGATACTGCACTGAGAAAAAGAACCCACCTCGAGCACAAGAGAACAAAAATTTCCTCTACAGAGCTTATATATTTCCCACATGTATATTAGTATGTGGACTAGCCCTTTGTTTGCCAATTATTTGTTCCTGGGGAACCAAAATTTTACTACCAAGGAAAGTAGGAATAAGTTAACTCCCTCCGATTTTAAGGAAGGATAATTTTTTGCTTAATGCCTTAAATTAGCACAATGAAAACAAGAACAAGCTATATTACCCCACTTCAAGTAGATAACAATTCTACCAACATTAGGCACATTAATACGGAGTGTTTTAGGAAATGTTCTCGTAGGTATTCCACAAGACACAAATCCTATTTATTAGGAACAAAAATAGACGAGGTATATAACACCTTGCCTAAAACTTTAGCCACACGCTTTATTCTTCCTCAACGTTTGTAAAATAATATTTATTTTTCTGTGCTCTAGCTCAAACACTATATTTCATTACTATGCTTAGGGATGAGATATTATATTTTATTACTTTGCTCCATGATGGGATATTATATCTTATTACTCTTCTCTAGGCAAAATATAAAACTCTATGGAACATATCCCATAAGAAAAAAAAATATATTTTTTATTTTGAGTTTGTGTATTTTCCGAAAATTGAGACCATCATGGTTGCCTCTTCCTCATTGGATGAGGACTATTTTTTTTTGGAACATTAAAGAACCCAAAAGAGAGTTTGAAATTTCTCTAATGGGATAACAATTGGTTTTTCACTATTTGTTGTCCAAGAAAGAGGGCCATGGTCACCTATTTTGGATACAGTTAATTGCAAAGATATTTGGGATGCAATTGGGGGTCATTCTCTCAAGTTCACTTATCATTATAGATCACATAAAAATGCCATGAGTAGGCTCAATTGATGTTATTACTACCACATAAAATGTTTACGTAGTTCTTTGAAACCATGTACTGATGCTACCACCTTGCTTTCATGTTATAAATCGTTGATGGTTTTCTTGGATGACTTTGATTGGCATGAGATGGTATCTTACAAGTTATCTAGAATAAAAGTGAGACTAAATCACTTGGGATATCAACCATTGTGTTTAAATCCAAAGTGAAAATGATGATATCACATGCTAATCTACTAAATGCATCAGTGTGCATGAAATGGGAGTTCATTGTCCCTTCAATGTTGTAAATAATCAGAAATTGTGGAAAGTATTGAAGTAATGTATTGAAATCTGCTACACTTGAAGCAAAACAACTTGTTCTCTCTTTATGCTCTAAAACTTATAATGGAGTATCGTTATTGAATGTTGAATATGATCATTTGCCTGATGCCTTGCAGGTATCTATAGTTTATTGAAAATGAATCCATTCAAGCTACTAAAGTAAAAGCTAGATGAACTGAAGCCTTCATGCTAATTCTAAATGTTTTTTTATCATTAACAAATGAGATGGGTGCAAAATTCCATTTCATCTTTGAAAACTCATGGGAAAACTCTTATTTCTTAATTTTTATTGCCGAGGCATGTACACAACACTTCTAGAGATTCTTCACCTCTCCTCCTAGAGATTCACTAGTATTGGAAATAGGCTTGTAGAACTCTTTGACATTTATTCCACATTTTTGAATAATCAGAGGATAGAAGCACAATAGAAACCCATTGATGAGGAAGAAGTGCTCATGGTTCTACAATCCTTAAAACATTGAAAGTTCCAGGTCTAGTTCATCTTTCCCAAGAATCTGTTATTCAGTTTCGGTATATTTTAAAGCACATGATTTTGGACATGTGCAATGAAATTTGGAACGATATTGATTTCAAGAAATCCTTTAATCGTAAACAATGGGACTTCATAATGGTTACTATGAGTAAATCGGGTTTTAGAAGAAAAATGAGTCATCTCATATGTACTTTAGTTGAAGATAATGCTTCTCATATAGGTATCAATGGGAGTCTTTAACCTTCTTTCTTAATTCTCATATCGATCTTGTATGCAACCTTATATCATTTATTATCTATTTTTGTTGGTATGGAAGAAATGTCATCTCCAAGAATTCAATAAATTGATCAAGGTTTTTTTTATGGGATAGAAATCATAGTTGATCTCTTGTTTTATCTGTGTGAAACTATGTATGCCAACCCAAGGACATGATGGGCCTTGGATTATTAGAACTTCGATCACATGTAAATGCAAAGAGAGCAGCATCTATAATGAGGATATGCTCTAATGTACCTCCCTGCAGACGCATGTTTTTCGGAAGATGGTGTAAAATAGAATTTTCTATTACAGAGGGACATGGTGCTTAGACAACTCGAACAAGTTCTTTTCCCATGCTCCATTGAAAATCAGGTCCTTCACATTAAACTTTTTGTTTGTAACTTTCAAGTCCACAACTTCTATGTTGCAATGAAATGGTAGGCATATATATGTGGAAAAACTCTTTCCACATGCTTTCTCTGTTTTGTTTCTTTCTCTGTACCCCTCTTCTTGTTTTTGATATGGGAACAGAAATTAGATACTTTGATAATAAAGGGATCTCTTTAATTTCGAATTGCTATGTTTCTAGATGGGAATTCCTCTAATTGCTTGCTCCAAGAAGAAGATATAAGAGTGAAATGGTTTTACCTTCCACAACGTTTACAGCAAGTTCAGGTTCCTCTCTTTATAGATGCATTGTCACTGTTGCTGGATGGATATATGCTAAACACACAAGATGGTGTGCTTGAAAGCTGGAACATATTATAATGCACTTCTTTGTGAACATGATATTTCCATGCAATCTCAAATGGAAACTTAATAGACATCATGATTGGTGGAGACATAGATTTAAGTACCTTTGGGAAAGTTAATTGTCATTCCCTATGAAAGCCTTCATTTGGACGATGTGTGTTAGTCACTTCACATTAGGTGTATTTTTGTCAAAACATGGTATGGCAGGTGCGTGTTGCCCACACTGTGATTCGTATGTGAAAATCATGTGGCATGCATCCTGGAACTATCCTTCATTGCAAGAAATTGATAAGGGTCTATTTAGATTTCCAATTTAGAAGAAAAGTCGAATAAGTTTGAATGCACATTTCTCATGCTAGACGCAACTGACAATGGCTTGCTTTGGATGCTTCATAGATGTGTATACTACCTCTTCCACTCTTTTTGGCAGCGAGAAATCAAATTACCTTTCTTTAGAGGAGGATACTTCCTAGATTCACTTGGGGCATGTGTAAATCTAAACTGCAAGTGGACATGTATGTGGTGTAGTGTAGTTACCGTGTGAGAATGCAGTCAATTTTATACTGCTTGACTTGAACATTTTCTCGGTCAAGAAGACAAAGTAGTTTAGAACTGTGGGACTTCAGATATCTCACATACTCATTTGTACGTAAATTTTTATAATGCAATAAAATGAGAATTCCCACAAAGCTGGAAAGAAAAAAAAATGTATATGTATATGTAAAATCCGGACAGTATCTATAGTGAGGACTTTACACGAATTCTGGTTTTGATGATGAGTAAGCTTTTGTAGGGAGGTCCTTCTGTAATACACATTCTGACATTCTGTGGTTTATGCTTTAGTTTTGTATACCACGGATGTTCAGGTCCTCGATGTCCTTTATAATACTTTTTGAAATGAGACTTCTGTGTAAATGATTGTCCTTTTGTGCTTCGAATACCCAGACTTTTCACCTCTTCTTAAATTATGAACATGGAATTCTAACAAGAATTGAGTGTCAAAGGCATCTGTTCCGTTTCTCTATGGAAGGACATCTTTTCACCCATTTTTTTCCTGCATGTCCATATCTCGGTGTTTTCCTACAACTGACTAAAGCTTTTCCCTACCATCCTTACATTTCTGCTGTGTATGCCCTCATTAATGATCGAAATGACAGATTGATATAATAAAATAGATTTTGAATGTGTGAAAAACAAAAAAATCTTCATCACTTTTCAGATATGAAACTGGATTGCTGAAACTTGAAAATTCTGCAAATGAAGTTAACATAATGCAAGAAGAACTTGAAAGACTCCAACCTAAACTTCTGCAATCAACAGCTGAAGTGAACGAACTTCTTAAGGTACTAGTATCAAGCTTCAGTTGCTAGTTTTTACC
>CM035408.1:171075315-171160315 GCA_020310875.1 Ceratopteris richardii | reverse complement strand
TTAAGAAGTTATTTGCGGCCTCCTTTGTGAAAGATGATGCGTGGTTTTCATCTCTTCGGGACTCTCTTCAATTCACTCCGCAGATGATTGATTCTCATATGGCAGATGCATGTGAAAAAGGAATAACTGAAGAAGAGGTCTTCTTAGCCCTTCAGTCTCTCAGAAATGGGAAAGCTCCAGGAATAGATGGTATTACAAAAGAGTTTGTGGCGGCCTTTTGGCCCTCTCTTAAAACACTGGTGTTGGATGTTTGTAATGAAATTTGGAGGAATCAAAGAATGCCTTATACTTTCAAGCTAGGAAAGATTAAACTTATTCCTAAAGTGAAGGTACCCAAACGGATAGAGGATTGGAGGCCGATTTCTATGATGAGCATCATTTACAAAATATTTGCCAAGATCTTTGCTTTGAGACTTAAGCCGATTATGCATAAGATTACGCATCCCTCGCAAACGGGGTTTGTATATGGTAGATCAATTTATGATAACATTTTTCTTACTCCAGTTCTGATGGAACATGCCATTTCTTCTAATCAGCGAATAGGTGGTATGCAAATTGATTTTGAGAAAGCTTTCGATCGTATCCGATGGGATTTCATTGCTGTTGTGTTAAAAAAACTTGGGTTTGGTGTCAAGTTCAGTCAGTTGATCTATATTTTAGCCCAAGATAGTGCATCTCAAATAGAGATAAATGGAAGACTTTCTGATCCTTTTCCTATTGAAAGATCAGTGCGCTAGGGTTGTCCGTTGAGCCCACTCATCTATGCTTTGGCCTCGTCACCAATGTTTTATTTGTTGGAAGCGAAGATAAATTCTCACTGTATTCATGGTATCTCAGTTTCTGGGCTTGAGCAAATTGCTGTCAGATTTGCAGATGACACTTTCATCTTTGCAAAGGAAGAGCAGGAAAATGTTCGAAATATTATTACTTCCCTCACCTCTTTTTCCAATGCATCGGCATTGCATATTAATATGAAAAAGTCAGCGCTCATAGATATTTCTACAAACAATTTCCACTCTTTATATTGGGAAGGGCCTAAAATTCAAAAAGGTACTGTGTTTCGTTATCTTGGGTACCCTATTGGGGTCAATATTTCTACCAAAAACAAAATTGAATGGGTATTGAACAGAGTCAGAGGTAAAATGGGTTTATGGCATGCTGCACAATGGCCGATACATGCTAGGGTCAGAATTGTTCAAGCATTCTTACAGACTTATGTTATGTATTACCTATTGTTGCTTGACTGGAGGAAATCTAATCTCCATGCTTTTGAATGCTTGTTGAAGAATTTTTTGTGGAATAAAATGCACAACAAGGCGTTGGTGCTTTCTACGTGGGATTGTGTTTGTCAGCCCACGTCAACTGGTGGTCTTGGAATCCTCAATCTGTTATCTCATTTACAGGCTAGAAGAGTAGCCTTTATTATGCGTATTACAGCTCCTCAAAAACCCTTATGGACGGATGTTTTTTGGAAGTCCATGGAAAATGCAAAGCTATGTTATAAAGGAATTTGGAAGTTGGATCCTTGGAATAATTTTTTTTCGCATGCCCCAATACAAACTTCATTGCCCACACTTAGCTTTGTATTGCGCAGCTTTAAGATGACACTTTCTCGCTTGAATTGGAATGGGAGGCAACGGTATATGGGTAACTCGTTTGCTTCATTGTCTCCTTATTGGTCTTTCCTTTCCAATCCACCACTAGCTTTTTCCTTGGGTGCGTCGGCAAGATACCTTAACAATAAGGGTATTGATTCCATTGCAAAGTGTTATGATTCTAAGTGGGAAATCTTGCCGTTTGCAGTAATTAGGAGAACTTTTGCAGTAGGGTCTGCTTACAGATCCAAATGGATTCAAATGGTACACTTCTTACAGCAGTTTCAGGTGCCCCTCTCTATTGATGCTTCTGATCCTTGGAAAGATTGGCTTCTTGCGAAGCATACCAGGTGGTGGACTGGGAAGGCAAGCACCTATTACTCCTCTCTTCTTCCACATGAGAGTATTGCCGGACAATGTAACATTAGATGGAAGCTAAAGAAAACCCCGTTTGGTGGCATGCAAGATTTCGTACACTTTGGGATTCTTTGTGCTCTTTCAGGATGAAAATTTTTATGTGGAGGATTTTCACAGGCCACTTCACTTTGGGGGCGTTTCTCTCTAATCATGGGTTGCAAGGGGTCCGGTGTCCTCATTGTGCCTCTCATCATGAGAACATGTGGCATACCTTTTGGATTTGTCCAGCAATTCAAAGATGGTGGAATACTCTTTTCCTTTTCCCTATATGGGATGTGAAGCCCACTAAATTCAGCAGCACCTTTTTGCTTTTCGCTTCGGGAGATTCTGTCTTAAATCGGGTCAGAGTGACATGTGTTCTCTTGCTTTTATGGAGCATTTCGATGTTTCGGAATTCAAAGGCTTTCAATAATAAGAGCTCAGTTCCTTGCTTTTCTTGGAGTTTCTGTAAGGCTAAGATTAAGCTTCAGATTGATGTCATGTCTCTTCAAGACAAACAGGCCTTCACCTCCTTCTTGGATGCAGTTTGACTTTCTGAGTTTCTTTTAGCCGGACATGTATTAGCAGTTTTGGGGATCATGATTTGCAGTGTGCAGATTGTAGGTTATGCGAGGACTATAATTTCTCAGTAGTTTGCTAGATTATAGGTTATGCTGGGAATAGGGAGAATAGTCTCCCTTCTCACATCCTTGTACAGTATTCTTTTCATGAAATAAAGTGAGACTTCCCACAAAAAAAAAAGTGAGACTTCACAGGCCACTTCACTTTGGGGGCGTTTCTCTCTAATCATGGGTTGCAAGGGGTCCGGTGTCCTCACTGTGCCTCCCATCATGAGAACATGTGGCATACCTTTTGGATTTGTCCAGCAATTCAAAGATGGTGGAATACTCTTTTCCTTTTCCCTATATGGGATGTGAAGCCCACTAAATTCAGCAGCACCTTTTTGCTTTTCGCTTCGGGAGATTCTGTCTTAAATCGGGTCAGAGTGACATGTGTTCTCTTGCTTTTATGGAGCATTTGGATGTTTCGGAATTCAAAGGCTTTCAATAATAAGGGCTCAGTTCCTTGCTTTTCTTGGAGTTTCTGTAAGGCTAAGATTAAGCTTCAGATTGATGTCATGTCTCTTCAAGACAAACAGGCCTTCACCTCCTTCTTGGATGCAGTTTGACTTTCTGAGTTTCTTTTAGCCGGACATGTATTAGCAGTTTTGGGGATCATGATTTGCAGTGTGCAGATTGTAGGTTATGCGAGGACTATAATTTCTCCGTAGTTTGCTAGATTATAGGTTATGCTGGGAATAGGGAGAATAGTCTCCCTTCTCACATCCTTGTACAGTATTCTTTTCATGAAATAAAGTGAGACTTCCCACAAAAAAAAAAAATAAAATAAAATAAAATAATATATATATATATATATATATATATATATATATATATATATATATATATATATATATATATATATGCAAAGTTTGGATATGGATGTTATGCCAGTTGAACATAAGCTGGTACATTTATATATATACATACATATATACATATACATACATATATATATATATATATATATATATATATATATATATATATATATATATATATATATATATATTTGTATATATATAAATATATATATATATATATATATTTATATATATACATATATATATATGTATATACATATATATATATATATATATATATATATATATATATATATATATATATATATATATATATATATATATATATATATATATATGTATATATATATATATATATGTATATATATATATATATGTATATATATATATATATATATAGATATATATATATATATATAGATATATATTGTCTTCCAAACTCTGGTATTTGGAAGAGATTCCTTCAAAAGAAGAGGTCTTTCTTGTACCTTTATGATGGTCGACCCCTCCATCTTCAAAAGAAGAGGTCTTTCTCATGCCGTTATCTGGAGTCCCTCATTGTCCATTGGCAATCTACATGCAAAAAGTCACCATGTTTTTCCATACTGGAAAATTTAGTCACCTTTTACAAGTGGGAAAGTTTTTCAAAATTGGATGACTAAATTTAAAGTATCAAAAAGTAGGCAACTTTCAGAAAGTAAGAAACATTTTTAAGAAGTAGGCAACTTCCAAAAAGTAGGCAACTTTTAAAAAGTAAGAAACTTAAAAAGTAAGCTACTTTTAAAAGTAGGAAACTTTCAAAAATAGGAAACTTTCAAAAATTAGGAAACTTTCAAAATGTAGGAAACTTTCAAAAATTAGGCAAGTTTTGAAACAAGGTAGGCTAAACTTATTTCATTCAAAAGTCGTTTAGACTAGTCGAGTAAACTTATACGAATTCGGTTCAAAAGTAGGCAACTTGGGAAATGCGGAAATTTGGAACGTGGGTAACTAGGAAAGTTGGGAAACTTGGAAAATGGAAAACTTGGAAAATGGAAAACTTGGAAAATGGGAAACCCAAAAAGTTGGGGAAGTTGAAAATCAGGCAACTTGGAAAATGGGTAATTGGAAAAATTGGGCAACTTGGAAAGTGGGAATCCCGGAAAGTTGGGCAACTAGGAAATTGGGAAACTTGGGAAATTAGGCAAGTTGGAAAATGAGCAACCAAGAAAGTTGCCACAACTTGAAAATTGTTGATTCCTCCCTTCTTGATGAAGGGGATCCTCTTGGTTTTCTCCATCTTAGTCCACTCTTCTTCTTCTGCCTCTTTTCCTTCCTTAAAATCAAGATAACTCTTTGCCTGCTTTCCCACCATCTTATAAAAGTAAAAAGCATAAAAGTACGTCATCCAAGGGACTTATCAGAGTACCCCTCTACATATGCTTGTTATAATATGGGCTTATGAGGCACGCCTCTCTTTTGCTTATTGACTGTGCACAATGACATCATTAAAAAAATAAGGTCTGGATGACCAAGGCCAACCATTTTTGGTCAGCCTAGGTTATCTTGCACGGTCAAATATTGGTTGGCTCTAATAAAATGTTGGATGAAGACACATCATGATATTCGTCAAGTTGCAGATCCATGGAAGTAACTTAGCATATACTTTTGTGATGCATTTTGCACATTAAACTTTGGCTTCCTCCTTGTCTTGATACCCTCAAACAATGTCCTATGATATGAAACTTTAATGGATGCCCTTCTTTTTTCATGTTCACTATACTATGAAATGAAATCTTGTTGGAGCTCTCGGCTTGCTCATTTGCTCTTGGGTAATAAGAAAATGACTTTTGATGTGCTATTTTATACTTGTCTAAGATACATTCTATCATCTATTTTATGAAGTGCACACCTCTATCACTTCTAAGTTCCATGCAGCACCCAAAACATGAAAAGATCTATTTATAAATAACTTAGCTATGGTGGTAGCCATGCAATCATTTTTTGACTTTTTTGTTCACCCACTTGGTGGAAAACACATCACCATAGGAATGTAATGTTTGGTACCTGGCTGACTTTCCAATTTTATAGGTCCTTAAAATCTAACCCTCCTTTTTCAAGTGTTTCAATTCTACAAATACATTTTTTACTTTCTTGTCCACCCACTTGGTGGAAAACAGATCACCATGGGAATGTAGTGTTTGGTACCTGGCTGACTTTCCAATCTTATAGGTCCTTCAAATCTAACCCTCTTTTTGCAAGTGTTTTAATTCGACAAATATGTCTAATGGTTGGTAATTCAAACAAGACGGCTCAAGGGCAGATGTTTGATATCTTTCAGAGTGCATTACAAAGCGATGAGAGTCTTTGAACATAATTCACCACCATACTCTTGTCATGAGCTATTTGTGAGCCTTATCGAGGCCCATGACGTGTCGTTCATTGTGTGTTGCTTGGAGTGAGACCTGAAATTCATGAGAGAATAGATAACTACATATAATCCTATCATGATGTATTTTGTATAGTTTTTCATTGATTAGGGAGAAGCTTTTACTTTTTACAAAGATTCTTCTTTTTTCAATGGGCTTAGCTCCCCGGGAAAATTTCTACCAGATAAGAAAAATATTACATCGTCATACCAATCATCTAGATTACCTAGAAGGAACATGGTCCTCTCATTAGGTCATCATTTATACATCTAATTGGTTCTCGTTTCGTAGTTCTCGACACTTGATCTTCCATAAAATGCATCGATATTGGCTTCATTTTTACGTCAAGGTCATACTCTTCAATGAAGAAGAGCCACTGCGAAATCCTTATTGCTATCCTTGGCTTGCTTGTTAGATTGCATGATGGATGATGATTTGAAAATGACAATGAAATGAGTCCCTCAAAGATAGTGAAAAAAATTCAGAAGAGCAAATGCAATTGCAAAATTATTCCTTGCTATGGTGCTTTATTTCCTTTCTACTCTAGTAAAAAAGCCTACTAGCATAGCAAATAGGCCTATCTACTTTAAACTCTTTACATGGTTGAGAGAGAACTACTTCGATCGCATGCAAACCTGTATGAGTGTGTACATGAAAGTTCTTAGTCTAGTCAAGGATTAAAAAACAAGAGATGCAATACATAAGTTTTTAACATTTTGAATGCTTCCTCTTTTTCCTTGTTAAGTTGAATGGTTCCTTCTTGCTTGTAAGTCTTGAGAGAGGCCTCACATTGTTGGAGTACATGTAAATAATCCGATGATATCTTGTGTGCCCTAAGAAGCTTACTTATTTAGACTTCCTAGGTATAGGCATTTATAAAAATGCTAGCACCTTTGAAGGATCAACTCTAAGACCTTTGGAAGACATTTTGTGGCCTAGGAGATTGCCCTTGATGACTAAGAAATGGCATTTGGCTTTAGGCGAGTTCGATTACATCTTTCAAGGATTTTTATCAACTGATTAATATGCATGTGGAACTCTTCCACTATCTCCATCTCATCATGAATAGAAAAAATTGAAAAGTCATCCATGAAAATGTGATGAAAGCTAGTGAGCCATTTCTTTAAAATCAAATACATAGTAAGATTAAATGGTGCAAGCATGTTCTTCCATCCAATTGCCATGCACTTAAAAATGTAGGTCCCCGAGGTGGAATGAATGTTCTGTTACCATAATCTGGCATGTAGATTGCAATCTAGTTTTACCCATTGAAGCCATCAAGGATGTTGTAGAGGGATTTAAAGTCAATGCACACTTTTTTTTTTTCTTTTTTCCTTTTTTCCTTTTTTCCTTTTTTCCTTTCTAGGGATAAGTACCATGGATGAGAGTCACCTAGAGTGCTCCATTGGAGAAATAATTCCTAAATTTCCTAAGTTGGAAAGTTCAAGCTTTGCATCCTCCAGATATTTGGGATTTATCCTATATGGCCTACTCCTTATCGGTATTGCACCATTTACAAGCAGAATTTAATCAAGATCCAACTCTTTGAGAATAGCTATGAGAAACTAGAAGGACCATGCAAATGCTCCACAATGGTACTTTAAGAAAGACACAAGTTCTTGTATTAAAAGAGGGTAATCCCATAGCCATTTAGCCAAACAAACATTTATAGGTTCATGATGAGTCTCAAGATTGACGTTTTGGACTACTACTTTCTCCTTGTCCTTGGGACTATGCCCAATCATAGGAAGGTGGGGCATTGACTTAAAAGTTCAGAGGTTCCTCCTCCATCTATTCAGGAGGTATTTCTTACAAGGGCAATTGTTCAGCATTCCTTAATTCATCACATTTTTTAGAGAATTTAGATTGAGATAATGACTCCCTTTCGTTGTGTTTCTCGTCTCGTATACATAGTGTTATTGGACTCCGCTTTTACTTTCTTTGGACTATGTACAAATTGATCTTTTGAGACCTAAAAACAACCTCATTAACATAAGTATTTGAATTACAATTATGACACGGGCTTCATTTGCATGATTGGTCCCTCTCGAATACATGAAAAGGCTGCATCTTGTTAGGGTGTAACAAATCACTAGAGTGGAAAACTTCAATTTGGTCTAACTTTGGCTCTTTGTAGTTGGTTGTAATATGGTCCAATACTGGGAAATGATACAATTGGTTTATTATTGGTCAACCAAAGGGAACCAATCTTGGACCATAATTTGACTATGGTCTAATTCTTGGGCCATTAATGGACTATGGTGCAAATTTCGCCATCTTGGTTTAGTGATTTTTGGTCTAGACTTAGACCAAGGTCCACTCTGGTTTGATTTCAGCCACCCATTCACCATCTTTTGGGCTTGACACAAATTCTAGAACATATTTTCTCTCTCTTCATTTCTTCAGAGCCTTACCACACCATTAGTATCACACTGTCCATCTTAGGGTAAATTCTTTAAAAAAATATAGAATAAATTCTTTAGAAAAATATAGAACCATTTGTGCAAGTCCTTTGGGACCATGTTCTCTTGTATATTAAGAAGTAGTAGTAGTAGTAGTAGTAGTAGCAGCAGCAGCAGCAGCAGCAGCAATAGCAATACCAATAGCAGTAGCAGTAGTCGTTCTAGTCATCATAGTAGGAGAGTAGCAGCAGCAGCAGCAGGAGGAGCAGAAGTAATCGTCATTGTCGTCATCATAACAACAGCAACAATCATAATTATAATAATAGTGATATGATTAATAATAAGATAATGAAAAAAAACAACAAAAACAGTAAAAATAACAATATTAACAATAATAATAGTAATAATAATAATAATAATAATAATAATTATTATTATTATTATTATTATTATTATTATTATTATTATTTTAATAATAACGATGATGATGATGATGTTGATGATGATGATGATGATAATAATAATAACAACAACAACAACAACAACAATAAGAAGAAGAAGAAGAAGAAGAAGAAGAAGAAGAAATATGAGACTTTTCCCCCAAATAAATCAATGTTCATTGCTTTACAGGTCATAGATGAAGAAACCATCAGTGCCAACAAAGTAAGAGAGGTTGTCCTGGCAGAGGAAGCAGCAGCATCTGTTAAGGCAGAAGCAGCGAGGTCTATAAAAGAGGAAACAGAGGCTGATCTAGCGGAGGCAATGCCAATGCTCTTATCAGCTTTGAAGGTACAATTATTATGTTTGTGACAAGAATGATGTAGCTAATATACAATAATCTTCAATAAACTGAATGTTCTTTTTTTATAATTCACATTTGCGAAGGCTCTGGATACATTGACAAAAGCTGACATTTCAGAGTTGAAAGGAATGAAAAGCCCTCCAGGGCCAGTTAAATTGGTTATTGAGGCAGTGTGCATAATGAAAAACATTAAACCAACTCGAATGAAGGATCCATCTGGTAGTGGAAAGGTATGGTAAACCTTGAAGGAAAGAATATGAGTTTCTCAATAAATGAAGAAATCAGTCTGTATAATGAATTCCTGATTACAGAAAAGACCATTTCGTAACTTAATAAAAAAATTGCCTAGATGATAAAGGTCCTTAAGAAATATACAATGTGAAGGGTGGCTCTTTGATTATCTGCATTGAAACACCCTAAAACAATCAATTCCAGCTTTAATTCTTATTAAACATGGTACCTTTATTCCTTTTCTAGAGAGGCTATTTTTATTTGGCTATTAGAAATACAATTTATCGGAGAATGAGAGCTGAATGCGTACTGCTAGTTGAGAACCCAATCTGTACAATCTCTTTTCTGCTTCCCAGCTCATGAATAATAGCCCAGCCAACTTTACCTGTCTGACCCAATCTCCTGTCAAAACCTCAATTTATTCCAAGATGTCGGATGCATTAAAGAGGCCCCCTAAATTCTATTCACTTCTTTCACCAACTGAAGGCTTGTAAACACTAGAGAATATTATCTTAAAATATAATGATTACAATAATCTGTAGCATAATTCAAACGTGTTGATTACAGATGCAGCTAATTGATATAGACTGGTTGAATCCATGATATTTTCGTATAGCTTTGTTTCGCACAGTAGTATATAATCAAGGGTAAGATGGTGTGTTACACATGGTACAGATTATCTCGGATATAATTGTCAATATCCTCGAAAAATGATAATGCTTCTTAGTGAACAATCTAGGAATCGCTTTGGGAGAAAAATCAGGGGTGAAATCAGTCATTTTATATAACACGTCTTTCTACACATTGGGCACACGAACATCCAATACAGAGAATTATCTGACTCTATGACATGCCATTGTTTACCACATGTCATTATCACCCTAAAATTTAATGTGCTAAAATTGTTGAACACATACTGTAGACAATTAATCCGACTCTGTATATTTTCATTCACTTGGAGAACCCTGTACAAGAACACGAACACATACACTGATATACATGAAAGCATACATAAACATTGACATCGAGCATGCATTATAGACATACATACATAATTTTTTGCTTGCAAAATGTCCTTCTCTTTTATCATCAGGTACAAAGACAAAAAATATCCAAAGGACATAAATTTCATTCTAGTGGCTTACATAAAATATAAGCTCAATTAAATAACATGCATTAGCTTAAATTTTCAACCAGAGATATGATCAAGGATACAATTCCTCAATAACTTATTAGGAAGGCAAACAAGGAATACATGTCTGACTTCAGATGGTGAAGTATTCTGGAATTCCTAGATGATCATGACATCAACCTTTCTATTTGGGCTAAAAAGGATTCATGCCACCAACCAGAATGAAATTGTGATTCCAAACTAGATGTTAGATGAATCCGTTACAGCTGTTATATTAAGGACAATAATATCGAGTATCACCTGAGCTCAAGCAGGATAGTTTTTTAATAAGAGCAGAATTCTTGGTCCATGAACTCATACTTTTGGAGAATCACCAGTAAATTGGACTGTCCCATCCGCTCTTATTACATATGATGGTGTAATCCACTCTCTCTTTCAGATTCGCATAGAGTACATATTGAGAAACCCAATCATTATTTGCATCTTTCTAAAGAAAGAATGTGATGTTTTTAAAATGAGAATAAGTGCTAATAGGGAAATCAAATTTCTGGAATCACTCTTTTGCTTACAGACAATGACTCCAGTACCTAGTCTGTTAATTCTTTTGAGTTCTTGAGTTACGTGAATGGATTTCATGTCCATTTCAAAAGTTTGATAATGAACAAGATTGATGATCCTTTCTTTATAAAAGTAATTTGCAATACATCCGAGGGGATGAGAAGCTACTTCCGTGTGATTAAGGACCCATTATGCATGCTATACATGCGTTTTAGAAAAATTTACACGTATGAAAGATAATAAACATAAATAGAGCAGAATATGTCTGTATGTAATTATATAATTTCTCCTGAAATAAAGGGAACTGGTATTTTCCCAGAAAAAAGTAAAAAACAAAAAAGAAAAGAAAAGAAGGATTTAAAGCCCAGTTAAAATGAGAAACTTCAAAACTAGCTGTTCTGTTTTCCAAGAATGAGTCCTCTCACTTCTGGATGAAATTAAGGATGCTCCATACCCAAGTACAATGCGGTGGGCTCACTTTGATCATAAAATGCAAGAAGTCGTGGGAAATGTGTTGCAAAGTGGCACTTGCTCTTCCTGTTCTTCCAAGTGGAACAAAAGGTACCCTCTTTCCTCTTCCTTTTCCGTCCTCCATGTGGCATCACTAGTAATACAACTCTCTCCCCACGCACCTTCCATGCTTCCATAAGGGTATTTTTCATACATCTCTCCCCCCAAGCACCTTTCACGCTTCCCTAATGGCATCTCTTATACAATCTCTATGCACTAACCCCTTCATGAAACACACTCTTCCCTACACTTCCCTCTCCTTCTTTTCGGTGTGGAATAAATTCTTAAGGATCGTTCTTTCCAAGGCATCATAACACAAGGGTAAGGTAATGCCCATGAAGGTAGGGGACAGAGGCTCTGATAAACAGGTCTCCATCTCTTTTAAGGAAGACCTTGCACAACGCTCTACATGATATTAGAGAAACATTAGAAGAACATTAGAACACTACATGCTTCTTTACAGTTTGCAGGATCTACATTTGTATTCTGCATGTGTTCTCTCCCAGAAGGGACTTGTGTGAGATAGTGGAAGGAGTCACTTTGTAAGGGTGTGTGGCTAGGAGTTGGTGCTCCGTAGAGATTGGCACCCACATTGCACTCCTAAGAAGGATCACTCTGTTGCATCCTCTTTCTAAGTATCCTCTTGTTGCAATGCAATGCACAAATATAAGGTTGGTTCCGATATCTCGTCTTGTGATCTTGTTTCCTAAGCTCTCGTTGTTCTCTTAATGTATCTCATCTGCTATCTTGATAGTGTGTGACTTGTCAAATCAATCCCCCTTTACATGACTTGTTGTAGTATTGTCGTTGCATCCTTGTTGTACTACAGTCTAAGGCTTATTTAAGAACAATAGTGTTGCTTCCTCATTGTCCTATTCTCATTGCACACTTGTTCATTTGTTCTATCACAGTCTAAGGCTTGCGTAAGAACAATGGTATCGCTTTCTTTTGTGCATACTGTTGAGGGGAGCAGTGCTTTACGTTGTCTTTACTCTTTGAATGAAACCTCACTTTCCTTGAGGTCTACCTACCACATACAATAAATTTGGCACATCTCCTGGGACATAAAGGGTACAATGAGCCCATTCTAGTGTTCTCGTGTATTCTCCCATGACAAGGAACTGATCAAGGACCTCTTCTTTGATTCCTACACACACTCATTGTTGGAAATGATCAAGGACATCTTCTTTGAGTCCTATATGCACTCACCATTGGAAACTCAACTACACTCCTCCCGACCTAAACTATTCCACTGGTGAGATGGCTAACAATGAGGAGCTCTCTTTCCTACTCTCATGCATCAACGTCAATTCTCCACCTTAAAGTGGGGGCCTACAGAAGATCAAGATGATCATGTCGAAATTTTTGGCCTTATGCAGAAGAGGCAGGATGGACAGAAGAGGAGGGCACGACAGAAGGGAGGGTGACTTGAAAGTGCTCTTTCCCCCACCCTTGAAGGATTGGCTGACAAGTGGTTTACACAATTTAATGAAATACTTTGTGACATCATACTATATGGCCACTGCCATCTCAGAAGCCTTCTCATCAGCGAATTCAATACAAAGCACATTGAATGAGCTTGAGGATCTAGAGCTCTCCCAAGATAAGACCTTCTAGGAGCTTTTCACTCATGCTAAGGCTTTGCTTGCTAATCTTCCCGATATGCACAGAGACTTTGTCATTAAGAAATGGTTAGAGGAGGCTCTCCCCCTTTTGATCCAAAGTAAGTGTTCTCTACTTGACAATGCACTACCTTACATAAATTTTGTGGATAAACATGACCACTACACTAAGGACTATCTAAGAAATGCATCACCTATCCAAGACAATAATTTCTTTGCACACCTTCATAGAACCGCATGTTCGTTTTGAGAATTACCTCAAACTCATGGAGTAAAGACATAAGTACAATGGATTCGAGCTCAAGAGAAGAAACTAGAAGCTCCTAAAGTTCAAGAGCAAGTCAACACAAGGAGGAACAATAAAGGGAAAGAGCCTGAAAGGGTCAAAGAATCTGTAGATGCAAGCAAAGGCCGAAGCATAGATGATGCCTATTGGGCTTCCCAGAGAGAGGTTACAGATGATGCACTGATCCCTCTTCCAAAACCTTTGCTCGTGGCAGAAGAACTGCTAAAAAATACATATAGGCATGTAAGTCTCTATGATATCCTGGGACTCGATGCATGTTTTAGAGAGGACATGTTGAAAATAGTTGGTTATCTGAATCCCCCCAGCATTCATTAGTGGCAGGCAAGGACCATTTTTAATGACATAGGCCTTGCTCACTGACTATCCCTCTGGTCACCGTACATATCCTAGGAAAGAATTTCGCTGGAGTCATTGATGGAGAATCTGGAATTAACCTTATGCCAGAGTATACCATGGGGATTCTCGAGGTGAGCCCAATAGGGATTGTGGAAGGGGTAAGCTCGAAGCTAAAGGATCTTATCTTCACCCTAGACTTTTCAGTAATTTGCTTGCCTAAAGTTGCCGGTGGGTTTCCTGTGCTTATTGGGAGGCCATGGCTTAGTCAGTAAAAAGCCATCCATTATTTGGGAAAAGATGTCCTCTGAGTAGAAGATGAAAAGGACTTTTCTATGAGGCAAGTTCACCTCGAAACAAGTCAGATCATGACTTAGAAGCTTCACACATCATCATAGTAGAGAAACAACAAGAAGAAGAAGGTGAGATTTCTTTTTTTGTGGAAATTCACAGATTGCGTTGGTTTGAAATGCACTCGTTTGTGTGTTTTGTAATGTTACCTCAACCTAACAATAAAGACTATCCGAAGAAGGTAACATAAATGATAAGTAAAGCTTGATAATGATCCAATCATACAAGCCTTTGGCTAATCAAGGTCTCGTCAACACCAAGCAGATTGTTGATGACAAACATCTTGTTGATGATGTTGTCTCAAGCACCAAGCAATCAGTTTTTGTAAAAAGGCTCTTGAAAGATCCCATACTCTTGGAAAATGCATGAAAGTACATAAATCCTTTCTCTGACACCCTTTGCATGGGAAACCATAGACTTTAGTATGAAACATTGCTTACGATGCACAATAAAGGAGGAGAGCATTCACTTTTGCCCTCTTGGATAAGCAATTGATTCCATCCTTGCTTGATTTCATGTTTAGTAGACCCCAAATTTCGCATTCTCAATATTTTCTTTTGGTGATTTTTCTTAGCCTTAACACAAGTTGTTTGCATCTAGATTTTTGTTTGTATGGTCCCACAACTTCATTTTGTCTGCCAAGAAGTATGTGGTTGCAATGTAGAGAAGTTGATCAGTTTTTCAGCACATTCCTTGTGCAGCTTCTCTTTTCTCACACATCCCACCTCTCACAAGCCTCTCATACTTAAGAATTTAGGAATTATGAGAGCAGGATCGCATCTGCAACGTGTCTAAATCCTAGAAACAACTTTTGATCATGGGAATATGACATTGGAAGCCCCATTTCACCCACATCCCACTACTTACACAATCTACATTCCACCAATTACACATTCCACATTCCATTGATTACACATTCCACCAATTCGACATTCCACATTCCACGGATTACACATTCCACATTCCACATTCCACATTCAGTCGGTTACACATTCCACCTTCCATCGATTACACACTCCATATTCCACCAATTACACATTCCCCATTCCACTGATTACACATTCCGATGCTTACACACTCCATAATTCAACCAACTACACACTCACCAATTACACATTCCACATTCTGCTTAATTCAGCAATTGCAGTACTTAGTCAACTCATCAACTTCCATTCCTCACTGACTCCATTTCATTAATTAAAGCATCATTGAATTAATGGGTACCTCCATCCTCACAATCATCCATTTGGTGATTTTCAAGTATTCATCTATTCAATCATCAACCAACTATTCTATTAAATTAATCAATTATCCCATCCCAGCCACCATTACTCTCTCTCCATAGCCCTGCTACCATTGCCTTGCATGCCTCTCTCTCTCCATAGCCCAACTACCATCGCCGAACCTTCATGTCTCTCTCTCCATAGCCCTGCTACCATTACCTTGCGCACCTCTCTCTCCATAGCCCAACTACCATCGCCGAACCTTCATGTCTCTCTCTCTCTCTCTCTCTCTCTCTCTCTCTCTCTCTCTCTCTCTCTCTCTCTCTCTCTCTCTCTCTCTCTCTCTCTAATACCACTTCCTTTGGTACTCAAATTTTGTATCAGATTCACCAGTTTTGTAACTTTTGGTCTCATAGGTCATTTGGCCTTCTGAAGACGTAAATATATCATTTCATTTCATTTCTCTCTCTCTCTCTCTCTCTCTCTCTCTCTCTCTCTCTCTCTCTCTCTCTCTCTCTCTCTCTCTCTCACATGCGGATATGCAGCTTTAGCCATGTTAGAGCGGAGATGTCACCAAGCACACTTCCAGGAGCCCCGCACGAAGGGCTGGCTATTTGACACACTGGTCAGACCAGCTATGATGTATGCTGCGACGGTTTGGGCCCCAGGTCTCACAGTCACCCAGTGGAGTGCGATCGAGAGGCCACAGGTACGTATGATCTCGCGATTATTTCGTGGGAAACAGTCGGTGCCACATGACATCATCAGGGCAGAGCTAGCTGCACCACCCATGGCAGTAGAGGCACTATTCCAGACTATCTGCTTTATTCAGAGGATTAGGGACCTCCCTACAGATAGACTCACACACAGAGCTCTTGAGGCATCTATACAGATGTCAGAGTTAGGATATGAGAGAGCTTGGTACACTCAGGTTAGAGTCTGGTTTGATAGTCATGGACTTGATATGGACAGATTGCCACCTTTTCAGTATGACCCAGCCTCACCTCACATCCACCTCTCTCGTCGTGAGAGGAATGTTGTGCTCAGACAGGATCTCTGGCAGCTCTACATTAGTCAGACATGGCACACACCACACATGGGATCGAGACTATCGCACTATCGAGACCAGTTCATAGACATACTAGCTGACGGTTTCATCCAGCGACCACGCTACATGGATACTCACATGCCTCATAGCTTGAGGGTAGCGATTGGCCGGCTGAGAGTCTCATCACACCGACTCGAGATTGAGACGGGCAGAGCCGCAGACATTCCCAGAGAGGAGCGGATATGCAGAGTATGCAGAGTAGAGATGGAGGATGAGGAGCACTTTGTATGCAGATGTAGCGCATATGATGGCATCAGAGGCAGATACGAGACTCTGTTTGCAGGGCAGCCCACCCTCCGAGAGATCATGGACTCTAGAGACCAGCGACAGCTCGGGCGATTCTTACTAGAGATACAGAGTCACAGAGATTCCCTACTCCAGCCTACTGTAGCACTCCATACAGGAGGGAGACAGAGTCAGCTCACTGACTTCTTTATTCCACGACGTGCTGCAGCCCTCCCCCCCTCAGCCCACATACCGAGCGGGGTGACTCTTCAGCAGGCTCAGATATCTCGAGCTAAGAGACGACCCCGTGATATAGGATATCGGGCCCCGAGACTTCACCGACACCAGATTGCGGAGATCCAGGCTTGTGACCATCGCGCCATGGAGGAGAGACGATCCCAGATGATGGCCGATCCCGCTGCAGCCATCAGGGTGGCCCTGACTCCACCTCCACCTATGTATCACATATTACATCCCACCCACTAGCACAGGATGGAGCTAGTTAGTCGTCTTAGATGCATTCTCATGGTTGTTGTACTACCCTTTTGCATATAGACTATCATAGATATCGCACTCCATACACCCCCCACCACTTTCATGGGTATCCCCACATGCACACTACGGAGATCTATATCAGCTTAACCAGTTTCTTTTCAGCACTTTTATCTTTTCTGATTGACAGAAGATACACCCATGTACATCGATTTGTCTCATAGGCCGAGTTCGGCCTCCTAATAGACGTAAAAACACTTTCTTTCTTTCTTTCTTTCTCTCTCTCTCTCTCTCTCTCTCTTTTTCGAACTGGCGCAGAGCTGTTTTTTAGGGTTTCGAACTGGCGCAGAGCTGTTTTTTAGGGTTTCGAACTGACGCAGAGCTGTTTTTTAGGGTTTTGAAGAGGCGAAACTGTATCTTTTAGGGTTCTGAAGAGGTGCAGCGCCATCTTTTAGGGTTTTGAACGGGCGCAGGTCTGGTTTTTTAGGGTTTCGAAACTGAAGAAGATCTGATTTTTAGGGTTTTGAAGAGGCGAAACTTTGTTTTAAGGGTTCTGAAAAAAATCAGCTCTGATTTTTAGGGTGTTGAACATGTGCAGCTCTGATTTTAGGGCTTTGAAGGAGGTAATGCTCAGTTTTTAGGGTTTCGAAACTCTCTTTTTAGGGTTGTGCAGCCCTGATCTTAGGCATGGCACTGATTTTAGGGTTTCGACGCTCTGATTTAGGGTTCAGCACCTCTTTCCCCAAAAATCTGATTTTAGAGTTCTCTGTCATCTGCCTGCTGTATTAACAGCCACAAGCATCTACACTTTTAACTCTCTCTCTCTCTCTCTCTCTCTCTCTCTCTCTCTCTCTCTCTCTCTCTCTCTCTCTCTCTCTCTCTCTCTCTCTCTCTCTCTCTCTCTCTCTCTCTCTCTCTCTCTCTCTCTCTTCACACCCACTATGGTGGGACACGCTATTGCCCGACTACAGCATGGCAGGGCCCATGACCATTTCGGTTTACAGGCAGAGCATCTCATCTATGGAGGCACGACTCTCGCACCGCTCATTGCCCACCTCTTCAACCGTGCATTGGTTGAAGGGTTCCCGGACTCATGGACTGAGCACACCATAGTGCCCATTCATAAGTCAGGTGATATTATGGATCCAGCTACATACCGGACGATCATGATTGGCCCTATAATGGCCAAGTTATATGGGGCAGTACTAGAGACAGAGTTGAGTACTCTCGCTGAGAGCAAGGGTATCAGGGCTCCAGGACAGGCAGGTTTCAGACGAGATTACTCTACGATTGACCACATCTTCACTTTGAGATGCCTGATCGACCAGGCAAGGGTGAGGAAGAGGAGATTATATTGCTGCTTTGTGGACTTCCGCAAAGCATTTGACACTGTTCCCAGGGACCGACTCTTCAGACGACTACTTGATATCGGAGCTCCGGAGGAGATGATATGGCGGATCTACGCATTATACGAGAGAGTATCTGGTAGAGTCAGATGTCCAAGGGGCTTATCTGATCCACTTGCTAGCACTATCGGGGTGAAGCAAGGATGCCCTCTTTCACCCACCCTCTTTGGTCTCTACATTGATGAGATAGTGGACTACATACAGCTGCAGGGAGGAGATGGCATTGAGGTACAGGGATCCACTATCCATATTCTTTTATACGCTGATGATATTGTATTGGTTTCAGAGTCTGCAGAAGGTCTACAGCATCATCTACATGGCCTAGATGACTTTTGCAGAAACAGAGGGTTATCTGTGAACCTTGGTAAAACCAAGGTCATGATCTTTCATACATCAGCACAGGTACGCAGACATAGTTTGTTTACAGCAGCGGGTGGACCGATCGAGGTGGTCGGATCATATGTTTACTCGGGAGTGACATTTACAGCAGCATCAGGGGTCTTCTCTATGTCTCAGGCAGCCCGTGACCGCATCACACGTGGGTACGCAGCACTAGCTTTGATGGAGAGACAGTGCCACCAGCCATATTTTCAGGAGCCCCGCACAAAGGGGTGGCTCTTTGACACTTTGGTTACGCCAGCGCTCATGTATGGGGCAGCCATATGGGGGCCGGGATTAGCTACATCAGTATGGACAGCATTAGAGAGGCCACATATCCTCATGATTTCGAGACTTATCCGCAGCAAGCCTTCAGTACCACATGATATCATTAGAGCAGAGCTCGCTGCACCACCGATGCTAGTTGAGGCACTATTCCAGACAGTATGCCTATTACACAGACTTCGGAGCATGGATACAGAGCTCATTGCTTATCGTGCTTTCCAGGCATCACGTGATATGGCATTAGCTGGGGACACCTCCTCATGGTATGCCCAGACACGAGATTGGCTGGCCCACCATGGCTTTGACATAGACAGGCTACCACCACTACAGTACGACTCACATGCACCCACCTACTCACTCTCTCATCAAGAGAGGAATAGGGTCATTCGTCAGGAGATATGGCATACATACATACAGAGGACATGGGTGAGCCCTAGGAATACATTGCCACCGAAAATGCTCTATTACCGCGAGCATTTTCTACATATATCGGACGCAGGCTTTATCGAGATCCCGAGATACATGCAGACATACATTCCCCACTACCTCTGAGTCGTCATTGGGCAGCTCCGGGTTTCATCACATCAGCTCGAGATTGAGAGGGGTCTGTCCAGGGGAGTCCCCCGTGAGGAGAGGTGGTGCCCAATATGCCAGACAGAGGTAGAGAGTGAGGAGCATTTTGTTATCAGATGTCCAGCATACTTAGACCTACGAGCACAGTTCCAGATCGAGGAGTCATTCGAGCTGTGCATGACTATGGGAGACCAGAGACGCTTGGGACGCTTTCTCACAGCAGCATACGAGAGGCGAGAGCGGTCACTACAGCCCATACATCAGCCACGGGTGAGTACCCAGCAGACCATTACGCAGTTCTTTCAGCGAGTTGAGATACATCAGAGAGGTCCATCTATAGAGCTCACGCTACACCAGGCAGCAGCACAGAGAACACGGCGCCGACCACGCATGGGCGGATATCGTCGACCACGACTATATCAGGAGGATATCTCACGCATCAGGATTGCCTACGACCACATGATGGAGCATAGGGATACCACCACCCCCTGTGTTGTCTTCCTTCAAGAGGCACTCAGACCACCACCGATGTACCACATACTACATCCACCTCCACCCATCACCAGTAGCTAGGGCGTTTTACTCACATTTTGGATCCCCCCATGTATTAGGTGGCCACTATCTGCAGAGTCAGAGCCACGTCTCCCAAGCCTTTTCCAGCCCTATATAGCTTTGCGTAGCGATATACTTTTTATTTCATTTTATCTTCTACACAGGATTACTACACTTGTATATGGTTTTTGTCTCATAGGCCAAGTTTGGCCTCCAGAAGACGTTAATATGACTTTCTTTCTTTCTTCTTTCTCTCTCTCTCTCTCCCCCCCTCCCCCGCCATGGCTCCCAAGCTCGAGGAACAACTGGCCACCTTAGAGCATGCCCTCCGAGAGTTGATAGGAAAACACAAGAAAGAAGGAGATTCTGCACTGAACAGGCTTACCCGCAGAGTTGTCGCCCTCGAAGTGAAGGTGGAAACCTTGGAGAAGGAAAACGAATCCCTTCGAGAAGAGCTTCTTGCTACCCGAAAGCAGCCCTCACGGGACCGGGAGGAGTTGCACACTGAGCTTACAGATATGAAAACAAAACTGGCCAGCATGCACGAGGAGGGGGAGATCGCTCCACAGCTAGAGGACATTCGGTTGGCTATCAAGAAGGAGTGTATGGAGGTGGTGCAGAGCGAGCTTGAGACTAAGAAAGATGGATGGGTCGAAGTTGTAAAGAAGAACCTTCGACAGGAGGCAAAGAAGAACAACCACCATGAGGAGATCCACATAGTGCATACCACCATTGAGGAGGAGCGGATGCGACAGGCTCGTAGGCTCAATGTTCGCGTCTCCGGCCTCACAGAGACAGACGGATCTCCAGAGCAGGACGGGCGTCGCTTGTGCACATTACTTGGATACCGCGCGGATGAGCCTCTGCCTTTCACTAGAGCCTGGAGAGCAGGACGAGACACCACTCGGAGCAGAGCACTTATCCTTCAGTTCTCAGATGAGGCCGGGAGGAGAGACTTCCTCAGACGACGGGCGGTACTACGCACTACACCGGGAACCCCCATCTATTTGGATGAAGACCTCACACGGATGCAGGTAGAGCACAGACGGGGATGCATGCCACGTGTCCTCCAGGCCAGACGAGAGGGACATCGTGCCCTATACAGAGACGGTCGGGTCATCATTGATGGACGGCCCATTGACTAGGGATTCGCAGCCTATGAGACAGCAAAGCAGGAGGTGCACATTGCAGTCTGGAACTGCAATGGATCTTTGTGGACACATCCAGGGCGCCTCGAGGAGGTGATGGAGGGCAGAGACATTATCTTCTTGACAGATACACACGAGAGCCCGGGGAGGAGCCTACCGAGGATTGAGGGCTATATGTGGGAGTCAGTTCACCGCCGCCAGGTGAGACAGCGCACCACACGAGGATCAGGAGGAGTAGCCGTGCTCTACAGACAGTCACTACAGCACAGGGTACAGGTGGTAGCCAGAGACCCAGAGGCACGTTTCATGTGGATACGCCTCCAGCTATCAGAGGAGAGAGCAGCATACTTTGCCGTATGCTATATTGCACCCATTGGTTCGCGCTTCACACATTCCCCCGAGCAGCTATCAGGGGGGGAGGGACCAGACACCACATCGCCATATGACTGCATCAGTGATACGATTATGGAGTATACCGGGATGGGTAAAGTCTTCCTTGTAGGAGACTTCAATGCCCGCACTCAGAGCCACCAGTGTGATATCTACGACTTTGACGACCCTGAGATGCTTCGTACCATAGAGGACATGCCTACACTCAGAGCCTCAGCCGACACCGCCACACCCACCTCATACGGCCGACACCTACTCCAGATGGGAGAAGCACACCGTCTCGTTATATATAATGGGATGGGGACCTGGCCCACCTCGAGCGGTCCCACCTGCATTCCACCCACGACACCACAGGGGGGCAGTGTGGTAGACTATGTTATCGGACCCCCGGAGGCGACACATCTCATCACCTCATTCACTATCCCACCCTTACCGATTGGAGCTGATCACGCATATCTTGCCCTATCCATTTGCGGCTCACCATGCACATCCCACTCTGTTACCATACAGCCACGAACTGATACCACCATTCACTTTAGACATGAGCTAGCACATATCTATAGCTCCCATGTTCGAGAGCGCATCTACTCCCTTGATCCCTCTGCCTCCTTGGACACCCTCACCACCCACTTCTCCTCGATCCTCCATACATCTGCTACTCTCACCTTCCCATACACCACCCACAGCACTGCACATTCGACACGGTTGGGGCATACACCCCAGAATAGATGGTAGGATGAGGAGTATAGGCGACTATACCGACATCTCAGAGCACAGAGTATCTTGGGATCCATCACAGAGAGGGAAGCACGACGACAGATCCGAGCCCTCACACGCCGGAAGCGGCGAGCTTTCGAGGAGTGATAGGAGGCAGAGTTGATCGACCTTCTCATGAGTAGGGATTGTGCCACCGCATGGAGGGCACTACGTGAGCCACGCCCACCTACACCCATAGCGGATCCTCCGACTTGGCACACCTACGCCCAGAGGTTATATGACGTCCCAGGACAGCCATTGCCGATTCCTTCCCCACCGCGTCCTGTGATATCCACCCTCTTCACGGAAGGCATGGTACGACAGGCTATCCATAGGCTACAGCATGGCCGCTCGGCAGACCACACAGGGCTACAGGGAGAGCACTTCATATATGCAGCAGATGTAGTTTCCCACTTGATCGCCCATCTCTTCAACCGTGCTTTGGTTGAGGGGTTACCCGACTCATGGACTACGCATACCATTACGCCTATCCATAAGTCCGGGGAAATGATGGACCCAGGGAACTACAGGACTATTATGATAGGCCATATCCTGGCCAAGATATATGGGGCAGTACTAGAGGAAGAGCTCAGTACACACGCTGAGGCAGGTGGGATTAGAGCACCCGGCCAGGCAGGCTTTCGCCGCACTTTCTCCACCATCGACCACATCTTCGTGCTTCGTTGCTTGATTGAGAGCGCGAAGGCGAGGAAGCAGAGACTATACTGTTGCTTTGTGGATTTCCGCAAAGCCTTCGACATGGTCCCTCGAGAGATACTACTACGGAGGCTCCAGGAGTTACAGCTACCATCAGACATGCTATGGGCCATCCACGCTTTGTATGCACGAGTCACAGGCAGAGTACGCTGCCCCGGCGGTTTATCAGACATCCTTGTTAGCACCATTGGTGTGAAACAAGGTTGCCCTCTCTCACCCACTCTCTTCGGTCTCTACATCGAACGAGATCACGGACTATATACAGAGAGAAGGAGGGAGAGGAGGAGACCTCGGAGGTACGCCAGTACACATCCTATTATATGCTGATGACATTGTCCTTCTTTCAGAGTCACAGGAGGGGTTGCAGTCACATTTACAGGCGCTCGATACCTTTTGCATGGAGAGAGGACTCACAGTGAACGTTGGCAAGACCAAGGTCATGATCTTCCATACCTCGAGGACAGTACGCCATCGTGCCTCTTTCACAGCAGCTGGAGGACAGATAGAGGTAGTGGACTCCTACATCTACCTAGGTGTCACCTTCTCGGGCAGCACAGGGGTATTCTCCATGCCACAGGCCGCGAGAGATAGATTGACGCGAGGCTATGCGGCATTTGCTCGAATGGAGAGACGCTGCTTTCAGACACATTTTCAGGAGCCCCGGACTAAGGGGTGGCTCTTTGACACTCTAGTGACACCCGCATTGATGTACGCAGCGGCAGTATGGGCACCAAGGATCACAGAGGCGATGTGGGCGCGGATTGAGAGGCCCCAGATCACCATGATCTCACTCTTGCTGCGCAGCAAGCCCTCCGTTCCACATGACATTATACGAGCTGAGCTTGGCACACCACCGATGCTAGTGGAGGCCCTCTTCCAGTTGGTGACCTTTATTCTGAGAGTCAGAGAGCTCCCCACCAGCAGACTCACCAGGCTTGCATTTGAGAGCTCTAGACATTTGGCAGAGACAAGGCATGAGAGAGTATGGTATGCACAGACTTACCGATGGTTAGCAGACCATGGCATGAGCATTACAGATCTCCCCCCTTTTCAGTATGACCTCTCTTCCCCCCAACATTACCCTCTCTCGTTCGGAGAGGAATAGGATCATCCGTCAGGACCTACTATAGATACATGTCAGGGAGACATGGATAGCACCACGGGAGCCTCTTCCCACAAAGAGGCAACACTACAGAGAGCACTTCCTGACTCTGACTGTGGATGGTTTCATTCAGAGACCACGATACATGGATACATATATGGCACCAGCTGAGAGAGTGACCATTGGGCAGCTCAGAGTATCATCACACCAGCTCGAGATTCAGGTTGGGCGAGCCACACATACCCCGAGGGGTGAGAGATTATGTAGGATATGTAGAGAGGAGGTGGAGGACGAGGAGCACTACACATGTAGATGCCAGGCATATGAGGACATCAGAGACCGCTACCCACAGCTCTTCAGGGGGCCCAAAGAGATCAGGGCTTTATTGGGGACAGAGGACCAGCGCCCTCTAGGTGGTTTCCTAGTAGATCTCCACAACCGCCGTGCATCACTCCTCGAGCAGCAGATGGAGATACACCTGCCCCCCCCCCCCTCAGACTTATATTACAGATTTTTTCAGACCCACAGCCACTCGAGGACCCAACTCAATGCGGGGGGTCACATTACAGAGAGCAGAGGAGCTTAGACGACAGCGTCGACGACCGAGACCCCCTGTCCGGAGAGCCCGTCCACATCAGAGAGAGATTCAGGCGATTCACACACGCCATGACATGGAGATACGGAGACGTCAGCAACGCACCCCTATCGATTTGGACGCTCATAGCATTTTGAGGATCGCCATGATGCCTTACCCACCGATGCATTACATCCTACACCCATTCCAGGCATTTAGTGGGTTGTGATACCATCGAGCCTCCCCTCCCTATGCATATCATATTTGTATCTCACCCATTCAGCATATAGAGTGCATACCCATAGCACCCCACACCCTTGATGCTAGTTACTATCCACTCCTTTTATACCCGTTTGCGGTACTCACACTTTATTTTCCTTTTGGGATCACAGTGGATTGGATCATACTGATGTATATGTTTTGTCTCATAGGCCGATTTTGGCCTCTAATAGACGTTAAAAAGTCTTTCTTTCTTTCTTTCTTTCTTTCTCTCTCTCTCTCTCTCTCTGTCTCTCTCTCTCTCTCCTTGTATTTTTCCTTTTCATTGCTACACAGAGATTACCATAGTTGTATATGATTTTGTCTCATATACAACTATGGTACACAGAGATTACCAAAGGCCAAGTTTGGCCTTTGGAAGACATTAATATACCTTTCTTTCTTCTTCTTCTTCTTATTCTCTCTCTCTCTTCATTTCATTTCTCTCTCTCTCTCTCTCTCTCTCTCTCTCTCTCTCTCTCTCTCTCTCTCTCTCTCTCTCTCTCTCTCTCTCTCTCTCTCTCTCTCTCTCTCTCTCTCTCTCTATATATATATATATACTAGACCCCCTCCCACCTACTGTGCCACATGCCACGATACATTTCACGTGCGAGCTCTCACATGTCTACATACACCATTTACACACCCTCCTACTCTCACTAGATCCACTCTCACCTCTGGACACACTCACCTTAGAAATCATCACCATCCTACATGACTCAGCTCTACACAGTTTCCCCCACCACGCACACGCACACGCACACGCACACGCACACGCACACGCACACGCACACCCACCACACAGAGGGTCGATGCCCCAAAACCGATGGTATGATGATGAGTGTCGGGTGCTACGGAAGCAGCTATGAGCAGCAGAGCATACCAGAGACATTAGTAATTACACACACAGGCACAGTGCTGCATGCAGCGCCTCACACATCGAAAGAGGCGAGAATGGGAGGAGAGACAGTATTGGGACATTTATCACTTGCTCATGAGCCGAGACAATGCAGTAGCATGGCGAAACTTTAGAGAGAGGAGACAGTAGACACCCATTCGAGAGCCCGACATATGGCACAGATATGCACAGAGTCTATACTAGATTCTAGACCAACCATCCATCCCCTGGCCACAGAGCTCACACCCTACTACCTCTCACTTCTGTACACCCCGGATGGTGAGCCATGCGATCACTCACCTATGGCATGGCAGAGCCCGTGACCACTTCGGTCTATAGGCAGAGCATGGATAGCGGTGGAGAGACCACAGGTTCTCATGATGGCCAGACTCATCCGTAGCAAACCGTCAGTACCCCATGATATCATAAGGGCAGAGCTTGCAGCACCATCGATGCTAGTAGAGGCACTCTTCGAGACAGTATGCTTATTACACAGGATCCAGGGCATGGATAGAGAGCGCATCACTTACAGACCTTTCTAGGCATCACGAGACATGGCGTTAGCAGGGGACACCACCTCATGGTATGCACAAACACGAGATTGGCTGGCCCACCATGGACTTGACCTAGACATACTGCCACCAATACGTTATGACTCCCATGCCCCCACCCACTCGCTCTCCCACCAAGAGAGGAATAGGATCATTCGTCAGGAGATATGGCATACATACATACAGAGGACATGGGTCAGCCCGAGAGATCCATTGCCACCGAAAATTCTCTATTATCGTGAGCATTTCCTAGAGATCTCAGATCAGGGCTTCATTGAGATCCTACATTACATGGAGACATACCTACCCAAGGAGTGGCTATTTGACACATGAGTTAGACCAGCTAAAATGTACGCCGTACTAGCGGACGGTTTCATCCAGCGACCACGCTAAATGGATACTTACCATGCCTCATAACTCGAAGGTAGCAATTGGCAAGTTGAGAGTCTCATTACACCGACTAGAGATTGAGACGAGAAGAGCCACATACATTCCGAGAGAGGAGCGGATATGTAGGGTACGCATCATAAAGATGGAGGATCTAGAGCACTTTGTATACAGATGTAATGCATATGATGACATTAGAGGCAAATATGAGACTTTGTTTAGAGGGCAGCCAACCCTCTCAGAGATCATGGGCTCTAGAGATCAGCGAAAACTAGGGTAATTCTTACTAGAGATCCAAAGTCACAGTGATTCCCTACTCGAGCCGACTCGAGTAGTGGAGAGAGGAGGGAGATAGAGTCAGCTCACTGACTTCTTTGTTCCACGACACGCAACAGCCCTCCCCCCCCCCCCAAAGCTCACACACCGAGAGGGGTGACTCTTCAGTAGGCTCAAACCTCTCGAGCTAGGATACTACCCTGTGCTATAGGATATTGGGCCCCGAGACTTCACGGACACCAAATTGCCGAGGTCCAGGCCTGTGACCATCGTGCCATGGAGGAGAGACGATCCCACATGATGGTTGATCCCGCTGCAGCCATTAGGGCACCCCTATCTCCACCTCCACCTATGTACCATATCTTACACCCACGATCCCACATGATGGCTGATCCCGTTGCAGCCATTAGGGCACCCCTATCTCCACCTCCACCTATGTACCATATCTTACACCCGCTGCAGCCATTAGGGCACCCCTATCTCCACCTCCACCTATGTACCATAGATAGTTAGTTGTTCAGATGCATTCTCATGCTTCTTGTACTACCCTTTGCATATAGACTATCATAGATATAGCACTTCATACACCCCCCACTTTCATGGGTATCTCCACATGCATACCATGGAGATCTATATCAGCTTTACCAGTTTTTTCAGCACTTGTATCATTTTCGACCGACAAAAGATACACCCATGTACATCGATTTGTCTCATAGGCCGAGTTCGGCCTCCTAATAGACGTAAAAAGACTTTCTTTCTTTCTTTCTTTCTCTCCCTCTCCCCCTCCCCCCCCTCCCCCTCTACACCTCGCTTATCAATTTCATTCATGGAAGTAGAGTGTTCCATCATGGAAGTAGAGTGGTGTTACTAACCCTATCAATTTCATTCATGGAAGTAGAGTATCACATTATGGAAGTAGCGTGTTCCTTATCGATTTCATTCATGGAAGTAGAGTGTCCCATCATGGAAGTAGAGTGGTTTCCCTAATCCTATCAATTTCATTCATGGAAGTAGTGTCACATCATGGAACTAGAGTGTCCCTTATCAATTTCATTCATGGAAGTAGAGTGTCCCATCATAGAAGTAGAGTGGTGTCCCTAACCCTATCAACTTCATTCATGGAAGTAGAATGTCCCTTATCAATTTCATTCATGGAAGTAGAGTGTCCCTTATCAATTTCATTCATGGAAGTAGAGTTTCACATCATGGAAGTAGAGAGTCCCTTATCAATTTCATTGATGGAAGTACAGTATCCCATCAAGGAAGTAGAGTGGTGTCCCTAACCCTATCAATTCCATTCATGGAAGTAGAGGGTCCCTTATCAATTTCATTCATGGAAGTAGAGTGTCACATGGAAGTAGAGTGTCCCTTATCAATTTCATTCATGGAAGTAGTGTCCCATCATGGAAGTAGAGTGGTGTCTCTAACCCTATCAATTTCATTCATAGAAGTAGAGTGTTCCTTATTTCATTCATGGAAGTAGAGTGTCACATCATGGAAGTAGAGTGTCCCTTATCAATTTCATTCATGCAAGTAGAGTGTTCCATCATGGAAGTAGAGTGTTGTCCATAGCCCTATCGATTTCATTCATGGAAGTAGAGTGTCACGTCATGGAAGTAGAGTGTTCCCTATCAATTTCATTCATGGAAGTAAAGTGTCCCATCATGGAAGTAAAGTGATGTCCCTAATCCTAAAAATTCATGGAACTCAAGTATCCCTTATCAATTTCATTCATGGAAGTAGAGTGGCACATCATGGAAGTAGAGTGTCCCTTATCAATTTCATTCATGGAAATAGAGTGTCCCATCATGTAAGTAGAGTGGTGTCCCTAACCCTATCAATTTCATTCATGGAAGTAGAGTCTCACATCATAAATGTAGAGTGTCCCTTATCAATTTCATTCATAGAAGTAGAGTGTCCCATCATGGAAGTAGAGTGGTGTCCCTAACCCTATCAATTTCATTCATGGAAGTAGAGTATCCCTTATCAACTTCATTCATGGAATTAGAGTATCACATCGTGGAAGTAGAATGTCCCTTATCAATTTCATTCATGGAAGTAGAGTGTCCCGTCATGGAAGTAGAGTGGTGTCCCTAACCCTATCAATTTCATTCATGGAAGTAGAGTGTCCCTTATCAATTTCATTCATGGAAGTAGAGTGTCACATCATGGAAGTAGAGTGGTGTCCCTAACCTTATCAATTTCATTCATTGAAGTAGAGTATCCCATCATGGAAGTAGAGTGGTGTCCCTAACCCTATCAATTTCATTCATGGAAGTAGAGTGGCCCTTATCAATTTCATTCATGGTTACGTAATTAAGAAAGTCCATTTATCCATGACTATTGAGGAGGATATCCAAACACAAGGCATGATTACAAAGGAGGATATGGATCATCTTGGCACACCATGCAAGACTCCCCATGAGGACTCTTAGCTGGGAGGATATTGATGAGACTCAGCATCAATGGATGCGTGATTATCTCTGAGATGCAGGTTTATACCTCACAGGATTGTATACTTTGTATTGTATTTCTTAACCAGGGTGTTATATCCTTGTAACTTTGTATCGAGTAGAGAATCAAGATTGCGGAGAGCATCTCATATACGAAGCACCCACTATAGCCCCATTGATTTCACATGTCTTTAACCCGACTATAGGGGAGGGCTTCCCAAAGGAGTGGACTAGGCACACTATTGTGCCTATCTATAAATCTAGGGACACCCTGGACCCACGGAACTACAGGACCATCATGATTGCCACACCATGGCCAAACTATACGGGGCCATACTTGAGGCAGAGCTCAGCTCATATGCAAAGACTTAGGGGCTACGGGCACCAGGTCAGGCAGGTTTTCGATAGGCTTTCTCCACTACTAATCACATCTTCATTTTGTGTTGCCTCATTGATGGAGCAAAGGTGCAGAAGAAGAGATTATATTGCTTCTTTATGGACTTCCGTAAAACTTTTGATACAGTGTCACAAGAGAGGCTCTTCCGATGCCTCTAGAGCTTGGGAGTACCATCAGAGATGGTTCAGGCCATCTATGCACTCTATGACCGGGTGATTGGGAGGGTATAGTGTCGAGGAGGGTTGTCTCAGGCCATTGCTAGCACAATTGGTGTTAAGCAAGGCTGCCCACTCTCCCTCACTCTATTTGGTCTCTACATCGACGAGAAAGAGGACTACATTCTCCAAGTTTGAGGAAAGGGTGCAGACCTTGCAAGTACATATGTCCACATTTTATTACATGCCAATGACATTGTATTGATTTCAGATTCACCCAGGGGATTACAGAGCCATCTGGCTGCCTTTAGATGAGTTTTGTACATAGAGGGGCTTGACTTTAAGCCTGGGCAAGACCAAGGTCATGATCTTCCACACCTCCCCCATGGTGAGGAATGCAGCAGGATTCACAGCTGTCAGCGGGCAGATTGAGGTGGTCACTTCCTATGTCTACCTCAGAGTCACATTCACGAGTTTGCTTTGCCTGTTCAGCATGAGGCAGGCAATCACCAACAGACTCACACGAGGATATGCAGCTTTAGCCATGTTAGAGCAGAGATTTCACCAGGCACACTTGCAGGAGCCATGCACAAAGGGGTAGCTATTTGACACACTAGTGAGACCAGCTATGATGTATGCTGCGACAGTTTGGGCCCCAGGCCTCACAGTCACCCAGTGAAGTGCGATCAAGGGGCCACAAGTACGTATGATCTCGCGACTATTTCGCGGGAAAGATTCAGTGCCACATGACATCATGAGGGCAGAGCTAGCTGCACCACCCATGGTAGTAGATGCACTTTTCAAGACTATCTGCTTTATTCAGAGGATGAGGGAGCTCACTATAGATAGACTCACACGCAGAGCGTTTGAGGCATCTATACAGATGTCAGAGTCAGGATATGAGAGAGCTTGGTACACTCAGGTTAGAGCCTGGTTTGATAGTTATGGACTTGATATGCACAGATTGCCGCCTTTTCAGTATGACCCCTAATCACCTCACATCCACCTCTCCCATAGTGAGAGGAAAGTTGTGCTCAGACGAAATCTCTGGAAGCTCTACATTAGTCAGACATGGCTCACACCCCACATGGGATCGAGACTATCATTCACAACACAGGTAGAAAAGGTTAGGGTGCTGGATGCAAGGAGTGCATGACATGATGTTTAAAACCATTTCAGAAATCATATTCAAAGTGGCCTAAGGCAACCGGAGGAAAGGCCAATAGAAAGGTTGTATACCACCCTTTGTCCACTGTTGTTTTCTTTCTAAGGGAGCAATATAGAAGAATATGAATGATGCAATGGAGGATGAGGTTTTTGAAATGCTTAAATGACTTGTAAATACCTATGAGAATGTTCTTGAAAACATTTTGTGCACACACTTATAATCTGTTCCCTCCTTGATCTATTATGCCATTTCAGTTTCTTTGAAATTGTCTCTACATATAAATCTAAATATTATATTGTTGCTTGCGTTTTTCCTTTATCAGAAAGTATGCTTAGTTTTTTATGCATTTGATACAGATGATAGATGACTATTGGGAAAGTAGCAAGAAGATGCTTGCTGATGCGGATTTCCTCCGAAGCCTAAGGGAGTTTGACAAAGATAACATTCCTCCTGCAATCATACAGAAAATAAAACCGTATTTTTATACATTTTGGCCCTTCTCTGTTTTTTAATCTTGTTTATGTAAAAGCAGTGTTAATTGGTACTAGCAGCATGAAAAAGGAAATTAGCTGAATATACCATGTTTGTAATTATCTTTATCTGGATTATCAATATCCTTGCATATTTTCCACTTATGTTAAGAATATGACTGTAGAACATAAGATCATATCATAATACGATTCTGTGAAGAAAATGGATAAGAAGTATATTTATTTTCAATCACCAGGAAAAAGTAACTTTTGATTATATTGATAAAACTCTTTTCAAGCACCACAAGCACCCCATGGGAAACAAATATTTGTAAACTCTGATGATTGAGAAGATTATATTTCTACATGATCGAGGATCAACACAGGTCTTTTAAAACTACAAACCCGAATTGCTCTGAAAAAAAACAGAAAGAGAGTTTCTTCGCAGCAGATATTGATATAGGAACAGTGATCCAGCATATTATTGACATATGATTCTTGTAACCTGATCTATGAGTTAGACTGGACACGTTCAAGATTTTCTAACATTAGAGTCATCCAATGCTCATAGAAGACCTTGACCATTATCCGTTAACTGAATAAATCTCGTCTCTACCTATACTGATGGGTCTATGATGCATCCTCATTCGTATGCATTAATGGATTGTTCCACTCAAAACGTCCGCAGATTCCATACTTAGTAGCTAATTCATTTTGATTACTTGCATGATGTTTTTTCTTCAGTCTACTTTTGATTCCTAGGGCTGATTCACACAGTTCGACTTATTATCATTTCAAAATAGCACTACAAATTCTGCATGAAAGATAGCAGCAGAAGCTGATTTTGTGACTCAGTTTAATGATAAGAATTTATGGACCTTGTGTCGTGCAGGTATCTAGAAAATCCAGAGATGGAACCAAGCAAGATACTTGTTGTTTCCAAGGCAGCATATGGCTTGTGCTCATGGGTCATTGCAATGGAAGCATATGATAAAGTTGCAAAAGTTGTTGCTCCAAAAAAAGAAGCTCTGAGGATCGCTGAGGCTGAATATGAAGAAGTTATGCAAGCTCTTTTAATTAAACAAGAAGAACTTCAGAAGGTTCGCCCTTAAGGAAATCAGCATTCAGTTGGATTGAAGCTGTGAATTAATTTCTAATAGCTTCTAAATTTAAGTCTCTGACAGGTAGAGGAAAGGCTTGCAGAGCTCAGCAGCAAGCTTTACGAAGCTCAAGAGAAGAAGAAAGCTGTGCAGGATGAAGCAGACTTGTGTGCAAAAAAGATTGACCGAGCAAATCAGCTCATGTCTGGCCTTGGGGGTGAAAAGGCTAGATGGATCTCTCAAGCTGAAGAATTCTCTAGACTCTATGTTTTGTTAACTGGGAACATCCTTTTAGGAGCAGGTGCAATTACTTATTTAGGAGTATTTACCCCTAATTTTCGAGAACAATGCCTCCAGGCAAGTTTCTTAACCCATTTTCCTTTCAAAAAATTCTAAAATTTCTCAGTTATTTGACTATTATCAAATTCTTCTTTACATAGCACAGCTCACTGTTTCAATATAGTCCTCCTTGGAAACATTAAGTTCTCTTTATCAATATTTGTAGCAGAACGAAATCCCCAGGACATGATATACAGAGGGCTTTATAAGGCTAAAAGAATGAAGTTATTAACTCAAGAGCATACGTTATGAGTTCAGTAGGTAGTGTACCTGCTGATTTAGTGATATATTCTATTAGGATCTCCCTTGGAAGAGCTTCTATTAGGATCTTCCTTGGAAGAGCCTAAGGAAAGAGAGATTTCCCATCAAGAAGTACTACAATATGCACTTACTTCAAACGTGCCCATACCCTCCACATCACAAGCATACAAGGGATATCTTGGTCTATCAATATAGATGAAATGATACTTGGGCATTCTACAATGATGAGCCCTTTTTATTCTTGTCCATAGAAAAAGAATCCTCAAAGGGAAATAGATTCTAGTGACCCATGCCAGTGGATTTTGTCTCCAATCCATAGGTAAACATCCTTATATAGAAAATATGTGAATATGGATTCCATATTTAGGATGGAATTCGCATCATCTCTTATAGAGTGGATTCTCACAAATACCTCTGCCTAGAGCTAGATTAGCATGGCAGATGATCACATGATCCTAAGACTAATTAGTCCCTAACTACTAAGAGTAAATCAAGATGTCATTCGAGATCACTTCACCTATTGCATCCCAAACAACACTTTTAAGTAGGGATCTATCCTCTAAATCATAGAGCTAGTGCCATTTTCTAGGACATCCATATTTGACAATTGAATCATGTGTGCATCCAGCAACTATGAAACCCATTTTAATGATGCCTTATTTTTTTTTCTTGGTGGTTTTAGTCTTTGGTATAGCAAGTGGACTTTACTAACCACGTGAGTCAATGTAATGAATTTTCACTTAAGTGATTTTTAACAAATCCTTCATGGACATCTACTAGTACCCAATAGGCTCCCTGTCATGCTTATGAGAATCTTTTGGGGCTACTGAAGCCTTCACTAATTTAGAGATGAACATAAACATCTTTTTTTTTTTAATATATCAAAACATTGACTAGTGTGGTGATGATCTTAAAAATCTTCTTTTTAGATCCTCTAAATGTGATCGCAGTAACCTCTTTGCCTTGTAATGTTGCAACTTAAGGTTTATTCTGTCATTGTGGTAAAATGTCTTTTCCCTTTTCATTTATGAGACCTATTCCTTTAACAATTTGTGGTTTAAGCCCGTATAGGACATTTGAGATCTTACTCTTTATGAACCTTGAAATCTTATTCTTTGCGTAACTTCTTTTCATTCTTTTTATTTCTAGTGAGATATGAGTGATTTATAAAAAGTCCCTCTTATGGTGTGTGAATAGATTCCTTTGATGTTTATTATTCTTATGTTCTTTAACATGACATGTAGGAGAAGTTCATAGGTTGCTTTGAATTCGCACATACTTTTAGAACATAAACAAGAGTTCCATTTTTTAGCATCACTTCAATCATAAGGTACGAATCATATGTACTTGCATCTGGAGATCCTTTATGTAAACAAAATTCAAGAAAAACATTCAGATGCCTTCCAAATGCCATTTCTATGAAGCGCACTATGTCCTTTTTTCATATAAATTGTAATCTACCTTTTTCATTTTATTTGTTGCACAAGATTGGACTTTTAAAAACTATAAAACTTTTCCCATTCTATATGCAGAAATGGCTAGCTTTGTGTAAAGAGAAGAGCATTCCATGCTCAAAAGAATTTGAATTGAGTGGTGTGCTAGCTGATCCTGTAAGTATTCGAGCATGGAACATTTTTGGTTTACCAAGAGATCAGAGCTCAATCGACAATGGCGTGATTATTTCCACGGCACGCAGATGGCCATTAATGATAGATCCTCAGGTAATTCTCCATGGCAGTCTTTAATTTCATGATTTTGTTTACATATTATTTAGCTGGCATTGATTTGAAATATAGAACTTATGGGTATATGAATTTTGCTAATCTTAGTGGCTGTACAAATGTGTCACTGTAGGAATATTTATTTCATACGGCCTATAGACCTGCATCATATCTGTAAGATTCTGTGTTTTTAGTATCATTATGTCCAGTCACGATGGATGTTCTGTCCTTAAAACAATTATTCCGAGAAAGTAAAATGCATATGAGCATAAATAATTAAGAATTTCAATGCACAACGGGATAAGTGCACCGATTCCTCACCATATGATACATCCAATTCAAATTAACTTTAAGCATTGGCATGGTACAATGCAGCTTTTCTTATTTTTCATTAGTCGGATACTCCTAGGGATCAATATGTATTCTGCATCCTGCTTAGACAAAACCATCATAATGTCGAGAGCATCTAATGGATGAAAGCATCTTGTATAGAAGTGAATGTTTGCAGCATTGACCTTATAATTATAAACTTGAAAAAACATAAGAAATCATTTGATATTCCATCCATACTATATCAAAGTTCTAATAATACGTTTGATCCCTCTTCGTGATACTTGAATCATGTACCCATAACAAAAACGTCTTCAACATATGATGCACTATGGCATCCTGATATGCTGGATCAACTCATAGCCAAGTAAGTTTCCCTTTTCATGGTGTAATATACAGTCATATCCAGACAATAAGTACGGTCAACTATTCAGTGATGTCCTTCTTCCAACATTTTCCATCTTACTTGGAGTAAAGCACTTCAATGACCTGACTGGAATCTACACCCTCCTCTAAGAACTGGAAGACCCACACTGGCTCCTGACTATAAATCATGAATGTAACATCAAGCCGTATCTTTATGCATATACAACCATGGGCAGGAGGTTGTGGAGTATACAGATGCATACACATATCTGGGGGTAGTATTCACTGGACCGAGATTTTCCTTGAGGAGAGCAGCAGAGACTAGACTGACTAGAGCATCTGCAGTTTTGGGAGGATTGGAGAGGATGTGCTCGCAAGTTCAGTTTCAGGAACCCAGGACAAAGTTATGGCTCTTTGATACTTTGGTTGCCTCTACTATGCTATATGGGGTACAAGTTTGGGGACCTTCTATAGGTCAGGATGGGTGGAAAGTCATGGAGAGGCCCTTGGTATCTATGATCTCTAGGCTGATTAGAGCCAAGGCCTCTGTACCACATGATTTTATTCGAGCAGAGCTAGCTGCTCCCCCTATTGAGATTGAGGCACTCACTAGAGCAGTCTCCTTTGTACACAGCTTGTGGGACACTACCAGAGATAGATATACGAGGCTGGCCCTCGAGTCATCCAGACAGCTACCCCTGCTGGGGGATACATCATGCTGGTTTGCATAGATGACATCATGGTTTCAGACACATGGTTTTACCATGGACAGGCTGCCTCCTTTCCAGTACTCTTTACAGACACCCCTGATGTACCTGACACGGGTGGAGATTACTAGACACCCCTGATGTACCTGACACGGGTGGAGATTACTAGACTCATTCGTCAAGATCTGATCCAGCTGGACACCAGAGGACATGGAGTGAGCCTACACAGGAGTTGGGTACGAAGATGGCTTTTTATAGAGAGCATCTTCTACACCTCACAACGGATGGGTTTGTGGCTCGACCTAGCTATATGGATACACACCTTTCCCATGCCTTGCGTTGTGCCATTGGCCAGTTGCGCACATCCTCACATCAGCTTGAGATTGAGACTGGAAGATTCAGAGGGGTACCAGCAGATAGCAGGATATGCCGTCTATGTCACCTAGAGCCAAAGACAAAGCTACATTACATATGTCATTGCACGGTATACTATGAGATACGGGGCCGTTTTCATTGTCTATTCAGAGAGGGTTTTGGGCCTCTATCTAGAGTCATGAGTTTTGAAGATCAGAGATGTCTTGGACTATATCTACTAGAGGTACACAGACATAGAGACAATCTACTGAGGAGAGCTGGAGGGAGACAGTCCCAGAGACAAATTACGGATTTCTTTACACCAGACACTGGCAGCTAGAGGAGCAATTAGTAGAGCATCTAGTACAGAGCTCTGTCCACACTCATACAGCCACTATTGACACTCTCATAGACCGAGCAGTGGAGCTAGGGAGATCTAGACGACCGAGAGTGAGAGGTGCTACACAGTATCGACGGAGACTACAGCGGAGGATTCGAGCTGTACTTTTCAGACGCCCACAATGCAGATGAGGATAGATCTCCAGCCTTGTATATAAGCACATCCCTCCTATGTATCAGCCCTTTGTTGTATTAGTCTTGGTGTTAGCCTTTTCCCAGCTATTTTACATCTTTCATTTTCAATACCACTTCCTTTGGTACTCAGATTTTGTATCAGATTCACCAGTTTTGTAACTTTTGGTCTCATAGGTCATTTTGGCCTTCTCAAGACGTAAATATATCATTTCATTTCATTTCTCTCTCTCTCTCTCTCTCTCTCTCTCTCTCTCTCTCTCTCTCTCTCTCTCTCTCTCTCTCTCTCTCTCTCTCTCTCTCTCTCTCTCTCTCTCTCTCTCTCTCTCTCTCTCTCTCTCTCTCTCTCTCTCTCTCTCTCTCTCTATACACCCACCTCCACCCATCACCAGTAGATAGGGCGTGTTACTCACATTTTGGATCCCCCCATGTATTAGGTGGCCACTATCTGCAGAGTCAGAGCCACGTCTCCCCAGCCTTTTCCAGCCCTATATAGCTTTGTGTAGCGATATACTTTTTATTTCATTTTATCTACACAGGGTTACTACACTTGTACATGGTTTTTGTCTCATAGGCCAAGTTTGGCCTCCAGAAGACGTTAATATGACTTTCTTTCTTTCTTTCTTTCTTTCTTTCTCTCTCTCTCTCTCTCTCACACACACACACACACCACATTAGCTCAGATCGAGAGGGGACGGACCAGGGGAGTCCGTCGAGAGGAGAGATGGTGCCCAATATGCCATACAGAGATAGAGAGTGAGAAGCACTTTGTTACCAGATGTCCAATATAATCAGACCTACGAGCATAGTTCCAGGTAGAGGAATCACTACAATTGTGCATGACCAGTGGGGACCAGCAGAGTGGGATGCTTCCTCACGGCAGCATATGAGAGAGGAAAGTGGTCGCTACACCCCACACATCATACAAGAATGAGTACCCAGTAGACCATTATTCAGTTCTTTTAGTGAGATGGGCTACATCAGACGGCCCGCCTTCCAGAGGCATAGGGCTCACTCTCGAGCAGGCAGCGACACAGAGAGTGCGACGCCGACCACAAATGGTTGTATACGGAGGACCACGACTAGACGAGGAGGATATCTCATGCATTGGGATAGCCTATGACAACATGATGGAGGAGAGGTGCACCACCACCACCACCACCACCTAGGTAGCCTTCCTTCAGGAGGCACTCAGGCCACCGCTGATATACCACATATTCCACCCACCTCGACCCATCATCAGTAGTTAAGATACACGTATTCTCTCCTTCCATGGGTCCCCCATGTATTAAGTAGCCATTATCTGCAAAGTCAGAGCCACATCTCCCCACGCACCACTACATTATCCCCACTACCCCCTCCATCACCTAGTGTAGCTTTTTTCAGCCTACATAGTTTTGTGTAGCGAGTACTTTTCCTTTTTATTTCTACACGGGGGTTACTACAATTATACATGGTTTTGTCTCATAGGCCAAGTTTGGCTTCAAAAGATGTCAATATCACTTTCTTTCTCTCTCTCTCTCTCTCTCTCTCTCTCTCTCTCTCTCTCTCTCTCTCTCTCTCTCTCTCTCTCTCTCTCTCTCTCTCTCTCTCTCTCTCTCTCTCTCTCTCTCTCTCTCTCTCTCTCTCTCTCTCTCTTTCTTTGGGTAGTACTAGAGGCAGAGCTCAGTACATATGCTGAGGCAGCGGGGATTAGAGCACCAGGCCAGGCAGGCTTCCGCCGCACTTTCTCCACCATTGACCACATCTTCGTACTTCGTTGCTTGATTGAGAGCGTGAAGGCGAGGAGGGGAGACTATACTGTTGCTTTGTGGATTTCCGCAAAGCCTTCGACATGGTCCCTCGAGAGAGACTACTACGGAGACTCTAGGAGTTGCAGCTACCATCAGACATGCTATGGGCCATCCATGCTTTGTATGCACGAGTCACATGCAGGGTGCGCTTCCTTGGCGGCCTATCAGACAACCTTGTTAGCACCATTGGTGTGAAACAAGGTTGCCCTCTCTCACCCACTCTCTTTGGTCTCTACATCGACGAGATCACGGAGTATATACAGCGAGCAGGAGGGCTAGGAGGAGACCTCGGAGGTATGCCAGTACACATGCTATTATATGCTAATGACATTGTTCTTCTTTCAGAGTCACAGGAGGGGTTGCAGTCATATTTACAGGCGCTCGATACCTTCTGCATGGAGAGAGGACTCACAGTGAACCTTGGCAAGACCAAGGTCATGATCTTCCATACCTCCAGGACAGCACGCCATCGCACCTCCTTCACCGAAGGAGGACAGATAGAGGTAGTGGACTCCTACGTCGACCCAGGTATCACCTTCTCGAGAAGCACAGGGGTATTCTCCATGGCACATGCAGCGAGAGAGAGACCGACACGAGGCTATGCGGCACTGGAAGGATTGGAGAGACACTGCTTTCAGGCACATTTTCAGGAGCCCCGGACTAAGGGGTGGCTCTTTGATACTCTAGTGACACCTGCATTGATGTATGCAGCGACAGTATGGGCACCAGGGATCACGGAGGCGATGTGGACGCGGATTGAGAGCCCCCTGGTCACCATGATCTCATGCTTGCTCCGCAGCAAGCCCTCCGTTCCACATGACATTATATGAGCTGAGCTTGGCACACCACCGATGCTAGTGGAAGCCCTCTTTTAGCTGGTGACCTATATTCCCTTTGGACTTGAATACCCGGTGGTCAAGTTTGAAGAGGGGTCATACATTGATAAGGAAGGAACCATGTATGTGGAGCTCCCCACCAGAAGACTCACCTGGCTTGCATTTGAGACCTCTAGACATTTGGCAGAGACGGGGCATGAGAGAGTATGGTACGCACAGACCTACCGATGGTTAGCAGACCATGGCATGAGCATTACAGATCTCCCCCCTTTTTCAGTATGACCTCTCTTCCCCCTACATTACCCTCTCTTGTTCGGAGAGGAACAGGATCATCCGTCAAGACTTACTACAAATACACGTCAGGGAGACATGGGTTGCACCACGGGAGCCTCTTTCCACAAAGAGGCAACACTACAGAGAGCACTTCCTGACTGTGACAACGGATGGTTTCATTCAGAGACCACGATACATGGATACATGCATGGCACGAGCAGAGAGAGTGGCCATTGGGCAGCTTAGAGTATCATCACACCAGCTCGAGATTGAGGTTGGGCATGCGACACATACCCCCAGGGATGAGAGATTATGCAGGATATGCCGAGAGGACATATCCTCCGTCTCCAGTGTATCCGAAAGGGTTGTTTGAATAGGCTGCTATCACGAGCGGTTACTTCACCACTCCTTTACTCCTCCACTCCTTCCACTTTTCTGGTACTCAGGCAAGTCAGGCTCTCTGCAACTTGCCAAGTCCGGTACTCTGTCATCTGCCAAGTTCGGTACTCTGCCAAGTCGCCCACTCTAACTCTTTGCTTTCCACTTCATTCTCTGGTTAGATCCAAAGGACGAACCGAGAGATAGGTCCCACCAGTAGTAAAAAGACCAATTTGCCAATTCGTCTTCCAGGCCGAATTTTAAAAAAAGACCAGTCCAGTTTGTAAGTGGACGAGTCCTAGAAGGACCAATTTTGTAAAAAGACCAAGACCAGTTTGTAAGTGGACGAAGACCAATTGCTTCAATGACTTCTTCTTTATACTATGCTGGTCCGAGACTGGTCTCCTCCATTTTCAGCTATACATGGTCCGAGACTGGTCCCCTCCATTTTCAGCTATACAGCTCTACTGCCTGTAGGTGGTGAAATGAAGTGTGTGGGTGCAGGGAATGCAAAATGCACTACTCCTGGAGAATATGTAAGCACATGAACACCTTAAACCACATTATCAAAATAGACACTTATCACGAAGCCTTCACATCAACACTAGAAACTACACTTAGAGATAAGAATCAAAGCAACGGCAAGCATGGAGCATAATAGAGCACAACACCATACTAACTAGAAGGCCAAATATAACACAATCAGAAGACAAGTGATTATCTCATACCACAACTAATCATGCTACTAATCCTACCACAACCGATCATACCAAGCAAGGACAACAGAATGCAATCTCAGGGTATTCTTACGCAATTGCATCAAGAAAACAACATAAACAGCAGTAGTAGCTAACATGAACAGGACATGAACAGGACTCAACTATCCAGGAGCTCTAAGTCCACTCTCACTCTCAGCTATAACATATGTCTTATCCTGTATTGGATCATGTATATCACGCCCCCTTTCCACTTAAGGTTCTCCTTTTATAGGAGAGAGGTGAGGAACCGGTTACAATAGGAGGGTCTGTTCCATAGGAGTAGTGGGAAGTTAATGCACTAGGCGGTGACAAGAATCAGCCCAGCCGCCTCCGCCTCCAGCACCAGACCTTGTCGTGTAATGATGAGTGGCTGGGTCCCGGACCCAGCCACTTGGCCGCCTTGTGAGGTCTGCCTTGGGCATACAGTCGCCCAAATCTTCCATCCTGGTGCCCAACTCCAGATTTTGGGCGTGTGGTGCCTCGGCCTCTGATGCCTTGGCCACTGATGCCTTGGCCACTGATGCCTTGGCCACTGATGCCTTGGCCACTGATGCCTTGGCCACTGATGCCCTGGCCACTGATGCCTTGGCCACTGATGCCTTGCATCAAAATTTGTTCTACAGGTTGCCCGCCACTAGTGTCTCTCCGTCTCGGAGAGATAAGGGAAAGTAGGTCCAAATACATAGAGGAGGCCTGGAAAAATTACATCAGAAAATGGCGGATAGGAAATTCCGAAGTACATCATGAGTTAGATGAGTTCGAATACATAATCGGCTGCAAAAAGAAAAAATGAGCCCTGCTGAACAAAATAATGTTCCAAAAGTTTTACAACTGTATCAAAATGTAACTATGACACTGTGCGAAAATAAAATACTAGAGAACTATGAGACTAGTCGCAGTGAGACTAGTCACATGCAGGTTCTTTCTGCTGGTCTTTATTAGCTTCTTGATTGGGTTCTTCCTGTGGTGGAGTGTTGTCTTCAGTGTCAGTGTCAGATGATGTGAGCAGAGCCTTTAATGCACTAAATTTGGATTTTAGTGGGTCTTTTTGTTTCTTCAAAGTTGCATTTTCAGCCAAGAGGTGCCTGTTTGCTGATGTCAATGCATTGTTTTCATCCTTCAATCTTTTTGTCCTCTCTTCTTCATCCTGCAAAAATGCTTCCAAATTTTTTACCTTGTCTTCCAGGATTCGTGTCGTCTTGCAGTGAGTAGACATTTCTGCTATCTGCATGTACAGTTCTTTGTTGACGAGACTTACGCGCAAAAATTCTTCACTTAACATATGAGTATAATGGGTCAGCCGATTCTCTAATCGCACACACACCTGCCTGTCTTCCATCAATTTGTTAGAAATCTCAGCAAACCTGTTCTTTGCTACATCCATTTGGCACATATCTTGTAAATGATTAGGGACTACTGGCCATACATGTTTCGTATATGTGGCATTCGTGGAGAGCTGCTCAACACTAGATGCATCAAGAAGGGGGTGTGGAGGTAAATCTGTTGGAGGGTTGTGGCGAGAGGGGGAGAATCGAAATGGGGGTGGAAAGGGTAGTATGTCGAATGGGGTGGGCAGATGGAGCTGTGAGGGATCGTAGTAGGGGGTGGTGTGTGTGTGTGAGGAATAGGTATGGATGTTGGTTGTGGGCGCGAAGTTGGAGGAGATGGTGGCTGGGGAGATGGGGAGTGGTGTGGGACGGGTTGTGGAGGGGAAGGGGGTGGAGTGGCACATGGTTGGAATTGGATATGAATCGGATCCCTGGGGGTATCAATGGCATCAGGAGTGGTCGTGGGAGGTGGAGTTGGGCTGGAGTGAGATGGGGCAATGGGCGTAGTAGGTACTCCTGAAGTATGGGAAGTTTGTGAAGGTGGATGGAAGTGAATGGAAGAAGAGGGTTTCTTCGAGGAAGTGGGTACTAACTTGATTGGTGGAAAGGGAGTGTTGGCTGATGTGCGTACCTTCTTGGAAGATCTAGCATACCCTTGTTGGTCGATTGGAAGCCTGTCAAGGAGTGCTCTGGAATCCTTTTGAATTTTTGCCCTTCTCTTTTTGCGAGGGTGCGCCGTTTGCGGACTTTTTGATGAATCGAGGCGTGGTACGTCTTTATCTTTGGAATGGAGAGCGGTAAAATATCTGTAAATGTACGACATGATATGACCACCTACCACTTTGAATGTGAGCGCCTTTTTGCCTACTTGCTGCCCATACCTCTTCTTTCTTTCTGCCAGGGACTGAAGTAAAACTTTATGGTATGGGTAGGGCTTTGCTTGGGCAAAGCAAAGAAGGGGCTCACATACCTTTACATCCGTGAAATGCAGATTGTCCTTCAAGAGAAAAAATGCTTTGAATAATATGAGCCTCTGCATCATGACCTGGCTACAATTGGAAGTGGAGAAGCTAGTGGTACATGTCTGCAAAATGTCTGGAATGGACAACTCCGCATAGCCGCCTGCTTTTTTAGAATCTGGAATATCTTGGGTTCCCAACATGAGAGCGAGCTTCTCTTTGGTAATTCGTCCTCCAGAAAGAGAGGGGAAGGACTTGAAGAGTGTCAAGATCTCCATCCCACCGGTTTGAGGATCACCAAGTGAGGAAAGCTTGGCACTTGCAATGGTGAACAAACCCATATTTTTTAATTCTTGTGAAGTAAATGAACTTTGAAGCTTACCATGTATGCTTAGGTCCAGCTTCAGGGTGATTTCGCCAGGGACAGTGATTAGGATTTCTGTCGTTGTGGCCACATTTGCCACATGTGCTGAAGATGTAGCTGAATCCTGGGCATGTGGAACACTGGGCTGAGTATTTGCTGCTGGAGTGGTGTTCTGGTCCAGCTGATTTTCCTCCTCCAGTGATTCTGACTCTGAGGGATTCTCCTCTGAGACCACATAAAGTGAGTCACTCGAATCCCCAGATGATTGTCCTGATGCACTTTCAGTGTCCATTTTAAATTCAGAGAATGTTTCCTCTATGTCGACAGAAGATGATGCCATGTTCAAGGTAGTGATCACAAATTTTTGTATGAAACAGCTTGTCTCAGAGTTTGAGCAGCCTTGTCCAGCTGCGAGAGATAGTTCAGACTAGGAGTGGACAGAATTGCGAAGTAGGAATTGGAGGGACTTCTGTCAGGGAAGACGATGATAATTTGATTATGTGAGGCAGGGATGAGATGGTTGGAGAGAGCGAAGTAGGCGTATAGTCCCTTAGTTGTAGCGCTGTTGTGCATGGAATTAATCCCGCAGTACAGACAGGGTGATGAACTAAACACTTCAGTACCGGGAACCTCTGGGCCCGACTTTGTGCTCTGCTGCTATGAAGTTACTCTTTAGGTGGCTGGGGTTGGGTGTTAACGGTAGATGAGGCGGCTGAATGTAGTGTGAACACTTCGTAGTTGCCGGAGGGTGGAAGATAAAAAAAAGCTTTTTTCGCCCTGTGCGGTGGTCGCTGATGGGGGAGGTTATCCTTTCGGTGGGTCAGATACGAGTATGATAGGGAGGATAAAAAGGCTGGTCGCCTTGGGCGATGGTCGCTGGATAATGGGATTCTGGAGGAAGGGAAATTAGGAGGAGGGTCGCTTGGGAGGAATGGTCGCCCTATGGAGAATGGTCGCCTAATTTGGGGGGAACGAATTATGGTAGATGGTCGAATTAATGGAGGAAGGGAAATTAGGAGGAGGGTCGCTTGGGAGGAATGGTCGCCCTATGGAGAATGGTCGCCTAATTTGGGGGGAACGAATTATGGTAGATGGTCGAATTAATGGAGGAAGGGAAATTAGGAGGAGGGTCGCCCACTTTGGGAAGAATGGTTGCTTTTATGGAGAACGGTCGCCAATTTGGGGGAACAAAATAGGGTAGAGGGTCGCTTAATTCTGGAGTAGTGGTTGCCTTAGTGGAAGGGAGGAGGGTCGCCTTGGGTGAGGGTCGCCCATGGAAAGATGTATTGATTTAGAATGAAGAAGAGGGAGGGTAGAGGGAGATGTATTTTGCCCACTTAAGCTCAGGAGGAGGAGAGTCGCCCATCTGGTCACTAGGAGGAGTGGTTGACCACGTGGTTGATGGGAGGAGGGTCGCCCAAGGTGGGCCTTGGAGGAGGGAGGAGGAGAGTTTGCCCACTGGGTCACTAGGAGGAGTGATTGCCCAAGTGGCTCATGGGAGGAGGGTCGCCCAAGGTGGGCCTTGGAGGAAGGTCGCCCCAGGGTGGGTATTGGAGGAGTGTGGCCCAAGGTGAAGGTGAGTATTGGAGGAGTGTCGCCCAAGGTGGGCCTTGGAGGAGGGTCGCCCAAATGGTTGAAAGGGAGGGGGGGGTCGCCTATTTTGATAAGAGGTGGAAAGGAGGAGGGTGGTTGCCCAAAGTGGGCCTTGGAGGAAGGTCGCCCCAGGGTGGGTATTGGAGGAGTGTGGCCCAAGGTGAAGGTGAGTATTGGAGGAGTGTTGCCCAAGGTGGGCCTTGGAGGAGGGTCGCCCAAATGGTTGAAAGGGAGGGGGGGGGTCGCCTATTTTGATAAGAGGTGGAAAGGAGGAGGTGGTTGCCCAAAGTGGGCCTTGGAGGAAGGTCGCTCCAGGGTGGGTATTGGAGGAGTGTGGCCCAAGGTGAAGGTGAGTATTGGAGGAGTGTCGCCCAAGGTGGGCCTTGGAGGAAGGTCGCCCCAGGGTGGGTATTGGAGGAGTGTGGCCCAAGGTGAAGGTGAGTATTGGAGGAGTGTCGCCCAAGGTGGGCCTTGGAGGAGGGTCGCCCAAATGATTGAAAGGGAGGGGGGGGGGTCGCCTATTTTGATAAGAGGTGGAAAGGAGGAGGGTGGTTGCCCAAAGTGGGCCTTGGAGGAAGGTCGCCCCAGGGTGGGTATTGGAGGAGTGTGGCCCAAGGTGAAGGTGAGTATTGGAGGAGTGTCGCCCAAGGTGGGCCTTGGAGGAGGGTCGCCCAAATGGTTGAAAGGGAGGGGGGGGGTCGCCTATTTTGATAAGAGGTGGAAAGGAGGAGGGTGGTTGCCCAAAGTGGGCCTTGGTGGAGAGTCGCCCAAGTAGAAGAAGATGCCCAAGTAGAGGAAAGTTTGCCAAGTAGAGGGTCCCCCAAATAGAGGAAAGTTGCCCCAGGGGTCTTAGAGGTCTTGGCTTAGAGAGGTGGCCTTAGAAGGAAAAGCCTCCAAGGAAAAGGAAGGAGATCCTTGGTGATAAGGGATAGAAGGAGATTTAAACAGTTGAAGTGTAAGCCTATGAGAGGAAGGTGGGAGTGGATGAGTTAGGTGAAGAAGACAGATGAGAAAAGCCCACTATTTACATTCGGAAATGATAAAAGCTAACAGGGAACAACATCTGGAACATCTGGGTATGTACATTATATACAAAGGCAAATACATTCTCTCTATTTTTCCACATAGGGTTTTAGCTTAGATTCATTGACTAAGGGAAGGATTGTGCCTATCAATGTGGAGATTTGTACTGCCCCTTTTGGAAGTGTACGTATGACCCTAAAAGGCCCGTTCCATCTTGGCATCAGCTTCCTCTTAGCCTTCTTCTCGAATAGTCGCGGATGGTACATCAAAACTAAGCTCCCTTCCTTAATTTTTGACTTCCAGAGGTTTGCATCATGATTTTGTTTCCTTTTTTCCTGTACTGTCACTAGAGTATCATTACCTATCTTTCTCTTTTCTTCTAGAAGTTGTAGCCTTACAATGTTTGCTGAGAGAGTGCTAGTAAGTTCAGGATTTCGATTGGTTCCCACGCGGTTGGAGCCATGCAAGAACTCAAAAGGAGCAATTGCTTGTATTCCATACAATAGTTCAAATGGAGTATGACCTGTTGTGGCCTTGAAGGAGGTTCTGTATGCCCACAAGGTTCCAAGATATGCCTGTCCCCAAGTATTAGGGAACTGTAAATATGTTTTCCTTAGTAGGAGCATAAGGACCTTATTTGTGCTCTCTGCTTGCCCATTTGCCCTTGGGTAATAAGCACAGGACTTCTTATGGAAAATTTGATACCTGTTAAAAATCAAAGTCAACACCCTATTGACGAAATGGGACCCTTGATCTGTCGTAACCTCTATTGGACATCCATATCTGCAAAAGATATAATTATACAAGAAGTGAGCTACCGTTTCCGCAGTACAGTCCTTACTCGCTATAACCTCAGCCCACTTAGTAGCATAATCGGTTGCCACTAAAAGATACTTTGCACCTGAATCTTGTGCTACTGGGAAAATAGGGCCGACAAAGTCTAGTCCCCAGTGCTCAAATGGTTGCCAAGCCATAGAGATATTGAGAGGCCGATTTCGTTGTCGACTTAGTGGCATCTCTAAAGAGATATGGCCACCATAGGCCGCTTTGGAGTATTCTGAGTGCAGTGATATGCCCCGGAAAATGACCACTAGACTTTCCTTCATGTGCCAATTGAAGAACACTTTCCGTTTCATGTGGTTGAAGACACCTTCTGTACATCCCATCAGGGCCAACCTTATAGAGGGTATCCTTTGCCATCATGAAATTCTTACTTTTTAGGAGGAGTCTACGCTTTTCCAACGGAGTGGACCCAGTATGAAATTGGCCCTTCCCTAGAAGGAGAATTAAATCATCATACCATGTCGGTGCCATACTTACCTTATAGATTTGGCTGTCTGGGAAATCATCTTCTACTCCCTTTGTTGCTTGTCCTGGATGCCTGATGCGAGAGAGATGGTCTGCAATGACATGCTGCCTACCGCTTCTCTGTACAATTTCAAAATCATATTCTTGGAAGAGAAGCAACCATCTCCATACTCTTCCTGCAACTTGCGGCTTATTCAACAAATATTTTAAAGCTTGATGGTCCGTAATTACGGTGAATGTAGTGCCTAAAAGATAGTGCCTGAATTTTTTGAGGGCAAATACAATAGCCAATGCTTCCCTTTCTGTGGTGCTATAGTTCTTTTCTGCTTTTGAGAGGAGTCTCCTTGCGTAGTGAATGGGTTGATCTAACTTGTGTACCTCGCTTGGTTGAGTCAGTACAGCTCCTACTGCATACAAACTTGCATCTACATGCACGTGGAATGTCTTTGACCAATTTGGTGAAATGAGTATGGGTGCAGATGCCAACCTTTGTTTTAGATAAGTAAATGCTGACTCCTCTTCTTCAAACCATTGAAAAGGAAAACTTTTGCTTGTAAGTCGTGAAAGCGGTCGTGCTGCCTCGGCATACATGCGTATAAACTTGCGGTGATATCCTGTGTGCCCGAGAAAGCTTTGGACCTCTTTAGCATTTATAGGTCTCGGAAGCTTGAGAATTGACATTACCTTATCTGGATCTGGAGTCATCCCTTTTGCAGAGACCACATGCCCTAACAGGGTACCTTGAGTTACCAAAAAATGACATTTGTTAGGGTTAAGTTTCAAACCTGTTTCTCTGCAACGCTGGAACACTTGTTCTAATTGCTTCAAATGTTCTGGCACATTTTCTACTGCAGTAGTGCAGGCTGCTCCAGAGAAGGCCGAAAAGTCGTCCATAAAAATTCTTAAGAATTTTAGGAGCAACTTGTTGAAGATTAGATACACTGTCCTATTAAAAGTGGCTGGTGCATTTCTAAGACCGAAAGCCATTTTGGTGTAGATATAGGTTCCCCAAGGAGTTACAAAGGCTGTTTTTGGCTGGTCGTTAGGATGGATTTCCAGTTGATTGTATCCACTGAAACCATCCATGAAACTGTATAGCATATGTCCTGCCACATCTTCAATCACTTGTTCAGAAAAGGGAGTGGGAAACCCGTCAGGGATGGTTACCTTATTTAATGCTCGGAAATCCACACAAACTCTGATTTTATTAGGCTGCTTCTTAGGTGCTATAACCATAGAGGACAACCATTCGGAATGCTCTACTGGGACTATGATTCCTGCTTCCTCCATTTTCTGGATTTCCTTTTTGACTGCTTCTGCATATTTGGGATTTAACCTATACATCTTTCCTCTAATTGGCCGAGCTTCATCCACTAGAGGAATAGTGTGTATTCCGAGTTCTTTTGGTATTCCTGTCAAATCCTTGTAACTCCATGCAAATATATCTTTTAAATTCCTCATGAATGTTATTACCTCTGTGAGCAGAAGAGGGTGTTCCCACAACCAACTTGCGAGTAAAAGATTCTGTGGATGTCCGTCTTCCCCCAAGTTGACTTCTTTAACTGGCTCCAAAATTGCCTCTTCCTCGTCCTTGAACAGCATCTGCTTTGTGAATGCTGGACTATCATTGATAATGATTTCCTTGGTCTTTTCCTGTGTCCATCCTACTGGAACTTCCGCCAATGGAAAAATGCTTTCCACTAGTTTTTCTTCTGTTTTGCTTGATTCAATCTTTTCTTTTCCTTCAACTCCTTTCAGAATTTTACCTCTTCGAAAATCTTTGGCTGGCTCGCCTAATACTACAGACTCCACAATAATAGGTTCTCTGCCTCTTTATCCATGATTGCTACCGTGAAGCATGTAACATTGTTGGTCTCCTCTATCCAATCCATGATGTCCCCTAGGTCTTCATTGGATAAACTTTCTCCTTCATCAACTTCTTCCTTGATGTCATGTGATGTTGTCTTACATGGTTCTGTGTGAGGCGTTCCGAATGCCCATTGAGCCGCCCAGCCAATTGTAGGAGTAGCCCAAGGTGACGGATGAGCTGCCCATTCAGGTGCCCAATGTGGGGATCTTTGAGCAGAGAATGGAGCCCAAGCTTCTGGAGCGACCCAGCTACTCGGAGGCGGAGACACCCAGCTTGGACTATGAGGTGGAGTCGCCCAACTGGTGGGAGGTGGAGGCGGCGCCCAAACTGAAGATTCAGTCGCCCAGTTATTTAGGGGTGGAGGTGGAGTCGCCCAATTGGGAGGAGAAGAAACTGATACCTCTTGATCTTCCAAAACCCATGGTGGAGGAGAAGTGGCCCAAATGTTTGCTCCTTCTGGTATAGTCCGTCGTTCCTCTTCTCTAGTGCTATTTTTTTCTTCCTGTGCATTCTGCTCTGGATGTAGAAGAATTTGAGAAGTACCTAGGGCTTCATCTGTTCCTCCTTCCATCTGGAGTTGTCTCATCACCCTGTCTGGTCCGGCCACCCATAAGGTGTCACTTCCCCAGTCATGTACCGCTTTACTGTGGCGTAGCCATGGTCTTCCTATCAACAAAGGAAATCCTCCCTTCACCTTAGGGAGTGTTATTACCACAAAATCCAACACAAATTTTAAGTTATGTATGATGACTTCAACCTCTTCCACTATGCCTAATGGGCTTACTTTGCTTTGGTCTGCCAATGATACTGTAAAGTGAGCATCTTTAGTTGGTTTCAGATTTAGCAATGTCATGGTGTACTCCGGCATCAGATTAATACCAGATCCTCCATCAACTATCACTCCTACCAAGGGAGTTCCCTTGATACTTACAGTTAGTCTAGGACTCTTGTAATCAGTGAGAGGTGCCATCCTAGATGGTTCTGAGCTATAAGTTGATGGTACAGGTGTTTGTTGGGAAATTAGAGAAGTGAAGCTTTGCCCGCCACTTAATATGGTGCCAGGGTCTAACCCATTTATGGCAGCCATTACTTCTCCTCTGAATCCAGGACTCATTGCTAACAAGTTATATAGAGATACCTGTTGGTAGGTGCTCTGCAAGACTTGAACTGCAGTGAGGAAGCCTTCTTGGTTGTTCCTTGAAGTAGATCCATGCTGGAAGTGCCTTAGGTCCTCTTTAGATACTGCATACGCTTTGTCAATAACTTGCTCATTACTATCTTTATCTCTTCCTACTCTTCCCAGTGAGATTTTTGCTTTGTCTTGGTTGGCTCCATGAGAAGGTTCATGCTCCATGGTCCTTTTTCCTTTGTCTTTTGATGAATCTGTTGCTTCTTTCGCAGCATCTTTCCAAGCTGCCTTCTGTTTTTGTGCCCTAGTCATGACTCCGGAAAGTTCCTCAAGTTGGACTACGCGGGCGCTTGGGGAGCCTACATTGCCGTTATCATTAGATACCGTGATCATATGCAGCGGGCAAGAGTTACCTGGTGTGCTTGTAGACGGCATCGACTTTGGGCAGTCCTTCGTATAATGATCCCTTGTTTCAGGACAATTTTTGCATGGTGGAGCATCCTCAGGAAGCGAACATTTACTTTGGAAGTGTCCATACTCCCCACATCTGTAGCACATTATAGGCCTAGGTGGTCGATTCTAACGAGGCCGACCTTCTTGTCGTTGAGGTCCTTGATTGGTGTAAAAAGTTGTTACAGGAGGTGTTGTAGTGGATGGTACTGGTGGCTGCCCCAACAAGGAGGATTGAGCCACTCCTACCCATTGAGCTACTGGAGGTTGTCCTGGCATCATAGTTTGATTTCCAAGACCCTTTAGAAAATAACAATCCTTGGCCTCATGGCCACCCTTGCCACAAAACTGACATGTTAGCTTCCTTGGACATTCTTGTGATGTGTGTCCTTGGGTACTACACAGAGAACACCACAGTCCAGTTCTTACCTCCCTTAGTGTCTTGAGTTCTTCAAGCTCTTGTCGTAATTGAGCGAGACCTTCTGAAGTTCCCTTGTCCTCTTCTCGATTCCTTTGCAACTTTAAGGTCTCTAGTTCCTTCCTCAAGGCTGTCACCATGTCTTCATCTTGGGGGAAGGTTTTTCCCGGATGTGCTCCAAAATGAACCCGTGCAGCCTCAATCCTTGTGGCAGCTGCTTCAAATTCTCTCAAAGTGGCGTCTGGTCTCAGCAGCTCTCTTAGCTTCTGCTGGGTGGATTTCGGCAAGGCCTTCTCCACCCACTTCTTGACAAGGAAATCTCCTGGTGGTTCCGACAATCTTGCTACTAGTGACCTTGCCCGCGTCATAAGTTCTGAAAATGATTCTCCCATATGCAAGATTAGATTCTCAAGTTCATCCAAGGTTCTTTCTGTAGAGTTACCTGGCCGGAATGCATCTGTAAACTCGGTCCTCAATGCTTCCCATGTCTGGAAATGGTTTTCCGCGTACTGGCTGAACCATTTGTCCGCCAGTCCTTCAAGAGTCGATGGAAAGAGAGCGAGGAATGCGTCCTGCCGTTGTTGTAAGCCTCTGCTCTTACAAATTGAAAGAAATCTTCGTACATGATCTTCGGGATCTTCATTAGCACCTCCATGAAATGAAGAAAATCTGATATTGATTCTTGACAAAAGAGCGGAAAGCTCCTCTGCCATGGCCTTGTTAAGAAGAGTGCGTTGAGGTAGAGTCTTTTGAGTTTTAGTTTTGTCGTCTAACCCTTCTATTCTAGAGACTAGGCTTGAGTCTAACCCTTCTATTCTAGAGACCAGGCTAGAAACAGAGAGACTTCTTATGGGTGTTTGGTAAAGATCTGGCCGTCTTCTGTGATAACACTTGATTGGTGTCTTCTTAGGGTTTAGCTGCTTCTCCTTGCTAGCTCTGGTGTGGGTCATGGACCATCTTTGGAACTACTTCTGAAAGAGGAATTCGCCCAGTGAAGAGGTCGCAGGGGAGGAGTCTTCGCCCAAAAGAGGTTACTCCAGTGGGGAAGTTGGGGGAGGAGAGGTTGACGCCCAAGGGGCCAAAACGGAGGATAGGAGGAGTGGTCGCCCAGCCAGGAGCCGGAGAGGATGTGGAGGAGTAGTCGCCCAGAAGCCAAGAAGGAGGATGAGGAGGAAGAGGGTGGTCGCCTAGTAAACCAACAGAGGAGGCGGAATCGCCCAAGAATCCACAGAGGAGGATAGTCGCCCACCAAAATTGAGGAGGACGAGGAGCAGTCGCCCCGGAAGGTAGGAAGGAGTAGGAGGGAAAAAAGGTAGTCGCCGAAGAGGGTAGGAAGGGGGAGGAGGGAAAAAGGTGGCTCTGGGCACTCAATCCTAGATAATTACTCAAAGGAAAGGGTTCTTAATTCTAAGTGATTCCCCAAATAACGAGAAATCTCCAGAAGCCCTGTCCCACCGTGCGTGCCAAATTTTCACCTGTAGGTGGTGAAATGAAGTGTGTGGGTGCAGGGAATGCAAAATGCACTACTCCTGGAGAATATGTAAGCACATGAACACCTTAAACCACATTATCAAAATAGACACTTATCACGAAGCCTTCACATCAACACTAGAAACTACACTTAGAGATAAGAATCAAAGCAACGGCAAGCATGGAGCATAATAGAGCACAACACCATACTAACTAGAAGGCCAAATATAACACAATCAGAAGACAAGTGATTATCTCATACCACAACTAATCATGCTACTAATCCTACCACAACCGATCATACCAAGCAAGGACAACAGAATGCAATCTCAGGGTATTCTTACGCAATGGCATCAAGAAAACAACATAAACAGCAGTAGTAGCTAACATGAACAGGACATGAACAGGACTCAACTATCCAGGAGCTCTAAGTCCACTCTCACTCTCAGCTATAACATATGTCCTATCCTGTATTGGATCATGTATATCACGCCCCCTTTCCACTTGAGGGTTCTCCTTTTATAGGAGAGAGGTGAGGAACCGGTTACAATAGGAGGGTCTGTTCCATAGGAGTAGTGGGAAGTTAATGCACTAGGCGGTGACAAGAATCAGCCCAGCCGCCTCCGCCTCCAGCACCAGACCTTGTCGTGTAATGATGAGTGGCTGGGTCCCGGACCCAGCCACTTGGCCGCCTTGTGAGGTCTGCCTTGGGCATACAGTCGCCCAAATCTTCCATCCTGGTGCCCAACTCCAGATTTTGGGCGTGTGGTGCCTCGGCCTCTGATGCCTTGGCCACTGATGCCTTGGCCACTGATGCCTTGGCCACTGATGCCCTGGCCACTGATGCCTTGGCCACTGATGCCTTGCATCAAAATTTGTTCTACACTGCCTGTATGAATAATTCACGGATTCTGCATCTTGCTGATTCAGTGTTGTGTTTCTAGATGGTTGTTTCCACTATTTCTATATCTTCCTCTTAAGTATCCCTCTTTTCTCTAATTGCATTAGTGTGTAGTTGTATGCAGTATGCATTATATGAGATTACATGGTGTTTCTAAGCTGCTCAATGAGTAGTGCATTTTGCATTCCCTGTACCCACATATATTACTTCACCATCTACATGCGTTGAGAGCGATCCATGTGCAAGGAAAAGGAGAGGGAAAGTACATGCCACATGGAAGGAGGGGAGGTACCATGGGCCCTATGTCACTTGGGATACAAGGAGAGGCTCGTACGCTTACTTCTACATGTCAGGGAAGATGAGTAATATATCAAAGGGTATACATCAAAAAGTTTTTGTGAAAGGACTTCTTTTACATACATCATCCAAGTACCTTAAAGTTCCTCATATAGTACCTTAGAGTACATAGTACTGTACCTCCAAGTACAAAAGTACCCATTCGAGTATTGCAAAGTCGGCAGAAACCATTGGAAAGTAGCCTTCAATCATTGGGAAGTGCATCTCAATCATTGGAGAGAACAAGTGGGGCTCTTCAATAAGAAAAATTTAGTCTCATTTTTTCGCTCTTCTTTGAGTCACAACATGTATCCACTATGTCAAACAAATGATTGTTACACTTGCACTAAACTAGAGTCATAGTTGAGAAGCTTAAAATGATTTGTCCTCGGATGCTTCAACATGAGTGAAGAATAATTTGAAGGACCATCCAATATTATTATCTTCATGTTGGCACATGCGAGATTGTTTCTTCTGTGGTTCATATAGTCTATGCAAATACAAAAGATGAGCATTATTAAAATATTCAACATGTTCCTTTGAAAAGAATGAATGACTCTTTGTAATCTATTTTGACCTATCCAAAGAGCCTTTTGCGTGTGCACCTTTTGACCTTTGAGGTATTGCAAATAATTTACCACACTCCTATTAGAAGGTGAATTTTTTGAGCAAAGTGATCCCAATGCATGATGCCTGAATATGCAAGTGTGTCAATTGAGGAAATTAATTCCCCTACTTTTTTAATAGAAAATGAATCTTAATTATTTCACTATTAAGATTTAAAGGCATACATCAAAAGCAAGTGGATAGTGCCATATGGTCAACCGTCACCATCCTTCATGTTAAATAAAACCATTAAGATCCATGGGAAGGGAGATTTCCCATTGGATGTTAGGTGGAAGCTCTGAGAGTAATTGATATGATCCAAGCTTGCACATGCACAATGATGAAGTGTGAATGGAAAGTAAATCCATGAATGTATGATGGATCATAGATCAACATGATGAGTGCCAAAGGAATGTAAATACATATGCACATACATACATACGTAAGTACGTACGTACGTACGTACATACATACATACATACACACACACACACACACATACATGCATCATATATATATACATACATACATACTTATATACTTACATGCATTCATACATACATTTTTCTTGAAGGAAAAGAGTGACTTTAGTTACAAATGGGCCCCGAAAATGGGTGCTAATGCACTGTATTGCAAGTCAGTCTCTGAAAAATAAAATGAATGAGGATGTGTTTAGAAGCTCTCCTTTGATGTGGAAGCATGTGAGCATGTGTGCACATTTTCCATCTTACAACACGAGTAAGTATGCCATCATGGGACATGTGTCTTCTATTAAACATCAATGCATTACTTGACTGTCATATAAAACAGATGTAGAGGCAAAGATAATCAAGGATCAAAAGCCAATGCATGCTCTGATATTTATAGATATCAGATACCAGACAAAAAGGAGTAAAACGATGTTCAAGAAATGCAAAATGCCTCAAAATACTTCCTTGCCAATGTTTAATACTTCGGGCATGTTCTCTTTGCTCCCCACATCGCAGGCATAGAAAACACAAATCAGAAGAAGAGTGATGCTGGAAAATGTACCAGTTCTAACTTCTGACTCCAATTAGAAGATTCCATAAAAGTGCAGAGTGAATTTTGTCATGTGTAGTAGCCAAATCATAAGATGGAAGGAGTGAAGTTATACCTTTTCTGTGGAAATATCTCATAGTGGATCCCCAAACAGAAATCAGTGGCTAAGGGACCTAAAGTGACCAAAAGGATGTAAAGTGACCAAAAGGGTGGTGGCTCCTTTAGGGACAGGTTCTCCTTGGATAAGTATACTCTGTAACATGCCTGTGCAATTTGATCTCTACCCTTGTAATTTAATCTCTTCCCTTCTTCTCCATTCTCTCTTGTATCGTACAACAGAGCTTCCTTGTAATTTTCTCCCTTCCCTTCCCCTCCATTCTCTCATATTGTTGAGAGAGAAACAAAGGCAGTAAGATAAGTCTTTTCCTTGTAATTTTCTCCCTTCCCTTCCCCTCCATTCTCTCATATTGTTGAGAGAGAAACAAAGGCAGTAAGATAAGTCTTTTCCTTGTGTCCTATTATTAGTATTTAGTATGTGTTCAATTGTTTTGTCTTGTTGGATTTTAGTTTGACAGTTTACTGTCATCCTCATCCTCATTCCCAAGCAAATGACCCCTTGACAGCAATAAAACATCATTAGCTTCAGCCTTATTATTGTGACTTTTTGTTCAACTTGTCCATGTTAAACTTCATGTTCATTTAACCTTTGTAATCAACAATTCTCATGTGCTTCTATCCATTCATAGATCTAGTCATTCAACAGTTCTTGTTTGTTGTGTTATCTCGTGGTTTCTAGAATCTTGGGTGAACAAAATCCACCTCGACTGGTCAAGACAGTCAACAAGTGCTACTAGGTTTGAGGTGGGCCCTTTGATGAAGTGTGTCTAAGCTGGAAAATGCACTTTCCTTCTTTGGAATGCCATATTCGAGGCCATATGTCCCTTCTATCTCCTTAGATTGAATGAATACATATACAAGAAGACATAACTACGCTGTAGCTTGCATCATTCTAATTAAGCAATATGCCAAAAACGATTTGTTCATAACTAATGAGAAGATAGTTCATTGATCAATATGAAAAGATGACCCATAAGTAAAGCCTGACATAGAGATGGAAATGAAGCAGACATAATATAAGTTAGATGTATTAGAAGAAGTTGTTAACATATATGTCTAATAAATGCCTAACCTCACACTATCATTCGAGGACTCTTTTGATATAGAGTATATTTTGGAAGCTTGTTTACTTCATGAAACAATTGATTTAGAGTCTTATTATTTGAAAAAATAAATTCTCTAATGCACATTACCTTACCACATTTTGTTCATCTTTATGCATTGAATGGTTTTATAATGAGGTGTAATCATACGAAAATCTTTATCCCATAATGAGTAGCAAAAGCTTGACTCCCTTGGCCTATACACAAGCATAAATACATTGTGATATCAAGCTCAGTCATTCAAGAGCTTATGTACTAATCACAATATCAGCTGAAAGAAACGTGCACTCCAAAAAGGTTTGCATTGAGTAAAGTTCATAATCAACATGAATCAGATACATATATCAATTTCAGTTAAACTAAGTAGAATCAATGTTTGATTCTTGGAAGCAATTTTTATGAAGCGTCAATTTTTTATATTTGTAGGTTCAAGCAAACAAATGGATTAAGAACATGGAAGCCAGTAATGGACTACTTGTTGCAAAGCTCAATGATTCTGACCTGTTGCGAAAGCTTGAGATTGGCATCCAGGTCATAATAACGATTTTATAATATTGTGAAATACTAAGATCAGCACATATTAAGAATCTACTTCTGCACCATGCTTTGGTTGTCAGGCTGATCTGGAATGCCTTGTCTTCCCTTGCACTTTCATATTAAATCCATAGGACGTTTTTCATTTACTAGTTCTGAGTCACGGAAGACTCAATAATTCTATCATTTATATGCTTTCGATTTTTTGAATTTCTTTTATTGTTTTGAATGATTCTTTTATAAGGATAGAAACATTTTAGAGACATTTGGAACATAACCGATAAAACCTTCTTTTTTCCTTTTTTTGGCAGTTTGGCAAACCAGTTCTCATTGAGAATGTGGGAAATGAGCTTGATCCATCATTAGACCCAATATTATTACAACAAACTTTCAAACAAAGTGGTACCCTATGCATTAGATTAGGGGATAGTATTTTGGAATATTCTCCACAATTTCGGTTGTATATCACAACCAAACTCAGAAACCCCCACTATAGCCCTGAACTTTCTGCAAAAATAAACCTCATAAATTTTATGATCACCTCAGAAGGACTTCTTGATCAGCTATTGGGTATATCCGTAGCAAAAGAGAGACCAGACCTAGAGGAGCAGAAGAATCAACTTATTGTCCAAGGTGCAAACAATCAGAAACAATTGAAAGAGATTGAGGACAAAACACTTGAGGTTCTATCACAAGAAGGAAACATCTTGGAAGATGAAACGGGGATTCAAGTAAGCATAATTTTCCATCATCCTTTTACATTACAGGAACAAAGGGAAGGGAAAAGAAATAACTGATCACATTCTTTGATTAGGTGCTGTCGCAATCCAAACTCCTTGCAGAGGATATATCTAGAAAGCAAAAGATAGCTGAAGACACAGGAGTAAGAATTGATGAGGCTCGGAATGGTTATAAAGCGGCTGCTAAACATGCAACAACTTTATTTTTTTGTGTCTCAGGTATAGATACATGCCTCTCATAAGTGTTTCATCAGCTATGTATTACATATAGAAAACTCATGTATCAATATCCAGCATTTATCTTTTTTCTGATGGACTAGACACTGCCCCGTTGTCTGTAAATGTCTTTATTGCAACAGGAACTACATGACAGAATCTCCGTCTGTTGTTAGAAATCGATGTATAGAGAAACACATGAAAAGTTAACTGCATTCAAAACAACAAATGTGACCTAGAAATTATGAAGCTTATCAACTAGTTTTATGGATATCACTTCAAAAGTTTAAGAATGTTTAAAATGCACATTAGGAGAAACTTTATTTAAAATCAAGCCTTTATAGCATACCCAAGTACACAAGTACCCATAATACCACTTTCCCAAATAGCTTGAAGTACAAAGTACCTAGAAGTACAAAGTGAAGTACTTTGAAGTACATAGGTACTAGCAACAATGAGTACATGTAGGTTAAATTTGACACTAGGGCTTAACTCGTAGGGGGAATGGGAATGGGGTTGAATGCAAGGGAAAGATTCACTCACACTCTAGATTCACTCTAACAACCCATGCAAGTGCAAGTACATAGCCAAGTTCAACCATATGAATTCCCCTTAGAGATTTAGCTTGCAAGACAAATGTTATGTGTGAAAACTTCCCTTACAAGTTAGCTCAGAAGGATAATAATATGACATGCAAGATTGGAAGACAGTACAGAGTGGTGAAGAGCAACTCCAACCTGGTCCATAGACAAGGAGCTGTAGCAAGAGAAACATTCAAAGACAAAATGTGGCAGCAACCCTAGAAAAACTTCACAAAACCCCACCAAAATATTTGAATGTTGAAGTATAGTAAATATTTTTGTCAGGAGCCAGGATATTTTATTTCAGTATCCTAGGGACAGCAGACACCAATCAGCAGCTGGATATGAAGAAATACTTGACTGTAAGTCATAGTAAAGGCAAAAATCTGAAATATATGCAAGTTGCACTCCTAATATGATGAGCACCATAGACAAGATTACTTTCCTCAAACATTGACACCCATCCTAACGAGGATAATACTCTACATGCTAATTCTATTGATGATAAAGAGGAATTACCAGAAATCAATGTCAATCAATCAATAGATGATGTGACTCATGAGAACACAGATTTAACAATAGAAGAAATAAATGAAATCAATAAGGATAATGAAGATGAGACTATATTGATGTCTTACCAAAATGATGGCAATAATGAAAACATATGGGCAGATTAGATAGTAAATTCTACTCTAGTTATCGATCAACAAATTGGCCTAAGATGTTTCATTCTTAAATCATCTTGTAGTAAAATAAACCATTTGAACTTCTAGTTTGAGTTCCTATCAAGCTTTTGTGGTAACCTGTGGAATCTCGATTCCTACACAGAGTACCTTTCATGGTTAAAATCATAGTTGTCTGTCTATGTAAATGACTCAACTAGATACATGGCATGCGACCACGAGAGAGAGTCCTAGAGGCCTTATTTATAGTATTCCAGGGGCAACATGTGCTGCTCAGGATTGAAAGTCACTTGGATAAATCAGATCAATGCTACACACCTAAGAGTGTGTTGTGATGCATGATCATTATACCAATGTTGGACAATGAGCAGGTATGAACAGCTAATCTATCGACAGCTACATCCTATTGACTTGAAATGAAGCATCTAAAATTAGAAGCAGCTAGATCTGATTGAGATCTCCTAAAAAATATCCACGACGGCATGTCAAGGATGCCAAATGATTGACTGCTTCTATTTTTGGCATATTTGGACAGCCTTGAGCACCAGTAGACTGATGAGATATTGCTGAAGCATAGATATCTGGGGACTTCTAAATGATGCTTGCCTGCACTCTTTGTGACCTGTATGTGCACACCTCAGAGATGTCCAAGAAGGTGAGGTCCACTCTTCATGATTTTCGTCCAAGCCATGAGATTCCTTGTGCTTCATTTACAGGCCACTAGTCTAATTTTTCCCTCCCCTCTCCAGACCACCAGGTTTCCTAGAAGCAAATTGGGTGGATGAATTCAACTTGTGTTGGAGAGGCTGGATTTCACTTGGATTCCCTTAAGTGGAAGCTCTATGGCCTTCAAACAGGTGACTCATGGGTAATTAAGGGTTCTTTTCTTCTCTTAAAGATTTAATAGAGAGACTCCCATCGTGGGAGCATGCAGGTGGATTGTAGATCAATTTCTTGATCTATTGCTCAATGTGGTGTGTCCTCTTTAAGTGCAATATGTAGTGTGGGTTGCAATTCGAAGACTTCAACAGAGAAGAATAGCACATACAATGACAACAATGATACTAGAGAATGATAAAAATAAAATGAATATACACAACTCACAATCATACTAGAGCAAGTGCTGAAATTATGAGTATACACAACTCAAAAAGAGTAATAGTACAATCTTTTGGGTGATCAACGAGAGATAGAAGAATACACATTCACTCTATTTAATGGACCTCAATTCTACAAGTATACATTCCCAAAACTCTAACCTTCCAAACTAGCTACTCAAGAGAAGAATAGCCAACCACTGCTTGCCCAATGTCACTCATAGTGTCAAGCTAGCTGATCCCTATTCTACCTAGTGAAGTACTACTGTACTAGTGGTAGGCAATGCTTGAGCTGTGCACACCTGTTTCTAGTCTCTCTCTCTCTTAGCTTGTTGCTTTTATGATGGAGAGGTCTTCTTATATAGTTTTTCTGGGACCGCTAGGAGCTGAAGGGTAGCAAAAGAGATAAAAATAGTTTCTTCTCTTTGCAAGCATACTCGCAATTCTGGCACTCTAGAAGCTTCCCTCTTGGTCCACTTTTCCTCTGCCGTCGTTATCTTTCAAATTCAGGTATTTGGTTGGTCGTCCTCCATTCGACACCACCCACCAAGTCAGTGGGTCCACATGCATAATGGTTGAGAATTTAGTCCATATTCAAATCCTCACAAACTTAGTCGCTTTTCTTGGTAGACTAAATCAGAAATATACCATTTTCTTAAAAAATAGACTAGTTTCCAAAAATGTGCAGCTTTTAGTAGACTAAATTCATAAAAATGGGCAACTTTTGAAGTAAGTCGACTAAATTTGTAAAATTGGTCAACTTGGAAAAATTGGGAAATAGGCCACTCGGAAAAGTAGGCAACTAAGCTTTGGGAAACTTTGAAAGTAAGTCCACTAAATTTATAAAAATGTTCAACTTGGAAAAATTAGAAAAAAGGCAACTGGAAATTGGTCAACTTAGAAAATGAGAAATTAGACAACTTAGGAAATTGGGAGTTTGTTGATTCGTGTCTCCTTGATTCTTGTCTCGTTGATGAACTGATGAACTAGATCCTCTTTTCTCCATCTTAGACCTCTTTTCTCCATCTTAGTCCTCTTTGCTTTATCTTGCTCGAAATCGAGGTAACTTTTCCTGTGCTTGCCTTCTGTATCTTGAAAAAGTAAAAATACATTATTTAAGGGGCGTATCATAGTACCCCGCTACATGTTGCATGCCACTTAGAGGTTCTCTATCCTCTGAGAGAAATACAATAATCTTTTTTTTTCTCTTCCCTCTTTTTTTTTAAAGATAATGATAATATGGATAAAAATTTAGATGCTTGCAAGTTGTCAAAGTAAAATGAGAACATGCTTCTTACAAGAGGAAGTAACTAGAACAGAAGATTTTCAATCCAAAGGTAGATAAGCTTTTGCTAAGAGGTTCTTGGTAAAGCTTTCTTTACCCATTTCTTAACTAAAAAATCCCCTGGATTATCAGCAAGATGAAAAACCTTCACCCTTGTCATCATCAACTCAGAGAATGCCTCTCCCTTTTGTAGTTTAAGATTTTCCAATTGATCAAGAGTGCATTCCATGGAGTTACCTAGGGTAAACGTACTTGTGAAGGCGGCCTTAAGAGCTTCCCAAGTGGTGAAGTGTCCTTCATTGTATTGATTGTACCATCGATTTGCGAGCCCTTCAAGAGTGGCCGGAAACAAAGCAAGGAAGGCATCTTCTTGCTCATGTGAACCCCTACTTTAACATAGAGACAAAAACCTTCTCACATGATTGGCCGCATCCTCATGGGGAGTTTCTTTGAAGGAAGGAAATTAGATGTTGATCAGAGTCTAGAGAGAGAAGATTAGTCAAAATGTCCCCCATCATCGTAGATTGTCGTCCTTGTTTGTCTTCCATGTCCGTTGAAGGAGGCATTGAGGGCAGATCCGATACACCTTGTGATGATGAGGCATCGGGGAGGAGAAATGTATGTGGGGAGCTCTAGGAGAGATGTAGTGCAACCTCTTCCATTGATAGCTCTTTATGGGAGTTTTAATGGGACAAAGAGATCCTTTCTTATTGTTAGAGCGAGTATGATTCATAGACTATCTCTCTAACACTCCTCATCAACTTCGTTCTTCTAAGTGCTCAACTTCTAAAAGGTTCCAATTGCAACCAAGGTCCCATCGGGCATGCCAAAATGAGCACCTGTGGATCAATTTCTTGATCTATTGGTGAATGTGGTGTGTCTCTTAAATGCAATATGCATTGTGGGTTTCCATTTAAAGACTTCAACAGAGAAGAATAGCACATACAATGACAACAATGATACTAGAGAATGATGCAAATAAAATGAGTATACACAACTCAATCATCCTAGAGCAAGATGCTGAAATTATGAGTATACACAGCTCAAAAAGAGTAATAGTACAATCTTTTGGGCGATCAGCAAGAGAGAAGAATACACATTCACTCTAGTTGGTGGACCTCAATTCTACAAGTTTACGTCCTCAAAACTCTAACCTTCCAAACTAGCTGCTCAAGAGAAGAATAGCCAACCACTGCTTGCCCACTCTCACTCACAGTGCCAACCTAGCTGATCCCTATTCTACCTAGTGAAGTACTAGTGGTAGGCTAAGAGATCTATACACTTACAAAGTGAAGGCAATATTTGAGCCATCCATTCCCTCCTCTAGTCTCTCTCTTTCATCTTGTTCCTTCTTTGATGGAGAGGTCTTCTTATATAGTTTTTCTTATTCCTTCTTTGATGGAGAAATCTTCTGATATAGTTTTTCTGGGACTGATAGGAGAGGAGCTGAAGGATAGCAAAAGGAACAAAATTAGTTTTTTCTCTTTGTAGATTTACTCACAATTTTGGCACTCTAGAAACTTCCCTCTTGGTCCACTTTTCCTCTACCGTTGCTATCTTCCGAATTCTAGTAATTGGTTGGCCCTCCTCCATTCCGTGTCATCCACCAAGCCGGTGATTCCGCGTGCATAACGGTTGAAAATTTAGTCCATATACAAGTCTTGACAAATTTAGTTGCCTTCTTGGTAGAATAAATCAGAAGTAGACCATTTTCTTAAACAATAGACTACTTTACAAAAATGGGCAACTTTTGAAGTAAGTAGACTAAATTCATAAAAATGGGCCACTTTTGAAGTAAGTGGCGAAATTTGTAAAAATGGTCAACTCGGAAAAATTGGAAAATAGGCCACTAGGAAAAGTATGCAACTAAGCTTCGGGAAACTTTTTAAGTAGGTCAACTAAATTTGTAAAAATGGTAAACTTGGAAAAATTGGAAAAAAGGCAACTCGAAATTAGTCAACTTAGGAAATGGGAAATTACGCAACTTAGGAAATTAGACAACTTAGGAAATTGGGAGTTAGCTGATTCTTGTCTCTTTGATGAACTGATGAATTGGATCCTCTTTTCTCCATCTTAGACCTATTTTCTCCATGTTAGACCTCTTTTGTCCATCTTCGTCCTCTTTGCTTCATCTTGTTGAGATCGAGGTAACTTTTCTTGTGTTTGCCTTCCGCATCTCGAAAAAATAAAAATACATTATTTAAGGGGCATATCATAGTACCCTGCTACATGGATTCATGTTTTACTGGAGAGGGTACACTTTTTCACTTGCATTCTGCTAAGGGGCAGCTTTGTAACATTCAGGAATGTGATAACTAACTAATCAAGATTTTTTTCCCTGTGCTGAAAATAAGCAGATACACTGTTATCATAGAAGCAGGCATCAGTCTCATTATATCCTGGCTGCTAAAAACTGTTTCCCTATAATTGGATCATTTATCCATGACAAATTATGCCCTTGCATTTAAGCCTCAGAAATTGTAGAAGAAGCCCATATGTAGGTTTTCACAGTCAAGTGTCATGTTGTAAAGTTTTAAGATCTTATGTGTTAGTGGGAGCAGCAGGCTATGGCACAAGAGAAATCATTGTTTATAAGGGATTAAGCATGGAAAAAATGCTACCATATCTGATTTTAACACTAAAAAGTACAAATATTCATTTATCTTATGTTACTTAAGGAGATTGGTCAATACACTTAAAAATGCTGCTGATGATTCACCACTACATCCATCGCCTTGGGATTCCCTGGGTACCATGAAAGAAACCCCAGAAAAAGACTCCTACATCAAGGAATCATCCTCCTGGGCAAGGCTCGTATCTTTACTAGAGCCAATGCCTGATCTAGTCCAAACATCCCCAATTTAACTGAGCGTTTGTTTTTTTAAATATGAACAACTGATTTGTTGTTCAATTATTTCACTCAACCTGTTTCATAGCTGACACAGCTTTTATCCTCATCATAAATTTGGCAATTGCAGCAAATACATGACCTACTGTGCATTTTACATTTTTTGGCATTGCCGCTCGTTCCTAATATTCACTTATTTCCATTTTCGCAACAGCAAACCATGTCCACTCTTTGATTCTGCTTTCACATATGTTGAAAGACTCCTTTCGATATCCATAATCCTCAATATTAAGCAAAACTATTCCATATCAATGAAAATGGGAGAGACATCGACTTCTGCATAATGCATAAGTAATGATTAATATTTATGAGATGTGAATATACTTTATATCCCATAATCGGAGCATTTACCTTTGATCTGTCTAAGCATTTATTCTTAGGATTTATACCGACTGCTAGCCATTGTTCTGGCATGTTTAAGAACAGTGTATCATACAAATATGTGATATCAATTTAAAAAATATTGTGAAAGCCTTGTTACATGGCCAAAGCATCAAGCCTCAATTTTTCAATGTAGCTATGCTCGATTCTTCAGCTAATTTATCACAATCATTCTCTCTGTTTTAAGGAAATTTTAAATCAACAAATTTAAAATCATAAGCATCTAGCCCATTATTCATTGCTAAAGACTTGCTCTCCTTTTTGTTTGATCAGATATGGCGAATATTGAACCAATGTATCAGTACTCTTTGCCATGGTTTATCAACCTATTCGTGTATTCGATTGAAAAGAGTGAAAAGTCTGATGATCTTACAGTTCGTATTACAAATCTCAATGGGCATTTCACTTTCGCATTGTTCTCAAATGTATCCCGTTCATTATTTGAGAAAGACAAGATCCTCTTTGGTTTTGTTATGTCAGTCAAACTGCAATTAGAAAACAGAGCTTTGAATAATGATGAGGTATATTTCTTTAATCGTAAAGTGACCTCATGCCCTGAATTCTTCAAACAGCATTTGAAAGCTGTCTATTGCTCCACAGGTAAGCTTCTTCACAACAGGAGGAATAGTCCTAGAGAAACAGCCCGAAAAGCCATCTGTACAAGCATTGTCTTGGCTTACTGAGAAGTCATGGAATGAAATATGGAGGCTGTCCAAGGTATAATCCGTTATTCAGGGATTTTTCATTGCTGAGTCTATAAGGAAAACGCTCAGCTTTTTGTATTGAAGCACACACACACACACTTTGACAATGACATTTTTAGCCAAAAATTAGAAAGCACTTTACATTGTCATGAATCACAGCAATAATAGAACTCTTCATTCTATATCTATCGATGTTTTATCACTCCCTTTTGTCGTCCTTCACTTGTAGAGAGAGGTTTTCAAAGAGTCTGAACCATAGATGCATCATTTTTCTTTTCTTTTTGTTTCAAAGGGGATGACTATCCATATTTGTATTATGTGCAAGATAAGAAATCTCTCAAGAGAACAGGAAGGTATTTTAACAGAAGCCTAAATGATATGCAGAAGCTTTTGTTGTTGGCTCTTGAGAATAATTTCTTTTTCTTTTCTCTTTTCCATATGCAAAGTCATATTTAACCTTTTCTTGTGGTAACCACACTGTTCTTTTCTGATTGTATTCCCAGTTGGAAAACTTTTATGAATTGGAAAAAAGCATTCAAAGCCAGGCGAAAGATTGGTGTATTATATTCGACAGTCAAGAGCCTCATGTAAGTTTATATTTTTAAGTATGATATCTATTAATAGTCTCTGATTTAAATAATCTATGTGAGGACCTTACATCTTAACTTTCCTTTCTTTTTGCCTACATAGAAAGAGAACCTTCCGATGCCATGGAACTTCGAATTAGACAAGTTTCAAAAGATGCTTATCCTACGCTGCCTCCGACCAGATAAGGTTCTTAAAACTCAGTCCCTTCCAAATTTTACATTGATTGACATGTATAGATCTTAGGGAAAAGGCTCTAACTTGGAAAAATATTCTGCAATGAGTTAATACTTAAGTGATGAGCGAGATAGATTAAAGGCACCAATTACCCATGCAGGAAGATTTGTAGCCATTATACAATAATGCATACTTGAGAGGTGTACTAAGAACTCTCATTGAGAGTATAATAGACTAATTGAATGGAGATACAGCTTCAAGTGGACCTTGATTTGCGAAATGGTAGTAAAAGGATGCGTAAGTTCAAATAAACTCACCAAGGCCCAAACAATATGCAGGAAGGCTCAATAATCCTCCAAAATATTCTCACAAAACCTATAACACTTGCCAACGGGCTACTTCTGATTTGACAGAGCATTGGACTATAGTCACATCGACCAAGACTTAATTGGACTATGGTCCAAATAGTCCAATGCACAAATTAAGCTTGGACTATGGTCCAGTTCTTGCACAGCTGACTGCACACCTTTGAGAATCCTTTACCTTTCTTCCTTTAACCTGTCATGTGTTCGGTAGCTCCAAAATCAAAACTCCAAGCATTTTCTGAGATTGCATTTAATGTTGCTTGATCAAAAGCTACTTCTTCAATACTAAATCATGCATATAATTCTTCATCTGAAGATTTAGGTTTTGAATCATCTTCAGCATTTTTACCTGATGGTCTTTTCTTCTCATTAAAAATCCCCTTTCCGTATTCTCCTATAAAATGCCAAGGTTTCTTGCAATAGTGGTTAGAGAAGTTCCTTTCAAAAAGGCTCTTTAGTTCTAATGTATCAACCCAGCCTAGCCAACAAAAAAGGGGAAAAAGCTCCCCACATGATGGGAAGGACCTTACAAGGTGTTCCAACTGCTTCCCCAAGGTGCTATTCAGCTATCAACACTAGAAGGGGTGCTCCTACCCTCAGTAAATGGCTCAAGAATAAAACCGTACGTGAAGTAATGTTTTAGTGACGCAACCATGTAAATATTTCTTCCTCCCTCACCTTCAATTCCATTGGCAAACAATTCTTATGCACATATGTGATATAAGCCCACATCACAACACCTCAAAGCACTCCCAAACTCGTCCTATCATGAATTCTCCAAATACTCATCCACTCAGCTCATCCTCCTAACCCAAATTTCTCCTTTGACCCGTTCCAACTTCATCTCAGCAAATGAATTCGTCCAACCTCACTCATAGAATTCAACTCAAGTGAAATCATCGAATCCCCCTAATTTTTCCAAAAATCTCCCTCCGAATTCTCGCATCCAAAATTCATCTCAAATTCGTCCAACTTGTTTACTCGAAATTCATCTCATTTGACTGTATAAGCCCCTCCAAAATTTGTCCCAATTGTTTACTAAATTCGTCCCATTTGATCCACTCCAAAAATCGCCCAAATGTCGATTAACCCTCTCTATGCAAATTCAACCCATACCCTCACCAAATTCATCTTACGCATACATAAATAGTCTCAGCGAATTCGTCGTACCCATACATAATTAGCCTCAATTGGCCGCAATTGATCTCCTTGCTCACCCAAATTCTTCCGCCCTTGCGGGCTCCACCCAAGTGTGCCCATCAATCTGGCTCCTCGCAATACAAACGCCTACCCAAAGACGGATGCCTGCCTATCAATGCCGTAGCTGCCATATCAACTCCTCTCCTTCCCTCTGACTCCACCTCCACTCATCGACCCCTCTAACTCTACCTCCACCCGCCTATCTGTCGACCCCTCTCACTCTACCTCCACGAGCCTACCCGTCGACCCCTCCGACTCCACCGCCACCTCCACCTTACTCATATAATTCGTCGAGCTCCATTGCTTTGAATTCATCCATATCTTCCAGATCATCCGAATTCACACCTAGTCATCATCATATGCAAAATGGAATCTCCTCCAAACACGTGCATTGCGCAAACCATAATGCATTAGGAACAATCTAATCCCAAGAAAGGTAAGGGATGTACAGCTATAGCTGACATAACTGATGTGATCTCAAGTTCGGAAGGTCCACCATCATCCGAAGATCCTTCAAACTGAGCAGAAGAATACCAAGATGATGAAATGGGTTCCAAGTTTGTACCCTCTTAGAGAGTGTCTTCTAGGGACCTTTCAGAAGGCACTTCATCCTGCAATGATTCCACACAGGGAATATTGTTGCATGCACACTCCAACATCCTAGAAAATTCAAAGTGTAGAAAGATTAAAGCATCTCTTATCAGAAGTACAACTCAAACACATGGGACTACATGGTTTTCCTTTGGTACCACTGTCACAAGATCTAGACCATTTGGAGGTTCTAGACTTCTTCCGATTCTTTCCGAATTTCAATGGTGGAACTTTAAAACTTGACCTAATCTTGATAGCGATGGGCATCGCTCATCCCAGCTCTCCTACACATCCATACTCAGGCCTACAAGAAGCTCAGCTTATTCAAAAATGAAAGGAAGCCTTCGAAAATCAGCTTACCGCAACCACTAATGCTCCTTTCTTGAGTGCATTTAGATTTTACTTCATGCTCACGAATATGCAAGCAAACCTTTTTTCACAAATTTATCAATATGTGACGGTCCTCTCAGCTTTTTACAAGGAAAGTCCTACCGGTATCAATGGACAAAATGAGAGAAAAGAAAAACCACTAGGGAAGGAGGGCACAGTAAGGATAACAAAGAGATCAATCTTCATTGATGCTAATCATAGTGTCTCCTTGCAGCAGAGAGATTTGTTGGCAATGTTTATGAGCTTCGGACATGCTGAGAGCAGGATTTTTCAAGTCCTTGCCAACTGTAGAGCGCTCTTCTGATATCCCTTGTTATGAAGTCATTGCTTAAAAGATCCAAAGGGCTACCACAGTGACTCAAGGACTCATGCCTCCCAAGGCAAGTTGGACAGTGAGCCTACTCAAACTTTGTCAAAACAACACTCTTGTCCAAGACACAAGCTCAAACAAGAGATAATATACTCCAATGGGTGAGAGGCTGTTCAACTATGTTCAATGAGATTATGGCGAATACTCCACAGGGACCTCAATTTGATGTACAAACATTTTCTAGATTGGGTATCTCATGTGGACATTCTGTTAGCTGCCTATATCTCACCTGATAGGACTTCCAAGGCTCTCTAGTTTTCCATGCATGATTTAGGGAGACTTTTGATTACAGAGACACTACCACTTAGCACTGACTCTCTGAATCCTGAAAGTGACCAAGTGATCTATACTTCTAGTCAACAATGCTAAATCATCCCAGCTGGCCGTGCTCAGGCTCTATCTTTATGGTTTCGGAGGAGTATCCTTCTGATGCACCTAGATTCAGATCCAACAGAGTAACAATGGTGGAAACCTAGAGTGATAGAGGGAGCCACAGTTGGGTTTTAGAGCTGCTCCAGTTAGGCTGGAGACACCGTAGAGATGACTCAATGACTAATGACACCTGAAGTTGCAGGACACTGGGCACATTGGGGTAAGATTCAGGTCTTAAGGGTTATTATCAGAGGCTCTAGGGTTTGTTATATGATTTGCTTGACTGGTGGGCACCAAAATGAGATTGAGACATTATGTATGGAAGTGTGCAACGGCTAAATATTGTTGGCTACGCATCATTACACATTTTCCTAGTTATTAATGGATTATGGGCATGAAAAGGAGAGAGCCATACACTATTTGTCTAAAGATGGATGTGCCAACTGTGACAAGGACATCCAATGGACGCCCCTCGGAGAGGAAGTAGGATCAAACACACATTGACGCATATAAATATCATTATAACTTGGCATATCCGAAGGGCCAGATTTTACCAAGCTGTAAGTGGCAGGCACACCCTTCTAGTGGGGACGAAACAGAGATTTCGAGTATGTTCACATAAGGCTCTCTATTGCCAGTTCACTAAACTGAGAGGGTACTCAGAGCAAATTTGCAAATGGTGACAGCCTTTTCTCCAAGGTTGAGGTAGATCCTTTTTCTGTCCTTTGGTTGAGAGATTCCATGACTGAACTCACCAGCTATCCATTTCACTTTTTCCTCCACATCAGCCTTTGGATATCGTTTAGTATGTAAGCAAAAAGTCAGACATAGGCATGTATTTTAAGGATGGAAAGTAAACAATCGACTGACTGACCACCAAAATAATAGACAAGATCATTGAAGAACAGAGTGAAATTTTTACCATGTTCAACTAGAGGCAATGTTGAGCATGATGGGCTTCTGCAACATCTGGCCTGGCGTGTTGTGCAAATCAACATCGTATAATAGGAACAAGCTGTTGATATTTGAATCACATCTTATAACTATATCAAACATTCTGCACGTCCTGATGTTTTTTAGACAGGAGACTGAAGCCAATAAAAATATATCTATCTATGTGGCAAAAATGGACACTTGAAAAGTTCTAAAATTAAGAGTTTTTGTTTCTAAATCAGTGTCTGTCATCTTTGATTTCTTTCACTGCACATTTTAATGTTGTATTAACTTATGCTTTGATCCAGATTGTATCAGCAGTTATTGAGTATATCGCAGAAACACTTGGCCAGCAGTTCACAGAGCCATCCTTGTTGAACTTGTCAGCCTGCTACAATGATTCTTCACCCACAACTCCTTTAGTCTTCATCCTGTCTCCTGGATCTGATCCAATGTCATCATTGATCAACTTTGCTGCGGATCATGGAATAAAACTTCATACAGTATCTCTTGGTCAGGGACAAGGACCTGTAGCTATTGCAGCCATGAATGAAGCTGCCAAAGCAGGCCATTGGGTAGCCCTTCAGAATTGCCATCTGGCTCCCTCCTGGATGACAACTTTAGAGAGATATTGGGAGAGTGAACTAACAACAGATAAAACTCATCAGACTTTTAGACTCTGGCTGACAAGCTACCCATCAGAGGCATTTCCTATATCAATCCTCCAGAATGCTGTAAAAATGACAAATGAACCACCCAATGGTTTAAAGGCAAATATCACTGGCAGCTACCACACATACCCCATTTCAGATCCAGATTTCTTCAACAACTGTTCCAAGGGAAAAGAGTGGAGAAGAATGCTGTATGGATTATGTTTTTTCCATGCAATCGTCCAGGTACATGATGTCTTCAAGCTATAAAACAGTGATACATTTCTTCCACTCTGTCCATTTTCTTAATCTTTTGTTTCCACGCATGAACATGCACAAGGTATTAAAATGAAAATTCTGGTGAATCTTCATAATTGCAAGAATATGGAAGACTATAGAGTCCTTGGTTATGCTGCCTTGACTTCTTGTCTGCTCTGTGAAAAAAGATCCTATAGATAGTTCTGTATAGTTTCATCACACATACATCTCCCATGCAATCAATTATTCAAAATCTGAAAATATTAATCCTACTCTAGTATAGTCCTAGCAAAGAAGAGGTTTCGGTCCTTTATATTTTTTTATCCCCTCCATGAACTGGAGCCACAACATCTCTCACTTCCAGATCCTTCACAAGACAATAGTTAAGTGCTTGACGTTTGCAATATTTTCATTCCATCCACAACCTCAATAATGGTGGCGTGAAATCTCAGGATTTCTGCCTTTGTTTCATGGTTGTCAGCAGTGCTTGTTGGGTATGCATACAATCGGCTTACCAATCGTTAGCTAGTGCAAATGACAGAAGCTCCCTTCACCAGTAAATGTAACTTTATTTAATCAAATGCGTGTTGTACATCTACTTGAGCTGGACGGTAGAGCCTGAACTACAAGTTTGGAGCACCCCACAGACAGCGGCATAATTTCACCATGCATGGATCAGTTCCAAGTATTTCCACATTTGATCAATAATTTTGATAAAACTTCCCATAATATTCTCAAGGCTGGTTGCAATCATGAACGTTAGCCGCAGTTACATGTGAATGGCACTTTAGAATCTTCAAACAGCTAGTACTAGTATTTTTCAACTGATCGAACTAATGTTAAATATATCTCGTCTTCTCTTATGGTCAAACTAACAAATCCTAATGTTTGATATTTTATGCCGGAGGTTTCTTCGTGAATAATCAGTATGCCTGAATTTCAATTTTTTTCTTCCTTTTCTTTTCCATGTTCAGTAAGATAATCTTGTAAGTGCTATATGGTGTTGTGACCTAATGCTCCAATTCACACATGACAACAGCGAGATGTGATCTCATCTGCATCGCGATACATTAAGCATCTGCATCAAGATACATAAAGCATTGAGCAGTCCTCTAGCAGTATTATTTTTTTAGAACATTATGAAGTATCTATTCATTGCACCACTGCTGACTGCCTAAAAATCCATCACTAGTTCAAATACAAGTTTGCCATCACCACTGTATTAAGGTTTTTATGTTTGATGTATGCATCTTTGTAGCTGAGATAGGATATGAATTTCTCTAGATTCCCCTCTGATCTCTGCAAAATTGTAATAAGATAATCTTCTATCTTCTTTTCAAAAGATGCAGATGTGAAATTCCTGCTGTGTTTTTCATACCTAATAACCTTCATTACAATTGTATGTACTGCAATACCATGTGATAAAACAGGCAATCAACTTGCTTCTGGAAACTCACAAATAAGGCTTGAATTTGGTTGGAAAGACATTCCTATAACTAAAACAGTAATGCATTCAAGTTAATAAGTAGACTGAGGAAGAAAGCATTGCCTCTCTCTATTATCCAAGACTCTGTACAAAGCTTTAAGAATTACTGCTCTCTGCTTCAAGCTTGCTTTTCTGTCAAAAGTGTGAGCCAAATATGAGCATTTGAATATTTAAAATGTAAAAAAGGAAACAATTAAAATAAAAACAAAAGACACACAAAATCTGGAAGGCTGTTCTTGGGCCATTTGCAGAAAACTTGAGTGCCAGAATAGCAGCTCCAGTGGTGTACAGTCTTATTATTGTAGACTTTTAGTTCTGTCTTTTCAATTTCTTGACTGTGAATGCTGAATGACAACAAATTCAAACTTTTATTACAGGATGTATGAAACACAAACCCATTCCTTTTCCATATTAGTTATGCAATTTAAAAGTGCTCAAGGATCAGTTCCTTGACACCTCATCAATATGAAAAGAGCTTAGAAGCTGCCTCCAAATGGTCAGAATGTTTTGCTTCCAAATGATTAGAGATTCTCGTCCATTCTCTTCAAGACATTAAACTTTCTTTACCATGAATTCACCTTGATCATTGACTTCTGTGATTAATTTATTTTTTTTATCGTTCATATCTTGAATATCACCAGCTTTGGGTTTAACAGGATAGGGAAAAAAACATGATCATTGTCGTTTAGTTCCTTTGAAGGGCTACATGGATGATATGAGGAAAACTTGATTTCACTAACACACAAAATAACGATCTGCCCATCATTGAAGGTTGTTCTAATTGCAGGAACGAAGGAAGTTTGGACCATTGGGCTGGAACATTCCATATGAATTCAATGAGTCTGACCTGAGAATTAGCACACGTCAGCTCAAGATGTTCATTGAGGAGCAATCTGAGGTCTCTCTCTCTCTCTCTCTCTCTCTCTCTCTCTCTCTCTCTCTCTCTCTCTCTCTCTCTCTCTCTCTCTCTCTCTCTCTCTCTCTCTCTCTCTCTCTCTCTCTCTCTCTCTCTCTCTCTCTCTCTCTCTCTCTCTCTCTCTCTCTCTCTCTCTCTCTCTCTCTCTCTCTCTCTCTCTCTCTCTCTCTCTCTCTCTCTCTCTCTCTCTCTCTCCCTCTCTCTCTCTCTCCCTTTCTCTCTCTCTCCCTTTCTCTCTCTCTCCCTTTCTCTCTCTCTCCCTTTCTCCCTCTCTCTCTCCCTCCCTCCCTCTCTCCCCCTCCCCTCTCTCCCTCTCCCCTCTCTCCCCCTCCCCCTCCCCCTCCCCCTCCCCCTCCCCCTCCCCCTCCCCCTCCCCCTCTCCCTCCCTCCCTCTCTCTCTCTCTCTCTCTCTCTCTCTCTCTCTCTCTCTCTCTCTCTCTCTCATCTCTCTCTCTCTCTCTCTCTCTCTCTCTCTCTCTCTCTCTCTCTCTCTCTCTCTCTCTCTCTCTCTCTCTCTCTCTCTCTCTCTCTCTCTCTCTCTCTCTCTCTCTCTCTCTCTCTCTCTCTCTCTCTCTCTCTCTCTCTCTCTCTCTCTCTCTCTCTCTCTCTCTCTCTCTCTCTCTCTCTCTCTCTCCCCCCCCCCCCCCCCCACAAGGATCACGGAGGCGATGTGGACGCGGATTGAGAGGCCCCAGGTCACCATGATCTCACGCTTGCTGCGCAGCAAGCCCTCCGTTCCACATGACATTATACGAGCTGAGCTTGGCACACCACCGATGCTAGTGGAGGCCCTCTTCCAGTTGGTGACCTTTATTCTTAGAGTCCGAGAGCTCCCCACCAGCCGACTCACCAGGCTTGCATTTGAGAGCTCTAGACATTTGGCAGAGACAGGGCATAAGAGAGTATGGTATGCACAAACATACCGATGGTTAGCAGATCATGGCATGAGCATTACCGATCTCCCCCCTTTTCAGTATGACCTCTCTTCCCCCCACATTACCCTCTCTCGTTCGGAGACGAACAGGATCATCCGTCACGACCTACTACAGATACACGTCAGGGAGACATGGATAGCACCACGGGAGCCTCTTCCCACAAAGAGGCAACACTACAGAGAGCAATTCCTGACTGTGACAGCCGATGGGTTCATTCAGAGACCACGATACATGGATACATACATGGCACCAGCTGAGAGAGTGGCCATCGGGCAGCTCAGAGTATCATCACACCAGCTCGAGATTGAGGTTGGGAGAGCGACACATACCCCGAGGGACGAGAGATTATGCAAGATATGCCGAGAGAAGGTGGAGGACGAGGAGCACTACACATGTAGATGCCAGGCATATGAGGACATCAGAGACCGCTACTCACAGCTCTTCAGGGGGGCCCAGAGAGATCAGGGCTCTATTGGGGATAGAGGACCAGCGCGCTCTAGGTCGTTTCCTAGTAGAGCTCCAGCACCGCCGTTCAGCACTTCTCCAGGAGCAGATGGAGATACACCTGGCCCCCCCCCTCATACTTATATTACAGATTTTTTCAGACCCACCGCCACTCGAGGACCCAGCTCGATACGGGGTGTCACATTACACAGAGCAGAGGAGCTCAGACGACAGCGTCAACGACCGAGGCCCCCACTCCGGAGAGCCAGTCCACATCAGAGAGAGATTCAGGCGATTCACGCACGCCATGACATGGAGATACGGAGACATCATCAGCGCACCCCTGTCGATTTGGACGTCCAGAGCATTTTGAGGATCACCATGATGCCTTACCCACCGATGCATGATATCCTACACCCACTCCAAGCACCTAGAGGGTTGTGATACCATCGAGCCTCCCCTCCCTATGCATATCATATTTGTATCTCACTCATTGAGCATATAGAGTGCATACCCATAGCACCCCACACCCTTGATGCCAGTTATTATCCACTTCTTTTATACCCGTTTTTTGTACTCACACTTTATTTTCCTTTTGGGATCACAGTGGATTGGATCATACCGATGTATATGTTTTGTCTCATAGGCCGATTTTGGCCTCTAATAGACGTTAAAAAATCTTTCTTTCTTCTTTCTTTCTCTCTCCCCCCCCCCCACCCGCAAAGCCTTCGATACTGTGCCACGGGAGAAGCTTTTTCAGAGACTCCATAGCTTGGGGATACCATCAGAGATGATTTGGGCCATCTACACACTCTATGAGCGGATGATTGGGAGGGCTCGATGCCCGAGGGGACTATCAGAGGCCATTGCTAGCAGAGTGGGTGTTAAGCAAGGCTGCCCACTCTCTCCCACTCTCTTCGGGCTCTACATCGACGAGATTGAGGACTACATTCTCCGAGCTGCAGGGGAGGGTGCAGACCTTGCAGGTACAGAGGTCCACATTTTATTATATGCAGATGACATTGTATTGATTTCAGAGTCACCCGAGGGATTAAAGCATCACCTAGATGCCCTCCATGAGTTTTGCACACAGAGAGGTTTGATAGTAAACCTTGGCAAGACCAAGGTCATGATCTTCCACACCTCCCCCATGGTGAGGAATGGAGCAGGATTCACAGTTGGCAGTGGACAGATTGAGGTGGTCGCTTCCTATGTCTACCTCAAAGTCACATTCACGAGCTTGCCTGGCCCCTTCAGCATGAGACAGGCAGCCACCGATAGACTCACACGAGGATATGCAGCCTTAGCCATGTTAGAGCGGAGATGTCACCAGGCACACTTCCAAGAGCCCCGCACAAAGGGGTGGCTATTTTACAGACTAGTCAGACCAGCTATGATGTATGCTGCGACAGTTTGGGCACCAGGCCTCACAATCACCCAGTGGAGTGCGATCGAGAGGCCACAAGTACGTATGATCTCGCGACTATTTCGCGGGAAACAGTCAGTGCCACATGACATTATCAAGGCAGAGCCTAGCTGCACCACCCATGGTAGTAGATGCACTATTCCAGACTATCTCCTTTATTCAGAGGGTGAGGGAGCTTCCTACCGAAAGACTCACACACAAAGCTTTTGAGGCATCTATACAGATATCAGAGTCGGGATATGAGAGAGCTTGGTACACTTAGGTTAGAGTGTGGTTTGATAGTCATGGACTTGATATGGATAGATTGCCGCCTTTTCAGTATGACCCAGACTCACCTCACATCCACCTCTCGCGTCATGAGAGGAATCTTGTGCTCAGACAGGACCTTTGGCAGCTCTACATTAATCGGACATGGCACACACCACACATGGGATCGAGACTATCACACTATCGAGACCAGTTCTTGGACATACTAGCGGATGGTTTCATCCAGCGACCACGCTACATGGATACCTACATGCCTCATAGCTCGAGGGTAGCTATTGGCCAGTTGAGGGTCTAATCACACCGACTAGAGATTGAGATAGGCAGAGCCACAGACATTCCCAGAGAGGAGCTGCTATGCAGGATATGCAGAGTAGAGATGGAGGATGAGGAGCACTTTGTTTGCAGATGTAGCGCATATGATGACACTAGAGACAGATACGACACTGTTTATAGGGCAGCCCACCCTCCAAGAGATCATGGGCTCTAGAGATCAGCGACAGCTCGGGCGATTCTTACTAGAGATTCAGAGTCACAAAGATTCTCCCTCTAGCTTACTGCGGCTGCCCAAACACGAAGGAGACAGAGTCAGCTTACTGACTTCTTCATTCCAAAACGTGCAGCAGCCCTCCCCCCCTTAGCTCACACATCGAGAGGGGTGACTCTTCAGCAGGCTCAGACCTCTCGAGCTAGGAGATTACCCCGTGCTATAGGATATCGGGCCTTGAGACTTCACAAACACCAGATTGCAGACATCCAAGCTCGTGACCATCACGCCATGGAGGAGAGACGATCCCGGATGATGGCGGATCCCACTGCAGCCATCAAGGCGGACTTGACCCCACCTCCACCCATGTACCACATCCTATACCCGCCCACTAGTACAGGATGGAGCTAGTTAGTCGTTCAAATGCATTATCATGCATTATCATGCTTGTACTACCCTTTTGCATATAGGCTATAGATACTCCATTCACCATTCCCCCCCTCCCACTTTCATGGATATCTCTACATGCATACTACAGAGATCTATATCAGCCTTGCCAGCTTTTTTCCAGCACTTTTATCTTTTTCGATTGACAGAAGATACACCCATGTACATTGATCTATCTCATAGGCCGAGTTCGGCCTCCAAATAGACGTAAAAACACTTTCTTCTCTCTCTCTCTCTCTCTCTCTCTCTCTCTCTCTCTCTCTCTCTCTCTCTCTCTCTCTCTCTCTCTCTCTCTCTCTCTCTCTCTCTCTCTCTCTCTCTCTCTCTCTCTCTCTCTCTCTCTCTCTCTCTCTCTCTCTCTCTCTCTCTCTCTCTCTCTCTCTCTCTCTCTCTCTCTCTCTCTCTCTCTCTGTGTGTACGCCGTCCAGCCCCGTCGCAGCTTCTGAGCATTCGGGTTTTGATGGCCCTGCCGCAGCTCTCTCTCTCTCTCTCTCTCTCTCTCTCTCTCTCTCTCTCTCTCTCTCTCTCTCTCTCTCTCTCTCTCTCTCTCTCTCTCTCTCTCTCTCTCTCTCTCTCTCTCTCTCTCTCTCTCTCTCTCTCTCTCTCTCTCTCTCTCTCTCTCTCTCTCTCTCTCTCTCTCTCTCTCTCTCTCTCTCTCTCTCTCTCTCTCTCTCTCTCTCTCTCTCTCTCTCTCTCTCTCTCTCTCTCTCTCTCTCTCTCTCTCTCTCTCTCTCTCTCTCTCTCTCTCTCTCGCAGGATATGTAGAGAGGAGGTGGAGGACGAGGAGCACTACACATGTAGATGCGAGGCATATGAGGACATCAGAGACCGCTACCCACTGCTCTTAGGGGGGGCAAAGAGATCAGGGCTTTATTGGGGACAGAGGACCAGCGCCCTCTAGGTCGTTTCCTAGTAGAGCTCCAGCACCGTCGTGCATCACTCCTCGAGCAGCAGATGGAGATACCTGGCCCCCCCCCTTCAGACCTATATTACAGATTTTTTCAGACCCACAGCCACTCGAGGACCCAGTTTGATGCGGGGTGTCACATTACACAGAGCAGAGGAGCTTAGACGACAGCGTCGACGACCGAGACCCCCACTCCGGAGAGCCCGTCCACACCAGAGAGAGATTCAGGCGATTCACGCACGCAATGACATGGAGATACAGAGACGTAAGCAACGCACCCGCGTCGATCTAAACGTTCAGAGCATTTTGAGGATCGCTATGATGCCTTACCCACCGATGCATTATATCCTACACCCACTCCAGGCATTCAGAGGGTTGTGATACCATCGAGCCTTACCTCCCTATGCATATCATATTTGTATCACACCCATTGAGCATATAGAGTGCATACCCATAGCACCCCACACTCTTGATGCCAGTTATTGTCCACTCCTTTTATACCCATTTTTTTGTACTCACACTTTATTTTCCTTTTGGGATCACAGTGGATTGGATCATACTGATGTATATGTTTTGTCTCATAGGCCGATTTTGGCCTCTAATAGACGTTAAAAAGTCTTTCTTTCTTTCTTTCTTTCTTTCTTTCTTTCTCTCTATCTATCGCATCACACGTGGATACAGAGCACTAGCCTTGATGGAGAGACAGTGCCACCAGGATGCCCCGCACAAAGGGATGGCTCTTTAACACTCTGGTTACACCAGTCGTCATGTATGGAGCAGCCATATGAGGGTTGGGATTAGCTACATCAGCATGGACAGCATTGGAGAGGCCACAGATTCTCACGATTGCCAGACTCATCAGCAGCAAGCCTTCAATACCACATGATATCATCAGAGCAGAGCTTGCTCCACCACCATAGTGTGACCGAGAGATTTAAATCATAAGATTTGACTCAAGATTTAATCGTTTAAATCGTTTAGATCGTTTAGATCATTCAGACTCAAAATAAAAATCGGGGTTTTTATCCACTCAAAGAGATTTTTATTTGTTTTATAGAAAGTATAGATATACTGTAGTCTTTATGGAAACATATGAACCTTAGTGAATCAAATATAAAATATTCATCATTTCAGCACAATTCATAAGAATGTGAAGACGTGAGTCAAGAAACATTTAAGTATACTGTACTAATTACAAGTTACAACTTATAAGTTACCACAACTTACAAGTGACAACAAACATCATACATGATCCATGAATTAATAAAACTGTAAGTACTACAAACATAGCATAAAGAGTCAAGAATAATATAGAATCTCGAAAGTGGAATCTAAATACTGTATACATCATGAGTTATGAACAATAACAATAAAATGTAAAGAGTCGAGCATCGGAAGTCAAGGCTCGAACTCTTCACCTACAATATCATCAATCTCAACATCCTCATCCAGTATCACTATGAAGATCCATGACTCTCTATGTCCGCAAGTGAATCGTTATCATCATCACTGCTAGATGCTGCTGATCTCTGCTCCCAATCCTCTGGTAGACTAGTGGCTGGATCTGGACGGATAGTGCCACCCATGCGGCCTCCTCATCTCCCATGTACTCTCCCACCTCGACAAGAAGCCATCTTTCTAGGTCTTCGACTAGTAGATGATGTATCAGGATCTATTGAAAATGCAACAAATTATAGTTATAAGTATAAAATTCGTTCTTAAAAATTAACACTTCACTTCACCATCTACACCTCCCTGCTTCTCTCTCTCTCTCTCTCTCTCTCTCTCTCTCTCTCTCTCTCTCTCTCTCTCTCTCTCTCTCTCTCTCTCTCTCTCTCTCTCTCTCTCTCTCTCTCTCTCTCTCTCTCTCTCTCTCTCTCTCTCTCTCTCTCTCTCTCTCTCTCTCTCTCTCTCTCTCTCTCTCTCTCTCTCTCTCTCTCTCTCTCTCTCTCTCTCTCTCTCTCTCTCTGTGTGTGTGTGTGTGTGAGAGAGAAAGCTCACGACAGGCAGCAGACTGAACCCGCAAGTGGCACAGGTTACGAAATAACCTCCAAATCATTCGTTGCAACTTGTAAACTATAAAAAAAGAATCGTGCAAAATTTGAAAAAAAACGTGCCTAGCGATTTAAATCGCGATCGATATAAACAATTTTTATTTCAAGCCAAAAAATGGCGATTTAAATGCACTATGTGCACCACCGATGCTAGTAGAGGCACTCTTCCAGACATTATGCCTATTACACATGATACAGGGCATGGACACAAAGCGCATCACTTATCGAGCTTTCCAAACATCACGCGACATGGCACTAGCCGGTGACACCTCCTCATGGTATGCACAGACACGAGATTGGCTGGCCCATCATGGATTTGACATAGACAGACAACCACCACTGCAGTATGACTTACAGGCCCCCATCTATTCACTCTCCCACCAGGAGAGGAACAAGGTCATTGGCCAGGAGATATGGCACACATATATATAGAGGACATGGATTAGCCCCAGGGATACACTGCCACCGAAAATGCTCTACTATCGTTAGAATTTTCTATAGATCTCAGATCCAGGTTTTATGGAGACTCCGCAATACATGCAGACATATTTACCACACCACCTCTGAGTCGTCATTGGGAAGCTTCGAGTTTCATCACATCAGCTCAAGATCGAGATAGGTCAGACCAGAGGAATACCTAGAGAGGAGAGATGGTGCCCAATATGCCATACAAAGATAGAGAGTAGTGTTGTAGTTGCGTTCAGCCTTAGTGAGAATCCTACTTGCATAGTGAATGGGTCTGTCCAATTTATGTTCAGTGCTTGGTTGTGCAAGTATTGCACCTACAGTAGTGGAACTTGCATCCACATGCACATGAAAGGGCAAAAATCCCAATCAGGAACTATAAGAATTGGTGCACTTACTAGTTTTCTTTTGAGAAGTTCGAATGCCAATTCCTCTTCCTCGGTCCATGTAAATGGGACTAATTTTCTTATTAGCCTCGAGAGAGGCCTTGCTATATCCGCATACATCTTGATGAACTTTCTATGATATCCAGTGTGTCCTAAGAAACTTTGCTCCTGTTTCAAGTTGATAGGTCGGGGCATTCTGATGATGGCTAGTACTTTATCGGGATCAGGCGCCATACCTTTGGAGGAGAGTACATGTCCAAGAAGTGTTCTTTCAGTGACTAAAAAATGACATTTGTTTGGATTCAGCTTAGAAATGTGTTCTGTAAAATTATCCACATAAAAGGAACATCCTGTACCGGAAAAAGTAGAAAAGTCATCCATAAAAATTCTTAGGAATTTTAGGAGTAATGGTCTAAAAATAGTGTAGACCACCCTGTTGAAGAATGCAGGGGCATTCCTTAATCCGAAAGCCATTTTGGTATACACATATGTACCCCATGGAGTGACAAAGGCCGTCTTTGATTGATTGGCAGGATGAATGGGTATTCGATTGTACCCACTGAATCCGTCCATAAAACGGTAAAGAGAGTGTCCAGCAACATCTCCTACCACTTGTTTTGAAAAAGGAGTAGAGAAGCCATATGGGATTTGTTACCTTGTTGAGAGCCTTGAAATCGACGCAAATTCGAATCTTGTTGGACTATTTTTTGGGCGCTATGACCATGGATGACAGCCACTCCAAGCGTTCTACTGGTAAAATTATTTTTGCTTCTTCCATCTTCTCGATCTCCTTCTTCACAGCCTCTGCATATTTTGGATTTAGCCGATAAATTCTTCCTCTGGCAGGTTTCACGTTCTCAGCCAAAGGTATTGTGTGTTCACCCAAGTGTGGAGCTATTCCCTCTAGATCTTCATAAGTCCATGCAAAAACATCTTTATAATTTTTTATGAAGGAGATTACCTGAGAGAGTTAGGCAGGGTACTCCTATAGCCACGATGCTAGGAGAATTGGTTGTGACTTTTCTTCATTTCCCAAGTTCACCTGCTGTACTAGGCTGGAAGCTAAAATAGATTCTGTAGAGTTTGAGGAGAAGACCTCACCATGATAACATGGAGACTCATCCAGGAAGATATTGGATTTCTTCTCTTTATCCATTCTTTAATGCCCGATCCTCCGTCAATGATTACTCTAGTAAAAATCTTGCCTCTAATGGTCAAAGTGACTGTTGGACTTCTTGAGTCAGTGGTAGGAGTCTTACTTGGCATGATCACATTCGTTTGTACATGCTCCCCCACTAATTGTGATCTCGGGGGGAGGAGGACAAAATGTCTCTATTATCCCTAAGGCATCACTTCTGAACCTTTCCTCTATGCTCAAAAGATCGTACAGAGATACTTGTTTGTATGCGCTCTTGAGGAGGTTCTCTGTTTCCATGATGGTGCACTCGGACTCAAGTTCTTCTGATGACCCTTGTAGCTCCTTCACTATGTCCTTGTAAGCCTTGTCCACCTCCTTGCCTTTTTCATCGTAGCAAGGCATCTTCAGGTTATGTGCGGCTTCTTCATCAAAATCGGTCTTTTGTCTATTTTGCTCCAGCTTCTTCTTCTGAGCACAAGTACTACAGCATCAATCTCTGTTGAGTGGATTTCTTGTACTGAGACCACATTTGCTGCAAGAGATTCTGGAGTAGTTTGTTGTGTAAAAGTCAACTTTGATCTATTTTCACGAATTGGTCCTTGTGGGACGGACTGGTTAACTAAAGTTAGTTTCTCTTCTAAAATTGGTCTTGTTTCTGAAATTTGTCTGATGCAAGAAACATTTTCATCAGAGAGGTTGTTTGGCTTTTGTAGTGGCCACATTCTTGGACTTAGTCCATTTTGCGGTATTGGCCTAATTTCTGCGATTGGTCCTTCTTCTGTTCTAGTTGGTCCATTTAAAACTTGTGTAGTTGTAAGAATTCCAAATTCTAGACTTTGTCTTTCTTCAT
>CM035408.1:170787815-171067815 GCA_020310875.1 Ceratopteris richardii | reverse complement strand
GTATTGTAGTTCTTTTTGGTTGAAATGCTTTCCATACCATCAGTACATAGCATCAGTACATATCATCTATTGTAGTTCATTTCGGTTGAAAAAGTATGCTTTCCATAACGCAAACAAATGCTACAAGAGCAACTTGCATCGGGACAGTGCAAAGGCTTGATGTGGGAGTTTGTAGCATTGCGGATGTGCCAAGGGATATGGTCGCCCTTGTGTGTGTCTAGAGGCTAGAGGTTGAAGTCTCCCTTCTAGTTTCATGCTACACTCATGATTAATGTGTGGTCTCCCTCTTACTGCCATGACTTGAACCCAAACTCGAACTCCAAGTGATGGTCCTCCTTAGTGCCAGAAGTTAGGTCTCCCTCCTAAGAACTGGCAAGATATTTGATCATCGAGCTTTATGCAAGCCCCTTTAGGATGGTCTCCCCATGCTCTGACCCATCCACCTATGGTCGCCCAACCTGTGGAAAGATACCACACCTTTGGTCACCCAACCTATGGGAAGATACCATCCACCTATGGCCATCCAATATGCATCTAGAGTCTCCCTGTGAGAAGATACCGTCACCATGTGGTCACCCCTATCCATGTACCCTTAGAAGTTGATCTCCCTTGCATTCGGATATATGGTCGCCCACCCTCCCTTGTAACACCAAAGTATTGGTCTCCCAGTTTTATACTCCATCCCTTATTGTGTTACTCCACCCACCATGTTATGGCCCCCCTGTCAAGTCTCTTGTAGGGCATGTTGGTCGCCCCATCTTCTGGGATGCCACCTACTCACTAACCTTGGTCACCCTCTCTCTGATGTCACCACTTTTGGAAGTTGCTCGCCCCATTTTTCTGTGCAACCACCCTTTAAGGTGATCCTCCACCTCTTGCAAATGGTGCCTCTTGAAGTGGGCATATTCATCCCATGTAATGCTGAGAAGGGTAATCAAAAGACATTCAAGGGGAGAGATCAAATTCATGCCAAGGTACGGCACACTGTCTTGGTCGCCCAAGAATCATCACACAACCTCATGTGTCATAAGCCACCCGGCAATGAATAAGAACAAAAGCGGTTACCTTGATAGGGGTGGTGGCCCACCTAGGTAACTTCCCTTTTCAGGTACCTGCCTCCTTCCATGCCATTCCGCGGTATGCAGCCCATGTCCGGTGGCCCTTTTGCCCTCCTCCAAGGACCATCTGTGCTCATGCCGAGCCACTCATGTGGCTCATGCAGAGCCACACATTTGGCCTTCTCGTATCTACATAGGCAGCTGCTGGGCACTCATTTGAGACTGCTACTATGTGTGTCTACTTTTGTTAGTACTCTGAGGAGTACTGCTGAGAGTACTGCAGCTTTGTTTGTGTGTGTAAGGAGCACTTGTGCTCTATTGTAGGAATCTATCCTCTGGCTCTCTGTGATTGGGCTACTTAACCAAATGTGTGTGGTCTAGACTTGCTGTGTATTTTTGGAGTCTTGGGCTTGACTTTGGGCAAGCTTTGCAGTATATTGTGGAGTCTTTTGTAAGCTTTAAGATCGTGTTTGGTGATGTCTAGTGTTGTTCCCTGTAGACTGTTGGCCTAATTTTGCATAGTGTGCTGGACTGTACCTTGTGTGATTTCACATTTAAAGTAATGTTTGGTCTGTGAGTGTGTTGACAGTCGTCAAACTCTTGGAGTCTAAGTCACTAGTTGGTTGCTAATTACTTGTGCTGCTGGTAGAAAGGGAGCCCTGCTGGTAAAAGGTGACTGAGCATATAACCTCAAGGGTCGGCAAATGGTAGTAGGTTAACTGGTTTAAGGCTATTGGGGTTGTGTATCCTCTCATTAGTTGAAGTATAATTTCTATCTTTTTGTGATGAAGTCTATAATATTTTGAGTTGTGTTATTCTTGTGAACACTTTTTGTATTCTCTGTTATGCCCATCCCCTCTTAAGGATTTCAGCATTTGTGGAAAGTCTCTCTCTCTCTCTCTCTCTCTCTCTCTCTCTCTCTCTCTCTCTCTCTCTCTCTCTCTCTCTCTCTCTCTCTCTCTCTCTCTCTCTCTCTCTCTCTCTCTCTCTCTCTCTCTCTCTCTCTCTCTCTCTCTCTCTCTCTCTCTCTCTCTCTCTCTCTCTCTCTCCCCCCCCCCTCCCTCCCCCACTCCCTCCCTCCCTCCCCCGCTCCCCCCCCCCCTCTCTCGCCTCCCCCCCCCCTCCCCCGCTCCCCCCCCTCTCTCGCCTCCCCCCCCCCTCCCCCGCTCCCCCCCCCCCCTCCCCCGCTCCCCCCCCTTCCCTCCCCCTCCCCCTCTCTCTCTCTCTCTCTCTCTCTCTCTCTCTCTCTCTCTCTCTCTCTCTCTCTCTCTCTCTCTCTCTCTCTCTCTCTCTCTCTCTCTCTCTCTCTCTCTCTCTCTCTCTCTCTCTCTCTCTCTCTCTCTCTCTCTCTCTCTCTCTCTCTCTCTCTCTCTCTCTCTCTCTCTCTCTCTCTCTCTCTCTCTCTCTCTCTCTCTCTCCCCCCCCCCCTCCCCCTCTCTCTCGCCTCCCCCCCCCCTCCCCCGCTCCCCCCCCTTCCCTCTCTCTCTCTCTCTCTCTCTCTCTCTCTCTCTCTCTCTCTCTCTCTCTCTCTCTCTCTCTCTCTCTCTCTCTCTCTCTCTCTCTCTCTCTCTCTCTCTCTCTCTCTCTCTCTCTCTCTCTCTCTCTCTCTCTCTCTCTCTCTCTCTCTCTCTCTCTCTCTCCCCCCCCCCTTGAGCTTTCCAGCACCCTTCTCCTCGCTCCCTTGTCTACAGCAACAACATGGAAGGCAGGAAAAGCTTTGCCTCTGCCCTGTTGCACCAGCCGCTTTCTATACCAACCCCAGTCAACAAACCAACAGCATGGGAGTCTTACTTACTCCAAGAACTGAAGAAACTCCAAGGAGAAATGGCAGCAATGAAGCAGGAAATTAGTAAGAAAGATGAACAAATAGCCAGATTGCAACAAAAACTTGATGAAACACAAGGAAACAGCCAGCAAACAGGAGCTGAATCAACAAATAAAGTCGACTTGACAACACAATTATCCGAGGTAAAACTATCCAGCTCTACACATTTTTCAAAAGAAGTAATGGCTGTGGTAAAGGAGCAGGAATTGGTGGACGGCAACAAGAAAGTTATCAGGATTGGAGGCCTCCCCCTAGGATGGGACAGAGAGGACATCGCACCCGAGTTAAAAGATGACTGCATCCTTGAAACAGAAGTACTAGAAGCACAACTAACCAAGGTGGTCCCCTTCATCAATCTAGGGTCTCCGGTCTTCATCACACCCAAAGGAACTCAGGCAAGGGTAAGCTATTTTGACATGTCAGATAAGATAGCTGTCATGAAGCAAGCAAAGTCACTACAAGGTACTAAAGTATGGATAGCATATGAACTCACCCCACTCCAACTTAAAAATCGACCAGCATAGTTAACTAAAGTCAGAGAAGCCAAGAAGAATGGAAAGTGGGCAGTATACAGAGGCGGTCAAGCTATTATCAGAGATTTCCATACCCATACCACATAGGAAGAAACAGCTATCTCCCTCATTTGTAATATACATTGATGTAATTTTGAAACTCTTATGAGTCATAAGAGTGCTTTGGAAGCCACATCCCCCCCTTTTATTTTGATTTTTCCCTTTTATTATAGCCCCTTGAGGGCTTCCCCCCCAAGTGGAATGTAATGTTTTGATGTACCTGATCGGTCCCATAGGTCGATTTCGACGTCCCGTGGACGTTAATATATCTTTCTTTCTTTCTTTCTCTCTCTCTCTCTCTCTCTCTCTCTCTCTCTCTCTCTCTCTCTCTCTCTCTCTCTCTCTCTCTCTCTCTCTCTCTCTCTCTCTCTCTCTCTCTCTCTCTCTCTCTCTCTCTCTCTCTCTCTCTCTCTCTCCCCCCCCCCCCCCCCATCCCCCTCTGCTGCGCCTGCTCCCGCCCCCTCTGCTGCGCCTTCTCCCGCCCGAAACCCTAGTTTGTCGCCATCTGCTATGCTCAATTAGGGTTCGCGGCCCGCCAGTCCGGATTAGGTCTTGCTGCTCGCCATGCCGGATCTCCGCTCAGATCTGCCCAGGTCGAAGCGTCGAACGGGATATGGCACGGTCTTTTTCCCAGCCCTAAAAACCTTGGAACCCTAACCCTAGTCTTTCTCGTTTTCTAGAGTGTCCCTCTCTCTCTTTTCAGATCCACACCTTGGAACCCTAACCCTAGTCTTTCTCGTTTTCTAGAGTGTTCCTCTCCCAAAATCTCAACCCTAATTCGAACCCTAACCCTAGCCTTAAAACCAAAAACCTAACCCTAAATCCTAACCCTGATCTCTCTCTCTCTCTTTGAAGTTGCCACAGAAGTAGCATGGCTCGACTAGGAAAAAAGGATGTGGAAGACATGATTACTAAAGCAGTGAGAGAGGTAAAGAAAGAGGCGGACAGAGTACTTAATCAAGAAATGAGGAAGTCCAGTGATAGAATAAGAGCCCTAGAAGAGCATGTCAAAATTCTTAAAGAAGACCGAGATGAAATGAAAGCTGAGATGCATAGGCTTCAAGAAGAAATCATTCAGCTCAGGATTTCCAAAGAAGAAGGAGAGATCACAAAGCTAGATGACTTGAAAGAAGAAATCAAAAATGATTGGAAGATGGGTGTACAAGAACACATCAGATCAGAGATAGATGCAACACAAAATAGCTGGGTGGAAGTTGTAAGTAAAAACATTAAAAAAGAGGTCAAAGAAGAAGTGAAGAAGTAAAGGAAGATGTGAAGAAGGAAGAACTCACACGAGTCCAGGATACACTCGAGGAGGAGAGACTTCGACACATTCGAAGACTCCACATTCGGATTACAGGCCTACCGGAGGGAGCATCACCAGAAGTTGACGCCACCGATATTTGCCATCGCCTCGGGTACGAGAACATGCCCTTCACATGCGCATGGAGGGTTGGGAGGGATACGTCTCGTCCGCAAACACTCATCCTTCATATGAGCTCCGAGGATACACGGACCACCCTTTTTAGACGTGGATCAGTACTACGGGGATTACCAGGCGGCGCTCTCTACATGGACGAGGACCTCACGAGGATGCATGTAGCACACAGACGTGCTTGCATGCCGTAGATACTCCAGGCACGTCGAGAGGGTAGGAAGGCCTTTTATCGGGATGGTAAGATCTTCATAGATGGACTCCCTATCAAATAGGGCCACGCGGCCTATGATACATCATTACACCATGAGGCACCACTCAGAGGAGTGGTGTGGAATTGCAACGGGGCACTCTGGACACGACCAAACAGACTCGATGAGATCCTAGAGTCGCATGACTTTGTTTGCATTACAGAGACACATGAGAACCGAGAGAGAGGCCTGCCATGCATTGCAGGTTTTCACTAGAATCTGCATTCAGGACCACGATGAGACAGAGTACAGCACGAGGGTGGGGGGGTGTTGCCATCATATTTAGACAGGAGATACAAAGCCGGATCCATATCATCGGGAGAGATGAGGAGGCACGCTACATGTGGGTCCGCATAGAGATAGCACCAAGTCGCTTGATTTACATTGCGATATGCTACTTTCCACCAGGTGGATCCCGATATGCAGGACAGGACCTTGGAGGATCGATTCGAGACAGAGACTCACCATACACAGCACTTTCGGATGACATACTATATTACATCACCTTAGGTGAAGTCTTCCTCATAAGGGACTTCAACGGCCGCACCCAGTCACATCAGTGCGAGGTATACGACATGGATCATCCACATCTCATGAGGGGCAGAGATCCAGAGGAGACGTGCACCAGTGGAGTGTCAGCAAGTATGGGTCACAATGCCACCGAATATGGCAGACACTTGCTTGAGTTGGATAGCAGACACCATCTCACTATAATGGGATGCATCGTTGGCCAGGTTCTGACGGACTTACTTGCTTCCCTCACGGGGGAGGTGAGAGCACAGTCGACTACATTTTGGGTACCATCTCTGGAGCTTCACTCATCCCCTCACTTAGTATTGGACGACGCCCACTTGGTGCTGACCATACCTTTATCACATTCACACTTTCATGTCCTACTCCATTAGACCCTTCCTCACCCACTGAGACACAAACCACGATACACTTCACACACGAGCTCTCACACGTTTATGCACACCATTTACACACCCGCCTACTCTCTCTCGATCCACTCTCACCCTTGGACACACATCACAGATCACCACCATCCTACAGGACTCAACTCTTTGCAGCTTCCCACACCGCACACATATACACCCTCCACGCACAGGATCCATGCCCCAGAACCGATGGATGATGCAGATTGTCGTGAGCTATGGAAGCACCTATGGATTTTAGAGCATAGAGGGGATATTACACACACAGGCACAGCGTCGCATGCAGAGCCTTACTTGCCGCAAACGGCAAGAATGGGAGGAGAAACAGTATTGGGATATTTATCATTTGCTCATGAGTCGAGACAGTACAGTGGGGTGGGGACATCTGAGAGAGAGGAGACAGCAAACACCCATCCGAGACCCGAGCACTTGGCATAGCTATGCACGGAGCCTATACGAGATCCCAGACCAGCCCCCCATTCCCAGGCCACAGAGCTCACGTCCCACTACCTCTGACTTCTTCACACCCACTATGGTGGGAAGCGCTATTGCCCGTCTACAGCATGGCAGGGCCCATGACCATTTCGGTTTACAGGCATAGCACCTTATCTACGGAGGCACGACTCTCGCACCGCTCATTGCCCACCTCTTCAACCGTGCATTGGTTGAAGGGTTCCCTAACTCATGGACTGAGCACACCATAGTGCCCATTCATAAGTCAAGTGATACTACGGATCCAGCTACATACATGACGATCATGATTGGCCCTATATTGGCCAAGTTATATGGGGCGGTACTAGAGACAAAGTTGAGTACTCTCACTGAGAGGAAGAGTATCAAGGCTTCAGGACAGGAAGGTTTCAGACGAGATTACTCTACCATTGACCACATCTTCACCTTGAGATGCCTGATCAACCACGCAAGGGTGAGGAAGAGGAGACTATATTATTGCTGCTTTGTCGACTTCCGCAAAGCATTTGACACTGTCCCCAGGGACCGTCTCTTCAGACGACCACTTGATATCAGAGCCCCAGAGGAGATGATATGGGGGATCTACGCCTTGCACGAGAGAGTATCTAGTAGAGTCAGATGTCTAGGGGGCTTATCTGATCCACTTGCTAGCACTATCGGGGTGAAGCAAGGGTGCCCTCTTTCACCCACACTCTTTGGTCTCTACGTTGATGAGATAGTGGACTTCATATAGGAGCATGGAGGTGATGGCATTGAGGTACGCGGGTCCACTATTCATATTATGTTATATGCTGATGATCTTGTACTTGTTTCAGAGTCTACAAAAGGTCTACAGCATCATCTACATGGCCTAGATGTCTTTTGCAGACACAGAGGCTTATCTGTGAACCTTGGTAAAACCAAGGTCATGATCTTTCATACATCAGCACAGGTACGCAGACATAGTTTGTTCACAGCAACAGGCGGACCAATCGAGGTGGTCGGATCATATGTTTACTTGGGAGTGACATTTACAACAGCATCAGGGATCTTCTCTATGTCTCAGACAGCTCGTGACCGCATCACATATGGGTACGCAGCACTAGCTTTGATGGAGAGACAGTGCCACCAGGCATATTTTCAGGAGCCCCGCACAAAGGGGTGGCTTTTCGACACTTTGGTTACGCCAGCGCTCGTGTATGGGGCAGCCATTTGGGGGCCGGGATTAGCTACATCAGTATGGACAGCATTGGAGAGGCCACAGATCCTCATGATTGCCAGACTTATCGTAGCAAGCCTTCAGTACCACATGATATCATTAGAGTAGAGCTCGCTCCACCACCGATGCTAGTTGAGGCACTATTCCAAACAGTATGCCTTTTACACAAACTTCGGAGCATGGATACAGAGCGCATTGCTTATCGTGCTTTCCAGGCATCACGTGATATGGCATTAGTAGGGGACATCTCCTCATGGTATGCACAGACACGAGACTGGCTGGCCCACCATGGTTTTGACATAGACAGGCTACCACCACTACAGTATGACTTACATGCAACCACCTCCTCGCTCTCTCATCAGGAGAGGAATAGGGTCATTCGTCAGGAGATATTGCATACATACATACAGAGGACATGGGTGAGCCCTAGGGATACATTGCCACCGAAAATGCTCTATTACCGTGAGCATTTTCTACATATATCGGACGAGGGCTTCATCGAGATTCCGAGATACATGCACTTCAGCCCACACATCAGACACATGTGAGTACCCAGCAGACCATTACTCAGTTCTTTCAGCGAGCTGAGTTACATCAGAGAGGTCCATCTATAGGGCTCACGCTCCACCAGGCAGCAGCACAGAGAGCTCAACGCCGACCACGCATGGTTGGATATTGTCGACCACGACTATATCAGGAGGATATCTCATGCATCAGGACAGCCTACGACCGTACGATGGAGCAGAGGCATACCACCACCCCCTGGGTTGTCGTCCTTCAGGAGGCACTCAGACCACCACCGATATACCACATACTACACCCACCGCCACCCATCACCAGTAGCTAGGGTATTTTACTCACTCACATTATGGATCCCCCATGTATTAGGTGGCCATTATCTGCAGAGTCAGAGCCACGTCTCCCCAGTCTTCTCGAGCCCTATATAGCTTTGTGTAGCGAGTACTTTTAATTTCATTTCATTTTCTACACAGTATTACTACACTTGTACATGGTTTTGTCTCATAGGCCAAGTTTGGCCTCCAGAAGACGTTAATATGACTCTCTCTCTCTCTCTCTCTCTCTCTCTCTCTCTCTCTCTCTCTCTCTCTCTCTCTCTCTCTCTCTCTCTCTCTCTCTCTCTCTCTCTCTCTCTCTCTCTCTCTCTCTCTCTCTCTCTCTCTCTCTCTCTGTGCCCCCCCCCCCCTCCCCCCCCCCCTTCCCTCCCTCCCTCCTTCCCTCTCTCTCTCTCTCTCTCCAGACGCCCACAGTGCAGATGAGGATAGATCTCCAGCCTTGTATATCAGAACATCCCTCCTATGTATCAGCCCTTTGTTGTATTAGTCTTGGTGTTAGCCTTTTCCCAGCTATTTTACATCTTTCATTTTCAGTACCACTTCCTTTGGTACTCAGATTTTGTATCAGATTCACCAGTTTTGTAACTTTTGGTCTCATAGGTCATTTTGGCCTTCTGAAGACGTAAATATATCATTTCATTTCATCTCTCTCTCTCTCTCTCTCTCTCTCTCTCTCTCTCTCTCTCTCTCTCTCTCTCTCTCTCTCTCTCTCTCTCTCTCTCTCTCTCTCTCTCTCTCTCTCTCTCTCTCTCTCCAGACACCCACAGTGCAGATGAGGATAGATCTCCAGCCTTGTATATCAGCACATCCCTCCTATGTATCAGCCCTTTGTTGTATTAGTCTTGGTGTTAGCCCTTTCCCAGCTATTTTACATCTTTCATTTTCAGTACCACTTCCTTTGGTACTCAGATTTTGTATCAGATTCACCAGTTTTGTAACTTTTGGTCTCATAGGTCATTTTGGCCTTCTGAAGATGTAAATATATCATATCATTTCATTTCTCTCTCTCTCTCTCTCTCTCTCTCTCTCTCTCTCTCTCTCTCTCTCTCTCTCTCTCTCTCTCTCTCCCTCCCTCCCTCCCTCCCTCCCTCCCTCCCTCCCTCCCTCCCTCCCTCCCTCCCTCCCTCCCTCCCTCCCTCCCTCCCTCTCTCTCTCTCTCTCTCTCTCTCTCTCTCTCTCTCTCTCTCTCTCTCTCTCTCTCTCTCTCTCTCTCTCTCTCTCTCTCTCTCTCTCACACACACACACACAAAACATGATAAGAATTCATTACTTTGTTATCTGATGTTAATAACAAGCTTTATAAATATATATGGGTATTGAAAATGAATGCAATAACATTATTCTATGGTGCAGATACCGTACAAAGCCCTCAATTATCTCACAGCAGAATGCAATTATGGTGGCAGGGTGACTGACGATCATGATAGGAGAACCCTTAAGACTGTACTTGAAGGCGTTTATTGTAAAAAGTTACATGATGATGATTTTCCTCTCTCTGAAAGTGGAATCTATGTTAGCCCCCCTGATGGTTAGTTTATCTTCCCTACCTGTCATGGGACTTCTCTTGTTCATCTTCAAGTAACCTTATTGTCTCACAAGATGCAGCTGTTCAGATTTTCTGATTTTAAAATGCAACAATTCTTCCTAAATGAATTTAGGTTGAATTCTCAGATTTTATGTTATAATTCCACGCAATGCTCTAAGAAGCTCATAACTGCCCCTACTTCGCCTTTTTGCCTTTAAAACATACATCACCTGAAGCAGAGCACCATTTCATACAAATTCCAAATAGCTTCTTTTTCTATGAGGATCAATTAAAAAATCATTCTACCACAAAATCTCATTGTTTGAATAAGTCAACAGGGTTACAGAATGATCTTTCTTACTCCTGCAGGTAACTATGAGGATTTCCTAGAGTTCATAAAAAAATTACCATCCCAGCAACAGCCTGAAGTATTTGGATTCCATGAAAATGCAAACATCACAAAGGATCTTAATGAGACCTCTGCCCTCATGGCATCCCTTGTTCTAATACAACCTTCAGGTGTTGAAAATGTGACTTCCACAAGTGGATCTCAGACATCAACAGAAGATATCCTTTCTGGAATTTGCAATGATATTATGGAGAAAATACCATCTGATTTTGACATAGAAGCCTCACAAAATAAATATCCAGTCACATATTTTGAGTCAATGAATACAGTGTTATGCCAGGTCTCTCTCTCTCTCTCTCTCTCTCTCTCTCTCTCTCTCTCTCTCTCTCTCTCTCTCTCTCTCTCTCTCTCTCTCTCTCTCTCTCTCTCTCTCTCTCTCTCTCTCTCTCTCTCTCTCTCTCTCTCTCTCTCTCTCTCTCTCTCTCTCTCTCTCTCTCTCTCTCTCTGTCTCTGTGTGTGTGTGTGTGTGTGTGTCTCTCTCTCTCTCTCTCTCTCTCTCTGAAAGTGGGATCTTCATTACTCCTGTTGATGGTTAGCTTGGGTTAAAAGCACGCTAAAGAGAGCATCCCAAATTCCTTGTACACTTTCCACATGCAATTAGACTTGCTTGATGTCAAAATGAGATAGGTAGAGGCAGGGCTAGTGAGATTTTTGGAGAGATCTATATCAGCTTAACCAGTTTCTTTTCAGCACTTTTATCTTTTCTGATTGACAGAAGATACACCCATGTACATCGATTTGTCTCATAGGCCGAGTTCGGCCTCCTAATAGACGTAAAAACACTTTCTTTCTTTCTTTCTTTCTCTCTCTCTCTCTCTCTCTCTCTCTCTCTCTCTCTCTCTCTCTCTCTCTCTCTCTCTCTCTCTCTCTCTCTCTCTCTCTCTCTCTCTCTCTCTATCTGTCTCTGTGTGTGTGTGTGTGTGTGTGTCTCTCTCTCTCTCTCTCTCTCTCTCTCTGAAAGTGGGATCTTCATTACTCCTGTTGATGGTTAGCTTGGGTTAAAAGCACGCTAAAGAGAGCATCCCAAATTCCTTGTACACTTTCCACATGCAATTAGACTTGCTTGATGTCAAAATGAGATAGGTAGAGGCAGGGCTAGTGAGATTTTTGGAGAGAGGGGGATAAGAAGATTGTGTTTGTCAGAGGTAGAGTATTAAAAGATTTCCACTTGCAGATGCCCTACATGTATAGAGCTCAGAGACAAATCTATTCTGTCAGTATATCTCTCCTTGCCTCAATACACTCATGACATCTCAGGTACTGAATTATTCATAAGGTGGTACATCCAGTACAAATCGGATTCGTATACAGGAGGTCTATCATTGAAAATATCTTGTGGATCCAATCAGTAACTGAGCATGCTATAAGATCTAAGCAACAAATGGCATATGCAGATCGACTTCGAAAAGGCATTCAATTGCATTTATTGTGATTGTATTGTGGTATCTATACAAGAAACTTGGATTTAGTAACTAGTTCTCACATCTTTTCTATATTTTAATCGAAGATAGTGCATCACATGTGGATATAAATGGGAGGCTATCTATGCCCTTTTCTATTGCATGTTCTATCATCTATTCATCAAGGATGCCAACTTAGTCTGCTATTTTATGCTCTAGCATATACACGTATATTTTACTTGTTGGAGGCCAAAATGTTCTTAGAAGTTATACATGGAATGTTTCTTCAAATTGCAGTGGGCTTTGCAAATGGTACATTCCTTTTTTATAAAGGCTTTGATGAAAATATCCAAAACATTTTGTTATCCTTGAAGCCCTTTCTCTAATGCTCACGTTTACAAATCAATATGAGTGAATCTTCTTTGATTGACATTTCCTTTGCATCATTTCATTTTTTGACGTGGCATGGACAAAAATCACTCATCGTAATGTTTTTCAGCATATGGGTATCGGATTGGAATTGAAGTGTCAGTTATATTGATGGGAAAAAAAAAACTAGGAGTGGAAAAAAAATTAGGACTGAAATGGACCTTCGGCATGCTTCGGAATGACCATTCCATGCTTGAGTTGAAATCGCACAATCATTTATGCAAACATACATCATGTATGTTAGCTTTTGCTAGATTGGAAAAAATGTCCTTATCACGAGTTTGAACTCTTACTCAAAAATCTCTTGTAGACTAAGAAACACAATCCTCAATAGTGTTATCGATATGGAATTAAATTTACAAGCCAAAATCTATTAGGGGCTTTGATCTTCTTCCACCACAAACCCATATAAATGTGAGAAGAGCTTCATTTATGACATGAGTGTGCTCACATGTTCCTCCATTATGGACTGATATATTTTGGAAATTTGTTGAGATTGCAAATGTATTTGACAAAAGCATTGGCAAATTAATAGTTTGAACAAATTCTTTTTCGCCTGCGTCACTTCATCCTTTACACACTATAATTGCAAGCTTCGTAGGGGAAACAACAATTGCTGAAATGGAATAGTAGAATGCATTATGTGAGCAAATATTTCAGCTTATTATCGCCATATTGGCAATTTTCTTCCGATCCTCCATTGGCGTATACACTCAATGCAATACCAAGTACCCCAATAACAAAAGAGCTAATACCATCTCTAAATGTTATGATATTACATGGGATTTCTACTCCTTTCCCATTAGATGGACATACATGATCCAATCGGCTTCTATAAGTGCACTGTTTCAACTTGTGACGTTCTTGCAACAATATCAAGTTCCACTCTCCATTGATGCATCTAAGGCTTGAGGTAATTGGCATTTTGTGAATATATGTATGTATGTATGTATGTATGTATGTATGTATGTATGTATGTATGTATGTATGTATGTTGTATGTATGTATGTATGTATGTATGTATACTGCTTTACTATCCAATTTCCTTTTCATCCAAACAGTCAATTCAAATGTCCGCCGAACATTATATATACTAAACCACCATTCATGTCTTTTAATAAAGTGTCATCTTTCATTACTCTGAACTGAAAGATTTTGTTCATGAAGAAGTCACAAATAGAATAAACGAGTTTTCTTACCCCACTATCAAGCATGCTTTGCCAAGAACCAATCTTTCCATGCAAAGGTGGCATCCATAGATAAAAGGCATCTAATATTGGTAAATGTCACTCATCAAGAGATACCATTTAGCGGTAAGCTGGCCCTAATTTAAATCTCTTCCTAGCTCTTGCAAATTTCAAGATTTCCAAGGAGGAGCTATAGCAATGCTGCAACATTTTGATCCCTTTATTATTGAAGTAGCTGGCAGCAATGATTAAAGGCGAAGGCGAGATGCGACAAGGAACAGTAGGGAGAAAGCAAAGCATAACTCAGTCCAAATTTCGGGGCAAGCATTTTGAAATCTCCGACCAATAGATTCAGAGTAGCACTAGATCATTTAAAAGGAGCATAGGAGAAACATTTATTATGTTTATCCATTCCCTACTCCCTTGTACTTGATTGGGGTATGCTCAGTAAGTGCCCAAAAAATATCAACCACAGTGGACTAGATCCACAAACACGAAGAATAAATGTCACCCGATGTGCTATAGTATGCTTTTGCAAATTCAATAATCCCAATCCTCCAAATTTGAAGGGTTTGCATACATATCTCCATGGTTACTCTCTTATTCCAGAGGAATTTTTTAAGCACACATTTCAAGTTCAGCAAAATGACATCCTCTCAAGTCAATAAGCAACAGATTATACATTACACATTACATATAGTTGCAAAACATTTTGTACAAATTTGGTTCAAATATGTTTCAGACATTCTAAATCTCTCCATATTCCATTTTGAAAGAGATTCATAAACCGTTGTATTTGGGCTTTATGATTGACATGAATCCCCAAAGGATGGCTTTAAGCATTTGCCCTTGTGGAATCTTAACTCCATTCCATGCAAGAGGGGGAAAATCCTTCTATGTAACATCAATGAGGGTTGATCTTTTAACATTGACGTACGAATCAGAAGCAATATTAAAAGGCTCAATAATCAACAATATTACGTGGAATGTTGGAATGTACTCATCCAAAGATAAGTGTATAGTCAGCAAAGCCTATTGCTATCTTGTGGAGGCCATGAAATTGAATCTGTTGAATTGATCTAAACTATACCTCCGAATCATGCATGTGAAATAGAGGGCTCGATGCAATAGTGAAGAAAATTGGACTTTGAAGACAGCCCTACAGCACCAAACATTTAATTGAGAAAGGGTTGGACAACCTTCCATTAATATCTATTTGAGCTCCACTACCATCTAATAATTGAACAAGATGCAAAATTCTAGGGCCAAACCCAATCTTGTGTATAACGCTTGAAATAAAATCCCATCTCACATGATCAAATGCTTTTTCAAAATCTGGTTGCATTAGAACTAGATTTTGTGAAGACTGAATTGCATGATCAATAGCCATGAGTCAAGACTGACTCACTATTATTGGAAGGACACCCTTTAATGACATGGAGTTCTTGCATGCTCTACAAAAACTAGGAAATAACAAACTACCTGGTCCTAATGGACTATGTAAAGAATTCATCTTTGCCAATTGGGAAAGCTTTCAAGAGCTTATTATTGATGCTATTGATCAAACATGGCACACAGGCATAGTACAAAAAAATCGCGATTTTTTCGTAAAATAAAAATCTTTTAAATCGCGAACGATGTAAACGATTTATTCGCGATTTTTATTTTTTTCGAATTTTTTTTTTTTATTTTTGCTCTATTTTGAGATATTATCATGCGTTATATCCATATTACATGCATTATATCCATATTACATGCATTATATATAAATTTTATGATATATATGTATATATTAGAATGTTTTATATGTGTATGTACAAAAAATTCCAAAAAAAAAAAATCACAAAAATTGCAAAAGAATAAAAATCGCGATTTTTATTCTTAATTCCAGCGACTAAAACGTTTAAATCTTTTAAATCCCGATTTGTAATCGCGATTTAAATCTCTCGTTTTGTACTATGCACACAGGTTATATGTTGGCCTTTATTAAAGAAGGGATTGTAGTTCTTCTTTCCAAAGGACAAGGGCCAGAGTTTCTTTCTCAATGAAGGCTGATAACATTGCTTGTAATATTGCACGTAGTCTTTGTCAACGCCTTCACTCTTTGGTTGCAAATATCATTTGAATGCATCCATCAAGTTTAACATCAATCTATTCATGGGAGGTCCATTTATGACAGCATATTGGTAGTTGTGCTAGCATCAAATTACACAATGCCGCATCAAATTAATTCGGTCCTCATGCAAACTGACTTTGTGAATACATTCAACAATGTAAATTGGGACTCTATTGTAGCTATCATGAAACGTGTGGGATTCCAATGAAAAAATAAGCAAAGTCATTCTTCTTTTGCTTACAAATGCCTATATGTCCATTCTTGTGCATGGGCATCTTCGTCAGCTGATCACTTCAAAATGTGGAGTCATCGGTGCATCAAGTATGCCTACTAAATCGACTACTTTTTGCAATAGCTACCCATTCTCTTTATTGTTTACTCAAAGACGCTATTCGCAAGGTTCACTACACTATCTAACTATTGGAGACAAAACCTTCACTGGAGCAGGCTTCACATACGACACGATCCTCTTCCTCAAAGCTATTTACACATCCTTACATTGCTCTAACAACATTCTAGGTGACTTCAAGGTGGTCTCCAACACACACAGCCAAGTCCAAATTGATTGATCTCGACGCACATAATTTTGGTTATATCCCCTCGACAAGATATGAATCCAAAAAGGCCAAATATTTAATCATCTCGGTCACCGATTGGGAATTAATATTGCGAACCTACAACAAATGCAATGGGTACTAGAAAAGATGTTCATCAAAGTTGCAAGGTGGAGTTGCAAGGTGGTGACTATGCAAAGGGTTGTTCCACTTTTGCTTGAGAATTCTACAAAGTATTATCCAACCAAGTAATATGTACTTCCTCTTATCGCTCCATTGGTCAGAGGCATCTCTCAAAATCTTCCTCTACAAGAAGGAAGCCTATCACTCGACAGTACCATGCTTGTGGTTTTGTGAACGTAAACACAATAACATGGAATCTTTTGGATATTCTTGATCTACAAGCACACTCCCATGCTAGAAGATGTACACTCTTCAAAAAATTCATGGACGAAGGTGCTCCTTGGGTCTATACTTTCAAATAAATTATTCAAGAAGTTTGAGTCAACTTCATAAGCGCATGGGACCTTAATATTTGTGCTAAATTTTTTTCAAACTCTCCTCTTAAGCTTCAACCCAAAATTGCAACCTTATTTGTAAATTCATGGAAAGCATTGGCCCCATTTCTCAAAGGGAAAGAAACATAGGGGCTCAGGGACAATTCTTGGGATTGGAGTCTCCATATTGGTCTTCTTTGTGACATCCACCTATGGCTCTAGAATTGGGCTCACATGCAAGATGTTTTCAAAAAAAAGGGATTACCATGCTCTCAAACTACTTGCATCAAACGCAAACTTCAAGGGCCATAAAGAGTCTAGCTGGGATAGCGAAGCAAAATGGATTAAGTGCTTGGATAGGTGGCCCAAGTTCCACCTGAATTTCTCCATGAAGCCCTCTAAGTTTGGGATAAGGGGGAAACAATCCCAGGTGCAATAGCTGAACGTGTGTTTCTAATTTCTGTTCAAAATGCAAAATAATAATAATTAAGGACTATATTAGCCACGATACAACTTTCTTACAATAATTGGTAAAAAATACCTATCTAATATTCACTTTCCAGATATCATGAACAACATGAAGTAACAAAGGATGGCTCTCTATATCTGAAATCCATCATCAAACAAAATTCTGGACACTTTCCTTTCTGGATGAATTTGAATCTTATCGGGGTTCATTATGTATATGAACAAGCAACAACATCCTATATGCTACTTCTGAGAAAAGGAAATAACCCTTGATTCGTATACTTGCACTTTAGTGAAAGACAAATTCTCTATGAGTTCATAGGTCCCAATGGCTGCACATTACTTGTAATTGACACTTCTGAATCTGAAAGTTGAAGATGATAAGTCAACGCTAAAAAACCATTTGAAAATAAATATGAAACACTATGACCAAAAAAAATTAATGGTGGTGTATAACTTTTGTGAAATAAGGCAATGATTGCTGGTAGTTCACTCATAGTCATATAGACTTCAATAATCAAATACCTTATTGAAGATGTCAATGAAGGTTGTTATAAGACGGTTTTATCCAACTGATTTCGGTTTTTTACATCCTTTCTTGAAAGAAGAATCAACGTATGTTTTGTCACATTCGTTACCAATACCAAGAATAACGCATTAAAATAATGTCCATGCTATAATTTATTGATTAATACCTGACGTTATTATGTGTTTGAAGAAGTCACTGTCTCAATTCAAAGGTTTCGCTTTCAGGAACTTCAAAGATTCAACAAATTGCTTGGAGTGATAAGATCAAGCCTAAGAGAACTTCAAAAAGCAGTCAAAGGACTTATTGTTTTAAGCTCTGATCTGGAACAATTAGGCAAGAGTCTCGTCCAAGGCAAAATTCCTGCCATATGGGCAGCAAAATCTTATCCCTCTAGGAAGCCTCTCTCTAGCTACATTGCAGATTTGGTTCAGAGAATCGAATTCTTCCAGGATTGGCTGACGAATGGAGCGCCGTCTGTCTTTTGGTTGTCCGGCTTCTTTTTCACTCAGTCATTTCTGACTGGAGCAAAACAAAACTTCGCTCGCAGCAAGAAAATTCCTATCGATATGATCGATTTCGATTTTAAGATCATAGAGAACCCTGTAAGTATACATTTCTTTTTAATCATCGATTACATGAAGTCTCAGACGGTATGCCAACCCTCTGAACATGAGAATTTATTTTCCTGAGTTATGGATTAGCTGTCATAAAAAATCAAAATTTAAAGGCCGAAGACATAGACGTACAGAAATGAGAGATGGAATCTTTAATGAACTAACCGTACAATTCTGCCGCGCATTGCAGGAGATGTGCATAAGTAAACCCGAGGTCGGCGTCTACGTAAGAGGCTTGTTTCTGGAAGGAGCAAGATGGGACAGTTCCGAACACATGCTCGCTGAATCCGAGCCAAAAGTTCTATATTGTTCGGCACCCATAATATGGCTCATTCCTAAAGAAGTGGCGCTAATTGAATCATTTCCTCACTATCTGTGCCCTTTGTATAAAACTAGCGATCGTCGAGGTATTCTGTCTACAACAGGACATTCCACTAATTTCGTGATGGAAGTCAAGCTCCCCTCGGATAAACCTCAAGAGCATTGGATTAAACGAGGTGTCGCCCTACTTTCACAGTTAGACGAATAACATGTGAATAGATATTTGCAGTTCATCTGAGCTAAGCTGAGCCATCAAATGCAGTTCCGAATGCTGCATAGAAATGTGCCGAATCTAGCTCTGATAAATCTACGATCCTTTAGCGTCTTCTTCTTTGTTTCGGAGAGACAATCTCATGGGCTCTGAGGATTCATAGCATCCCACGACAAGCAATTTTTTTTGAGCGCTTGGTGGTAGATGAGATGAGGCAATGTTGTATAGTATTGATTTTGAACAACGTATAAGTTGTATAGACAAGGTGGTTGAAGGTTTTCTCAATCAGCCGGCTCCTTCCTTAGTTAATCGTAAAGAAGGGCTATGTATTTGAAAGGTTTTTGTTTTTCCCGTTTTTTGAGAGTTTTTTTTTTCCCGTTTGAAAGGTTTTTGTCTTTTCCGCTTCATGCATACGATTGTCATACCTCAGACGCCTGAGAAATGGGAAGCAATAATCTCTCTCTCTCTCTCTCTCTCTCTCTCTCAAACGTGGCTGATCGGAGGTCATATCTCTAAAACGGGGCTATGTTACTGCTACAACGTTGATGTTCTCTCTCTCTCTCTCTCTCTCTCTCACGCGGCTGATCGGAGGTCATATCTCTAAAACGGGGCTATGTTACTGCTACAACGTTGATGTTCTCTCTCTCTCTCTCTCTCTCAAACGAGGTGCTGTACTGTTAGAAAGATGATGCCAAAAGTTTATTGCAGTTTGGCGAGCGATATTAGACCAGGAAACCCTATTGTACAGTATAAATCATACAAAATTGTAATATCAGAGAAGATACTTACAAGTTACGAGCAAACACGCTTCTCGCTTAAAGTGCGACGGGAAGCAAGCATCGAATATATACAGAAAGGGTTCTACTATTTTCATTCCAAAGTTCAAAGCCTTCTAGAAAGTTACAAGTAAGCCTTCTAGAAAGCGATCTATTGTTTTCATTCCAAAGCTCAAAACTTACCTTTCATGCCACTTTTCTTATAGAAGTTCGGTCCCATCGAATGGCTAATAGTTTTCCCAAGTAGGGCTTGTTGTCAATGTTTTCTCATCTTCAAGCTAGAATCTTCCCTTGCTATTCAAAATTTGTAATCTTCCCTTGCTATTCAAAATTTGAGCTACAAGAAGCATAAGTAGCAGTAAATGGGGAAGCTCTTCGGTTTTCCTTTTGCATTCTATAATAATGTAAGTGTATGATATGAGTGTCTGGTTGCTTCAGACAAATGTGAAATCAGACACCGTTTGGTCACTTGTGTTTATGACAAAAGATCTTGAGATTAGACTTAGGTAGAGGTTCATGTGCTTATCTATGAAATAAGTAATCTACTTAGCCTAGTGGTTAAGTCTCAAGGTTGGGAGGGAAGAGGTATTGGGTTCAACCCCCATGAGGAGCATGGGAAGACAGTTTTGCTCAAGTAGAGCCTTCTAACTCAAGTTAATGTGATTTAACTTGAGTCTAGAGAGACTTAACTCGAGTGGCAAGTACACCTACCACTAGTGGACTCTAGTGGTAGAGATCACACCAACCACTAGAAGAATCTAGTGGAAGATAATAAAGGAGTGGTGGAGATCGCACATGCACTTCTGGACTCTAGTTACATTCGTGGTCCTCGTTGATTCGAGTAACTATATATAGAGGCGTAAGGTTGGGAGGAGAGTCATCTCTCTGGCAAGTGGTGGTCCTTATAACCTTAGTATGTTACTTTGGTAACAGAGCCTCAATTCAAGTTTTCATGGTGACCTTAGTGGTCTCATCACCTTCCTCATAAGCTATGATGAAGATTTGGAAGATGATTGTGTAATTATTCTTCAATTAACTTTCGTATTCAAGATCGTTATTGTCATGGACAAAGGAAACCATCCTGAACCTTAGATTCCATGTGAACCCTGTATCTCATGATTGGTTCAGAATTAGGAGAAACCAATGCTTCCACTGTGTCCGGAATGTGCCAAGACCCGAAGATCGATTGTCTACTTGCCTGATTCGGATATCCAGAGCTCATGTTTCGAATTGATAACATCATCAATTCGTAACCGCCTTTCATGAACCGCCCTTGAAAACCTATATAAGGAGGGGTTGGCCACATTCGTAATCAGTCTTGCCAATACCAGTCTTTGGAGCTCGAGGAGTCGTGACCACCAAGTAAGTACTCTCCAAGTTCCAATTCCTATTCTTGTCTTGTTCCTTGTTCCAGTCCTGTCTAGTCTTGTGTCCTGGACATCTAGTCTTGTCCTCTTGTAATCTCGTAGTACGAGATCTTGTCGAGGTCTTTCTTGTATCTAGTCCATCTCCCAGAGGGGAGTTCTTGTAATCCAGATATCTTGTCTCATACTTACGATCCCGGGTTGTGGGATCTCATGCATCATCTCTAGTCCAGTTTTCGATACCTATTGGTCTCGGGTTGTGGGACATCTTGTATTGGCTACATCTTCTTGTATTATTTTCCCTACATGGGTGGTCTTATAATCATAAGTGTATGTCGGAAATCTTGTCTACTGTAGTCAGAGAGCACAATCTAGTGCTCCCCTGACATTTTGGCAAGACTAGCTTCCATCCAAGACCAGTCATCATGGAGAATGCTTATGAACAGATTGTAGCATCACTTCAGAGTCTCCCACAACAAGTCGAAGACCTAACTCATCGACAGACACAAATCGAGATGGGACATCCAAGGCATGTAGGTGCACTCCTCCAAGAATTACAAGAACGAATCGGGAGTCTTGAGACAAATCAAGGGAGTATGCAAGTAAATCAACGACCTAGTACATCCTTCATGAGAGAACCTAAGATCTGCATGCCAGAAAAGTTCGATGGTGATCGCACAAAGTTCCAGGGATTCTTGCAACAAGTCAAATTGTACATCCGTAAGCAGCCTGATTGATACCCTGATGATGCATCCAAGGTCGGTTTTATTGGAACCTTGCTCTACAGTCAAGCATTATCATGGTTCGCCCCAATCTTGGAGAAGGATATGGTCGTACTTCATGACTATGAGGGGTTTCTTAGAGAGCTCATCGCCACATTTGGAGATGCAGACATGAGTCGAGTAGCAGAAACAAAACTTCGGAAGCTACATCAAGGTAATCGCCCTGCCTCTACCTACGCATCGAAATTTAGGCAGTTGATATGTGACCTCACTTGGCATGAAGATTATTTCATAAGCCAATTTAGATGGGACTTAAGGGATGATGTGAAGGACCTTCTACTCACGATGCCAGAGGTGAAGATATTGAATGAATATATCAACCAAGTCATTCAATGTGATAATCGCCTTTTTGAAAGGAAACAAGAAAAACAAGTAGAAGGAAGACCTCGCCAATGGAAACCTTTCCAGCCTACTCGTAGAGATGAGTCTATGCCCGAACCTATGCAGATAGATGTAACTAGGTTCCAGCCTCTAACACCATAAGAGAAACAAAGAAGGAGGGATAACAAAATTTTTCTATATTGTGGAAACCCTGGCCACATTGCAGTTAATTGTCCCAACAAGAGAACGAACTCCAAAGTCGCAACCACCCTTGTAGAGCAGGGAAACGAGGAAGTCTAGTTGTAAAAGAGACCATACAGCTGGACCATGGTATAAGAAAGGGTCTCATAATCCCATCCACACCCGTAGAAACATGTCTTGCCCCTGTCAAGTTAATCATGTCTAAGAAGACCCTTTCCCTTATAGCTCTGGTAGATTCAGGAGCGTCCTCATGTTTCATTGATGAAGGACTCATTAAGAAACATGGAATTCTAGTACTTCGGAAGAACATACCAATAGTAGCTGAAGTAGTAGATGGACGGCCTCTAGCATCGGGGAATATAACCATGGAAACCATACCACTAAGAGTACACCTTGGTGACCATGATTCACACATATGTTTCAATGTAATATCGAGTCTAGTAAATATGGTTATCATCGGAATGTCGTGGTTAAAGAAACATAATCCAGAAATTAATTGGGAGAATAATAAAATCACCCCTCGAGATATCCAAAAGAACCCAACATATGTCGGAGCCAAAGCCTTCATACATGCAGTAAGGAAGGAACCGACATATATGATCTATGCCATACCAGCTCAAGAATCCAAGAAAGATGATCTAGTGCAGCTACCCAATCAGTACAAAGGCTTTGAAGATGTTTTTGAAAAGAAGAATGCAGACATCCTTCTAGAGCATAGACCCTATGATTGTGCCATAGAACTTCAAGAGGCAGCACAACCGCCCTTTGGACCAATCTACAGACTATCCTCAGAGGAACTTACAGAACTATGCAAGAACATTGATGAGAATCTAGCGAAGGGGTTTATCAAACACTCAAAGTCTCCAACAGGAGCTCCTATTTTATTTGTAAAGAAGAAGGATGGGACTCTCCAGATGTGTGTAGACTATCATGGATTGAATAAAGTCACTATAAAGAACAGATACCCTCTATCACTCATATCCGAGCTCTTGGAGCACCTTGAAAAAGCAGAAATATTCACGAAGATTGACCTTCGAGGAGCTTACAACCTTGTCAGGATCAGAGAAGGAGACGAAGGGAAGACAGCATTTTGGACAAGATATGGCCATTTTGAATATGTAGTTATGCCATTTGGTCTCACAAATGCTCCAACTGTCTTCCAACATATGATGAATGATATCTTTCGAGAATATTTAGATGATTTTGTTGTAATATACCTTGATGATATCTTGATATTTTCTAAAAATCTAGAGGATCATGAATGTCATGTGAAGATAGTCCTAGAGAAACTAAGAGAAAAAGGATTATATGCGAAATTGGAGAAGTGCTCTTTCCATAAGACAGAAGTGGAATTTTTAGGGTACATTGTATCAGATAAAGGAATTTTTATGGATCCTAAGAAGATTGAGACAATCCTTGATTGTGCTTCATGTGTTCGAGATGTACAATGTTTTTTGGGGTTTGCCAATTTCTACAGGATATTCATCAGAGATTACTCCAAGATAGTGACACCTCTTACCAAGCTTACAGGGAACTCCAAATTCTCATGGACCGAAGAAGTAGAAAAGGCCTTTCAGACCTTGAAATCAGCATTTACTACTGCTCCAATTCTAGTTCATCCTAATTCCAGTAAGCCCTTCTTCCTTGAGATAGATGCATCAGACTTTGCTCTAGGGCACCTACATCCAGTTGCATATCATTCAAGGAAGTTTTTCCCCTCCAGAAATTAATTATGAAATTCATGATAAAGAACTTCTTGCCATAGTAGACACGTTTGATACATGGCATCACCATCTAGAAGAAGCAGCTCATAAAGTCACTGTGTATTCAGATCACAAGAACCTAGAGTATTTTATGACCACCCAAATTCTCAATAGAAGGCAATCTAGATGGAGTAACTTTTTATCCAGATTTGACTTTGTCATCACATACCGTCCATGACGTCAACAATGTCAGTCAGATGCCCTATACAGAAGATCTTACCTTGCACCAAAGAAGGGTGAAGAGGCCTTTGATCAACAAGAGAGTGTATTAATCAAGCCTGAGCATCTAGTTAGTAGCTATCTCTTCAAGCCATCATGAAGATTCGGCCTTGAATCAATTGATCCGTGAGAATCTACCACAGGATGAATTTTTTCATAATGTTAAGCAGAAAGCTCAAGAAGGAAAAATCCAAGAAGTAAATGAATTTCAAGAAAAGGAGGGGTTACTACTCTATAAGAACCTATTGTATGTCCCTCCAGGAAAGCTCAGGATCCAAGTACTTTAACAACGCCATGAGAACCTTGCAGCAGGACATTTTGGAGTGAGTAAAACAATAGAACTCATATCCACGGACTTTTGGTGGCCTCAGATGTGGAAGAAAGTCAAAGAATACATTCAAACATGTGATACTTGCAATAGATCTAAGGTACCCCGACATAAACCTCATGACCTCTTGCAACCTCTACCTATTCCAGAAAGGCCATGGGCTTCATTGTCTATGGATTTCATCATAGATCTACCAAAGTCAGATAAGTATGATTCCATTCTTGTTATTGTGGATAGATTTACAAAGATGGCACACTTCATGCCAACTACCAAGGCAATCACAGGTGCAGCCACTGCTAGACTTTTTCTCAGGTATATATTTAGGCTTCATGGATTGTCTGATGACATTGTCAGTGATCGAGGTCCACAGTTCATATCCAGCTTTTGGAACAGTCTTTGCAAGCTCCTTGGTGTTCAAGTTAAACTATCTACAACAAATCATCCACATACTGATGGACAAACAGAATGGGTGAATCAAGTCCTGGAGCAATATCTCCGTTGCACTAGCAACTATCATCAAAATGATTGGTTTGAGCTTTTACCCTTTGCAGAGTTTGCTTATAACAATAGTGTTCATGCATCTACCAAGCAAACTCCCTTCTTTGCAAATTATGGACAACATCCAAGGATGGATATACAACTCTCAAATCATGTCAAGAACCCGACTGCTAGAGACAAGGCCCAATACCTAATGGACATTCACAAAGAACTCAAGGAAGAGATCCATAAAGCTCAAGAACAATATAACTACTATGCAGATCAACATCATGTCCAGAATCCATCGTATCAAATTGGGGATAAAGTATGTTCACCACCTATCGAGATTGATGATCATGAAGAATTTGAAGTCGAGCATGTCCTAGATTCCAGAATATCCTGAGAAAGATTAAAATACCTTATTCATTGGAAAGGGTATGACATCAGTGATCGTACTTGGGAACCTGTAGAAAACCTTTAGAGAGCACCAATCAAGATTCAAGAATTCCATAAGAGAAATCCAACGAAGCCGAGACTAGATAACATGACTGCTCCTCGTGGAACTCGTCGCTTGAGGGGGAGGTGATGTCATGGATAAAGGAAACCATCCTGAACCTTAGATCCATGTGAACCATGTATCTCATGATTGATTCAGAATTAGGAGAAACCAATGCTTCCATTGTATTCGGAACGTGCCAAAATCCGAAGATCGACTGTCTACTTGCTTGATTCGGATATCCAAAGCTCATGTTTCGAATTGATGACATCATCGATGACATCATCAATTCATAATCGCCTTTCATGAACCGCCCTTGAAAACCTATATAAGGAGGGGTTGGCCACATTCATAATCAGTCTTGCCAATACAAGTCTTGGGAGCTCGAGGGTCGTGACCACCAAGTAAGTACTCTCCAAGTTCTAGTTCCTATTCTTGTTTTGTTCCTTGTTCCAGTCCTGTCTAGTCTTGTATCCTGGACATCTAGTCTTGTCCTCTTGTAATCTCGTAGTACGAGATCTTGTTGAGTTCTTTCTTGTAGCTAGTCCATCTCCCAGAGGGGAGTTCTTGTAATCCAGATATCTTATCTCATACTTACGATCCCGGGTTGCGGGATCTCCCGTATCATCTCTAGTCCAGTTTTCCATACCTATTGGTCCCGGGTTGTGGGACATCTTGTATCGGCTACATATTCTTGTATTACTTTCCCTACGTGGGTGGTCTTATAATCATAAGTCTATTTCGGAAATCTTGTCTACTGTAGTCAGAGAGCACAATCTAGTGCTCCCCTGACAATTATCCCTCATCATTGCCATCTCAGTATAATCCCGTGTGATTTTCGATTGCCTTAGGTAGCAAAGATAATTCATATCCATCTCAACACATTTAATCCCGTGTGATTTTCGATTGCCTTGAGTAGCTCAACACATGTAATCCCCAGTATTCGAACCTGCCACCTCATGGATGATGCATAATGTAGCTATCCACGAGCACACCCACATTGTGTTGTACGTTGATGTCCAAGAGCTATACATATTCTATCTTGCATACAGTAAAATAGAAAACATCTTCATTGGCAAAGAGAGAGGGATCGACCTCTGGACCTCTCGATTGGAAGCAGTCCGTCCTATCCATTAGAACAGTGAGCCTTATGCATCCAGATAGTTGATTGCGACATTAATGTTTTATTCTTTGTTCATCAAACCACTAATCATCATTGGTAAAAAGGAAGGATTTAACTTAGGACCATTGAGAAGACATGCTTACACCTCTTCCCATAACCACATGATCCATGGACTATCTACACTCAAAAGGTCATGCTTAACCAATGAGTCAGAGGTGCCTATTCTTCTTTGGGAGGTCTGCAAAAGTAGAGGATCTCTATTGCGCAGCTATCAGGTGATGGTGGTTGGAATATGTTGGAGTTAGAAGTCTGTGGAAGCACGTGAACAGCACAAGGAAGAAGAAGAAGCTTGGAGCACAACACACAATACTGAATGTATTACTAGAGAACGTACAAAGATAAGTGGCCCATTAGGGCAATAGGCGTATATACAAGTCGGGGGAAAAAAACCTCCTAAATAGGGAAAAAAGTGCCACGACAGTCCTAGTGTGTTCACACACATCACTACCTAAATATATCAACAAATCCCCCCTGGGAGTGATGCAGTGAACAAGGAGTTGGCACTCATGTATAAGGAAGTGTCAGGCTATGTGGAATCAATCCACAAAAGGAAGTAAGCCCAAAGCTTTGCAGAAAGCTTCAATCTCCCTAGGCAGAGCCTTCGTGAAAAGGTCTGCAATGTTCTCCTGCGTGGGCACATATGCCAAGCTGACCTCCCCAACAGAGAACCTCTCCCTAACATAATGATAAAGCACCTCAATGTGCTTAGTGCGAGCATGGAACACAGGGTTCCTCGCAACTGCCAATGCGCTCTGACTGTCAGTGAAGATGGTGGTGGCAGAAGATTGACCAACACCCAAATCAACCATAAGGCGTCTGAGCCATACACACTCAACAGTTGTTGTGAAAGCTGCCCTATACTCAGCCTCACAACTGGAAGTGGCCACAGTAGGCTGCTTCTTGCTCAGCCAAGATATGCATGAGCTACCAAGCATGAAGCAAAAACCACTAGTGGACACACGAGTGTCATAGCAACCAGCCCAATCAGAGTCAGAAAAAGCATGCAAATTTGTCGGTAGTGATCCCCCCTTGGGATAAAACAAACCAAGTAGCCAGGTACCACTCAAGTAGCGAAAGATGCGCTTAACTGCCTGCCAATGCTTGACTCTTGGGCAATGCATAAACTTGCTCATCTGTGAGACAACAAACTGAATATCTGGCCGAGTAATGCATAAGTAAATAAAAAATCCAACAGCCTGTTGATAGAGAACAGCATCAAATGCATCTCCAACATCATGAAGACTCAGTCATAAACTTGTTTCCATAGGAGTGGCAATAGGTTTATAGTCTTCAAGGCCAAAATGTTGCAATAATGTCACAATATATTTCGTTTGACACAAAGCCATTCCACCATCAACATGCATAAACTGAATACCCAAATAGTGATGCAAATGCCCCAAATCAGACATCTCAAATGAGGCATGTAAATCAGCCTTAAAATCAGCAAATCTGTTTTGAGTTTCTGAACTACCGGAATTTGTTTCACCAAATGGCACACTTTCCGGTGCAATTAGCTTACTTACTATATTGCGAATTTCTGTTTCAAATAGTCTTCCTTCCTCCTTGATATCCAGATTAGGAGGACTTGCTTCCAAACGTTGTAGTTGAACGGAAGATTCAGCCGAAATTGCTGAATCGTCACCGAAAAACTGTGATTTTATTACCGAAATTCCACCGGAAGGATTCGAAATTGTGACTGGATACGGTGTTGATTCGCCTGTGTTAATTTCCTTCCCTAAAGTGTTTCTAATCGTATCTGAATCTGTTCCGAAAACTTTTAGACTAGTTACCAACTGAGTCTTGGTAGGTTCCAAAATTGCTGTATTGTCGACAGTCTGCACCGTAGTGATACCAGACAGTTCTAGAGATGTACTACGTTCTACCGTAATCTCACCGGAATCAGTGTTATCGTTCGTCACTTTTTCGACAACTGGGTCAGGTCTAATTGCACAAGTACCTCCCAGAGTTGTTCTTAATACCCCTAACTGGTGATTCTTGGGATACTTTTCACCTGATCGAGTAATCGGCATGTAGCATTTCCGTACTAATCATATAGTATTACGAACAGAACAGTCTTGCAACAATCTGATTCTGTTGCTATTGTCTATCCAACAAAATTTAATTCGAACAAAATACCAGGCAATCTTAATGCCACATCCCCAGTAGGATCCAGTACTTCCTTTAGAACCATTTCAGAAGTGGGGTCTAGATTTTATTGGTCCAATCACACCTCCCGCGGTATTCAGTAATAACCGGTATATATTGACTTGCACAGACTACGCAACCAGGTGGGCAGAAGCATGGACTTTACGTTCGGCTACAGCTGTTGAAGTAGCAAAATGTCTATTATCAGATGTCTTTCCAAGATTTGGATTGCCACTAGAGCTTGTTTCAGATCAGGGCACCCATTTTATGAACAATTTGATGAAAGCATTAACACAGTCGTTCCAGATCAGTCATAAATTCAGCTCACCATATTATCCTCGTGCAAATGGATTGGCAGAAAGTACCAACAAATCTTTGCTGAACATGCTTCAGAAATTGACTAGAGAAACACCGAAAAGATGGGATCAGTTGCTACCTGCAGTCTTATGGGCCTATCGCACAACATATAAGGTAACCACCGGCTTGACACCATTCAAATTAGTCTATGGACTAGAAGCAATAGCCCCGATGGAAATTGTAATACCAAGTTTAAGAGTAGCAATTTCTCAGAAACTTCTACCCGAAGAGTCATTGGTATTTCGGTTGGAAACACTTAGAGAATTAGATGAGCACCGATGGCTCAGTTTCTTAACTATGAAAGAAATCCAACTAAGACAGGCCAGGACACATGACCGTAATTTAAAGACTCCAGTATTTTCGGTAGGAAAGCTTGTTCTTTTTTACAATGCGAAGTCCAACAGATCAGCAGGAAAATTCAAGTTACGTTGGTTCGGTCCATTCAAGATTTCAGAACAAGTTGGTCCGGCTACTTTTCGATTGACTACATTGACTGGACAACCACTTCCAAAAGTGATAAACGGTTCTAAGCTACGGCCGTATCAAGTAACGTCACAACTATGATAACAAGGGTACACAGGGTACCGCAAGTTCTTAATTTTCTTTCTGTCTTTTAGTTCCTTTTTGTTTTAATTTGGTAAGTGTAATCGCCGTATTTTAATATCTATTTATGTCAAGCCGCCCGCTCCTTTTTCTCTCTTTGCATGCATGCATACCAGATATAGACATTATTGCCCGTTTTGTGTAATTAGTACCGTTTAAAATATTCTTTATATAAATCTCTTATATAACTCACTTAAACTCGCCGGATAGGTAATTTAGTATCTTGCGATCACGGCTGTATTTTCTGAATACTTGTGTTTTGTGTTTTGTATCTGTGCGTAATGGAATCCCTAGCAAACTATACAGCTTTTGCTGATGGTATCCCTGCTGAAGTAGAAAAGTACCTGAGTGTACGAGGATTGGGTAGTTTCGCCGAGCTGCCCTGGCACTCAGTAGAAGCTCACCCCTTCTTCGCACAGATTATTTCTGCTATCGCTCGAGTATCTTCCACCGAAAAACAATGGGTTTTCCTCTCCTTACCTTCTAGAACTGTAATCACATTCCAAGCTTTTGCTGAAGTATACCATTTGACTCCACAAGGCCGCGAGAATCTCCCCATGATTTCTGTAACCCGAATGGCAGAATTGTTCCCTCGTTATTCATCTAATGAATACGCCATTCTCTGCCGACCAGAACCCGAAAGAACTGCATTACAATTCCTAGTTGCTATACTCAATTTCCAGAAACGAACTTATGGTATCTCTCGACTATTTTATTCTGCCATCGATATAGCTGCCCGAGAACCTGTTAACTTCGCGTCGTTTTTCTTTCAACGTATTCATAAGGAGTGCGTCTCAATCATGAAGCAAGTTAACAAAGGCAAAACTCCGAGGTCTCGACTTCCACACATTCTGTCATTTTTGTTTCCAACTATAATGCAAGCACAACCACCACCAAGAGGACCAGTACTGCAGATTGAAGAATCAGCGCAACCTTTAGATGAAGACGAAGAAGATGAAGAAGAGATTAATCAGTTATTCAGAAGTAAACGAATCAGAATCAGTTCTTCTGAAAGTAACATTGCAGGTTCAGTCGGACAAGACGAAGAAGTACGACAGGAGGTCGATCAGCATCCAGGTGAAGCAATACAAAAGGAAGCCAAACAACAGCAAGAAGTACAACACGACACAGAACAACAACGCGAAAATAAAGAAGGGAAAGCCAGTAAACAAGACAAAGCAGTAGAGAATGAAGCTGATCAACAAGACAGGGAAGTAGAAACAGAGACCAAGTATCAAGATGAAGAGAGGTTCCGTGATACAAATACGTCTATGCATCAGGAATCATCAGTGTATTCATTAGCGTCTGAGCACCAACAAACGCAGAAGCAAACTGAAACTGAAGCAATTTCAACTGATAAAGTCTGTCAGCAGCAGCATCAAGAGAACCAACAAATCCTTGAACGACAACCTACTAATGATGCACTGGATAAGCTCCTGAAGGCAGAAGAAACAACAGTTGCCGGCACCGCAGCGAATGTACAACAGGATACAAATAAGGTAACAAGCTCTAACGTAGCTCATCCCATTTTACCACCGGAAAATGAAGTACATCCCATCCGAAACCACCCCAACGATTCATCATCATCTTCCCCTAACTACTCGCCACCGAATTCTCAACAATTACTCATCGATACGTTTGCCCAACCACGACAATTTCTGCAAACACAATCTGTTCAGGTATTTTCTGAATTAGCATCGATTGGACAGTTTCTTATTAATCTCTCCCAGCAATTACCTGCTCAGATAAGAGCTGATACAGACAATATCTACAAGGAGTTGCAGCATAAAGTAGAATTACTGGAAGCCAATATTACTCCTCTTCAAGAAGAATTATACATAGTAAAGGCAGAAAATCAGGCCCTACACGAACAGGTGAAACAGCTGCAAGAACGACTAAGTGACCAAGAAGACATAGCAAAACAACGGGATGAAGCTCTGAAAACAATGAACAATCAAAAAGAATTGTTGATAGTAGCCGATGTAGAAATCAATAAGTTAACACAGAACTTCATAGATGCAGAAGATGTTAGAGTAGCATTAGGCAACTTACTGGAAGAAACTAGAATACAGCTGGCCCAAAAAGATCAACAAAACCAAAAACAGCAAAGAGAACTGAAGCAAAAAGAGTTCGAGTTGAATACTACAAAAGACAGTTTATCAACAGTTAACGACATACTGCATAAGTATCTCGTTGAAGAGCCTCAGAAACAGAAAAGATTAGCAGATACGAAAAGGGAAAGAGATGCATATCATAAAACGATCCAGTTCCTCAACCAACAGTTAGAAAGGCTCGACAATCAAGTACGCAACCAAAATGATTACATCCATCGAATGCAGCAACAAGTAACAGACATGAGGACAGCCAGAGATGCAGCATTGGCCAATGAATTTTATTTACAGGAAGCATTCTTACAAACCGAGGCTGAAAATTTACTTTCGGAAGCTATTATGCTCAGTTCGGTGCGTACAGATGCCCAACTATTAGAACCCGACACCCTGAAAAATGTATTAGGAACTCTTAAGAAAAAGATTGCCCGTATCTTTCGATCAGCTAGAAGTATGTATTTAGAAGGTCTCACAGCAGAACTGTAAAATTCGGTCCTACAAATCCTGTGTTGTACTGATGATTTTTATTAAAAGTCACGATTTTTGGTACATAATACTCTTTGCACATGTAAAAGACGTTCCAAGTCCAGCATCGATCTACGGGATAAAATACAGAATGATGATTTTTGATGCTACAATTTCAGTAAGAAGTATGAAGTGTCATGTCCGCATGAAATATCATTATTCCAGCAATAAAAAGTAGGATGAAGAGAGAGAGAACGTCCGCCGCTCCGCTGGGCTGGTGGGAGCAGAGATTACTGTGTGAGACAGAGAGAGAGAGAACGTCCGCCGCTCCGCTGGGCTGGTGGGAGCAGAGATTACTGTGTGAGACAGAGAGAGAGAGAGAACGTCCACCGCTCCGCTGGGCTGGTGGGAGCAGAGATTACTGTGTGAGACAGCGAGAGAGAGAGCGTTTTGGATTGCTAGTTAACAGGAATTTACTCGAGAGAAACAGAGAGTTAGAGACGTCAAGAGAAAGCAAGAGTTCAACTGTTGTTTGTGTCACGATTGTTATTTTGTAAGTGTACTTCTTGAGAAGAAAGATTAATCGATAACTGCAAGAACTGCGATACTATTCTCTGTAGCAGTGAATCTGATTAATATATTGGGATATACCTCTTTTTGAGTACTCTGAATTAAGTGTTACAGTAGATGACGTTCAGTATACTGTTATATCATTTTTTCGACGGTATGTATGCGCACTGTTGATAATAATATTCTGGTATACACCATTGGTATAACGGATTGTGTGATTGAAGATGAATATGACAGCTTGGAAAGTGTAGTATCGTGAACCATTGATTAATCTGTTGTGGTGTTGCAGTTCTGTGTACGACGTTTTATTCTGTTATAATCAGAATATAGAATAAGAGACGGTATATTCTGTTTACCTTTGTTGGGAGGACGAGGAAGATAACCACAACTTTGATGTTAGAACTTTTAAATGGTAAGAACGATAGTATGGCAATGAACTGATACACTTGATCCGTGTTAAGAACGATTTTACTGTTGTGAATTGTCCGCAAATCTATTTGGATATTGATGAAGGATTAGATAAGATGTGGAATGATTAGATGGGAAAATAGTACAGGGCCTCTATCTAATAGACCCCTACCACTCCCAAGAACCCGAGGACCCGATAATACTCTTCCGAAAGTTGGATAGAAAGTATTATCGTTTAACATTAGTGTTACAAGGCCGACGGAGCGAGACAACCGCAACCACAGAAAAAGGACAAACAAGAATTTTGGCTGAAATGACGGAGATGCAGGAAATCACGCAAGAGTCGGTAAATGAAGGATGCGAAAGCAATAAAAAGTAGGATGAAGAGAGAGAGAACGTCCGCCGCTCCGCTGGGCTGGTGGGAGCAGAGATTACTGTGTGAGACAGAGAGAGAGAGAACGTCCGCCGCTCCGCTGGGCTGGTGGGAGCAGAGATTACTGTGTGAGACAGAGAGAGAGAGAACGTCCGCCGCTCCGCTGGGCTGGTGGGAGCAGAGATTACTGTGTGAGACAGCGAGAGAGAGAGCGTTTTGGATTGCTAGTTAACAGGAATTTACTCGAGAGAAACAGAGAGTTAGAGACGTCAAGAGAAAGCAAGAGTTCAACTGTTGTTTGTGTCACGATTGTTATTTTGTAAGTGCTTAGCATTGAGTACTTCTTGAGAAGAAAGATTAATCGATAACTGCAAGAACTGCGATACTATTCTCTGTAGCAGTGAATCTGATTAATATATTGGGATATACCTCTTTTTGAGTACTCTGAATTAAGTGTTACAGTAGATGACGTTCAGTATACTGTTATATCATTTTTTCGACGGTATGTATGCGCACTGTTGATAATAATATTCTGGTATACACCATTGGTATAACGGATTGTGTGATTGAAGATGAATATGACAGCTTGGAAAGTGTAGTATCGTGAACCATTGATTAATCTGTTGTGGTGTTGCAGTTCTGTGTACGACGTTTTATTCTGTTATAATCAGAATATAGAATAAGAGACGGTATATTCTGTTTACCTTTGTTGGGAGGACGAGGAAGATAACCACAACTTTGATGTTAGAACTTTTAAATGGTAAGAACGATAGTATGGCAATGAACTGATACACTTGATCCGTGTTAAGAACGATTTTACTGTTGTGAATTGTCCGCAAATCTATTTGGATATTGATGAAGGATTAGATAAGATGTGGAATGATTAGATGGGAAAATAGTACAGGGCCTCTATCTAATAGACCCCTACCACTCCCAAGAACCCGAGGACCCGATAATACTCTTCCGAAAGTTGGATAGAAAGTATTATCGTTTAACATTAGTGTTACAAGGCCGACGGAGCGAGACAACCGCAACCACAGAAAAAGGACAAACAAGAATTTTGGCTGAAATGACGGAGATGCAGGAAATCACGCAAGAGTCGGTAAATGAAGGATGCGAAAGCAATAAAAAGTAGGATGAAGAGAGAGAGAACGTCCGCCGCTCCGCTGGGCTGGTGGGAGCAGAGATTACTGTGTGAGACAGAGAGAGAGAGAACGTCCGCCGCTCCGCTGGGCTGGTGGGAGCAGAGATTACTGTGTGAGACAGAGAGAGAGAGAACGTCCGCCGCTCCGCTGGGCTGGTGGGAGCAGAGATTACTGTGTGAGACAGCGAGAGAGAGAGCGTTTTGGATTGCTAGTTAACAGGAATTTACTCGAGAGAAACAGAGAGTTAGAGACGTCAAGAGAAAGCAAGAGTTCAACTGTTGTTTGTGTCACGATTGTTATTTTGTAAGTGCTTAGCATTGAGTACTTCTTGAGAAGAAAGATTAATCGATAACTGCAAGAACTGCGATACTATTCTCTGTAGCAGTGAATCTGATTAATATATTGGGATATACCTCTTTTTGAGTACTCTGAATTAAGTGTTACAGTAGATGACGTTCAGTATACTGTTATATCATTTTTTCGACGGTATGTATGCGCACTGTTGATAATAATATTCTGGTATACACCATTGGTATAACGGATTGTGTGATTGAAGATGAATATGACAGCTTGGAAAGTGTAGTATCGTGAACCATTGATTAATCTGTTGTGGTGTTGCAGTTCTGTGTACGACGTTTTATTCTGTTATAATCAGAATATAGAATAAGAGACGGTATATTCTGTTTACCTTTGTTGGGAGGACGAGGAAGATAACCACAACTTTGATGTTAGAACTTTTAAATGGTAAGAACGATAGTATGGCAATGAACTGATACACTTGATCCGTGTTAAGAACGATTTTACTGTTGTGAATTGTCCGCAAATCTATTTGGATATTGATGAAGGATTAGATAAGATGTGGAATGATTAGATGGGAAAATAGTACAGGGCCTCTATCTAATAGACCCCTACCACTCCCAAGAACCCGAGGACCCGATAGTACTCTTCCGAAAGTTGGATAGAAAGTATTATCGTTTAACATTGGCGATCCTACTGGGGATGTGGCATTAAGATTGCCTGGTATTTTGTTCGAATTAAATTTTGTTGGATAGACAATAGCAACAGAATCAGATTGTTGCAAGACTGTTTTGTTCGTAATACTATATGATTAGTACGGAAATGCTACATGCCGATTACTCGATCAGGTGAAAAGTATCCCAAGAATCACCAGTTAGGGGTATTAAGAACAACTATGGGAGGTACTAGTGCAATTAGACCTGACCCAGTTGTCGAAAAAGTGACGAACGATAACACTGATTCCGGTGAGATTACGGTAGAACGTAGTACATCTCTAGAACTGTCTGGTATCACTACGGTGCAGACTGTCGACAATACAGCAATTTTGGAACCTACCAAGACGTAGTTGGTAACTAGTCTAAAAGTTTTCGGAATAGATTCAGATACGATTAGAAACACTTTAGGGAAGGAAATTAACACAGGCGAATCAACACCGTATCCAGTCACAATTTCGATTCACGATAATGAACTACAGCAACTTCTCGAACCATCAGCTAATACAGAGAAATATCAACAATTTTATGTTCCAGAAGACCAGTTAATTACTTATAATCTTGGAGATGAAGATCACCCTCGTCCTGTAAAGATAAAGCAAAACTTACCGGAAGCATTTCAAGCAGATTTAATTCAGTTACTCCAAGAATTTACTGACGTCTTTGCATGGGATTACAAAGACATGAAGGGCTTGGATCCTCATATTTATCAACACAGAGTTATGCTAAAACCAGAAGCAAAACCGATAAAGCAAACCAGCTACCGGATGAACCCACATTATGCATCACAGGTAAAGGCTGAACTTGATAGGTTATTAAAAGTTGGATTCATAGTACCAATAGAACATGCGGAATGGATTTCACCGATTGTGATTGTACCGAAGAAAAACAAGCAATTGAGAATCTGCGTAGACTATCGGAAATTAAATGCTGCAACAGTACCGGATCCTTTTCCGATTCCTTTTTTGGATACTATGCTTGACAAAGTAGCAGGTCATGAGATGTATTCATTTCTAGATGGATACAGTGGATATAATCAAGTAAGAATGGCTGAAGAGGATATACCAAAAACTGCATTTATTACAAATTGGGGTGTCTTTGCTTGTACAGTAATGTGGTTTGGATTGAGGAATGCACCAAGCACATTTCAAAGATGTATGCAGGAGATATTTTCTCCTTATCTCACCTCATTTATGCAAGTATACCTTGACGATTTTTCAATTTTCGGTAAGATGATCGCACATCTGGTACATTTACGATGTTGCTTTCAGAGATGTAGAGAATATAGATTGTGTTTAAACCCAAACAAATCTGTGTTTGCGGTTTCATGTGGTAAGTTACTTGGTCATATCATATCGGCACAGGGTATTCAAGTCGATCTTGATAAAATTTCAGCAGTATTAGAAGCTCCGGTGCCTAAAACACCTAAGGAAGTAATGCGGTTTATGGGTCAAGTGAGATGGCATGGAAGGCATTTACGGTGGCTTGCTCATGTGGCAATACCACTGAACAAATTAATTTCCAAGACTCCACGGCAATTCAAATGGACTCAGGAATGTCAGATAGCATTTGATCGACTGAAACAATTACTAACACAGGTTCCCATTTTACAGCCACCAGATTGGGATCACCCATTTCACGTATTTGTTGATGCATCTGATATAGCAATAGGAAGTGTACTGATGCAACAAACAGATAAATGGTTTAGACCAGTATACTATGCTAGCAGAAGATTAGCACCTGCAGAGAAGAACTACTCGGTAACTGAGAGGGAATGCTTAGGACTAGTATATTCGGTAAAAAAATTCAGACATTATTTGCTGGGCCGAAAATTTACATTTCATGTCGATCACGCTGCACTTGTTTACTTGGTTCGGCAGCAACATATAGGTGGCCGCCTAGCACGATGGGTCCTACTATTGCAGGAATTCGACTATGATGTCATTCATCGGCCAGGTAGTTCACATGTTTTAGCAGACTTTTTGTCACGCTTAGATTCAGGTGAACCTCCGGTTGGTATAAATGATACAACGCCAGCCATCTATACTTCAGAACCAACTACTGAGGAATTGTCAACCCAACCAGTACCAACTACGTATTATGATCAATTATTGACCTTCCTTTCGGATGGATGTCTACCTTTTGAAGTCCCTACAGCTACACGCCGAAAAATTGCAGTTTTTAGTCGAAGGTTCCGGTTAGTTGCTGGAGAACTCTATTATGCAGATCATACAGGAACTTTACTCCGATGTATCCCTACACATGAAGTAAATTCAGTCATCAATTTAGCTCACTCAAGTCCAACAGGAGGACATTTTGCAGCAGATCTTACTCACCGAAAAATTCTGCAAAGTGGACTTTGGTGGCCAACTATGTACAGAGATGTATTGGAATTTATCAAAACTTGTGATAGCTGTCAAAGAACTGGACAACCACTACAACGACATTACTTTCCACTTCATCCAGTACTTCCTTTAGAACCATTTCAGAAGTGGGGTCTAGATTTTATTGGTCCAATCACACCTCCCGTGGTATTCAGTAATAACCGGTATATATTGACTTGCACAGACTACGCAACCAGGTGGGCAGAAGCATGGCCTTTACGTTCGGCTACAGCTGTTGAAGTAGCAAAATGTCTATTATCAGATGTCTTTCCAAGATTTGGATTGCCACTAGAGCTTGTTTCAGATCAGGGCACCCATTTTATGAACAATTTGATGAAAGCATTAACACAGTCGTTCCAGATCAGTCATAAATTCAGCTCACCATATTATCCTCGTGCAAATGGATTGGCAGAAAGTACCAACAAATCTTTGCTGAACATGCTTCAGAAATTGACTAGAGAAACACCGAAAAGATGGGATCAGTTGCTACCTGCAGTCTTATGGGCCTATCGCACAACATATAAGGTAACCACCGGCTTGACACCATTCAAATTAGTCTATGGACTAGAAGCAATAGCCCCGATGGAAATTGTAATACCAAGTTTAAGAGTAGCAATTTCTCAGAAACTTCTACCCGAAGAGTCATTGGTATTTCGGTTGGAAACACTTAGAGAATTAGATGAGCACCGATGGCTCAGTTTCTTAACTATGAAAGAAATCCAACTAAGACAGGCCAGGACACATGACCGTAATTTAAAGACTCCAGTATTTTCGGTAGGACAGCTTGTTCTTTTTTACAATGCGAAGTCCAACAGATCAGCAGGAAAATTCAAGTTACGTTGGTTCGGTCCATTCAAGATTTCAGAACAAGTTGGTCCGGCTACTTTTCGATTGACTACATTGACTGGACAACCACTTCCAAAAGTGATAAACGGTTCTAAGCTACGGCCGTATCAAGTAACGTCACAACTGTGATAACAAGGGTACACAGGGTACCGCAAGTTCTTAATTTTCTTTCTGTCTTTTAGTTCCTTTTTGTTTTAATTTGGTAAGTGTAATCGCCGTATTTTAATATCTATTTATGTCAAGCCGCCCGCTCCTTTTTCTCTCTTTGCATGCATGCATACCAGATATAGACATTATTGCCCGTTTTGTGTAATTAGTACCGTTTAAAATATTCTTTATATAAATCTCTTATATAACTCACTTAAACTCGCCGGATAGGTAATTTAGTATCTTGCGATCACGGCTGTATTTTCTGAATACTCGTGTTTTGTGTTTTGTATCTGTGCGTAATGGAATCCCTAGCAAACTATACAGCTTTTGCTGATGGTATCCCTGCTGAAGTAGAAAATTACCTGAGTGTACGAGGATTGGGTAGTTTCGCCGAGCTGCCCTGGCACTCAGTAGAAGCTCATCCCTTCTTCGCACAGATTATTTCTGCTATCGCTCGAGTATCTTCCACCGAAAAACAATGGGTTTTCCTCTCCTTACCTTCTAGAACTGTAATCACATTCCAAGCTTTTGCTGAAGTATACCATTTGACTCCACAAGGCCGCGAGAATCTCCCCATGATTTCTGTAACCCGAATGGCAGAATTGTTCCCTCGTTATTCATCTAATGAATACGCCATTCTCTGCCGACCAGAACCCGAAAGAACTGCATTACAATTCCTAGTTGCTATACTCAATTTCCAGAAACGAACTTATGGTATCTCTCGACCATTTTATTCTGCCATCGATATAGCTGCCCGAGAACCTGTTAACTTCGCGTCGTTTTTCTTTCAACGTATTCATAAGGAGTGCGTCTCAATCATGAAGCAAGTTAACAAAGGCAAAACTCCGAGGTCTCGACTTCCGCACATTCTGTCATTTTTGTTTCCAACTATAATGCAAGCACAACCACCACCAAGAGGACCAGTACTGCAGATTGAAGAATCAGCGCAACCTTTAGATGAAGACGAAGAAGATGAAGAAGAGATTAATCAGTTATTCAGAAGTAAACGAATCAGAATCAGTTCTTCTGAAAGTAACATTGCAGGTTCAGTCGGACAAGACGAAGAAGTACGACAGGAGGTCGATCAGCATCCAGGTGAAGCAATACAAAAGGAAGCCAAACAACAGCAAGAAGTACAACACGACACAGAACAACAACGCGAAAATAAAGAAGGGAAAGCCAGTAAACAAGACAAAGCAGTAGAGAATGAAGCTGATCAACAAGACAGGGAAGTAGAAACAGAGACCAAGTATCAAGATGAAGAGAGGTTCCATGATACAAATACGTCTATGCATCAGGAATCATCAGTGTATTCATTAGCGTCTGAGCACCAATAAACGCAGAAGCAAACTGAAACTGAAGCAATTTCAACTGATAAAGTCTGTCAGTAGCAGCATCAAGAGAACCAACAAATCCTTGAACGACAACCTACTAATGATGCACTGGATAAGCTCCTGAAGGCAGCAGAAACAACAGTTGCCGGCACCGCAGCGAATGTACAACAGGATACAAATAAGGTAACAAGCTCTAACGTAGCTCATCCCATTTTACCACCGGAAAATGAAGTACATCCCATCCGAAACCACCCCAGCGATTCATCATCATCTTCCCCTAACTACTCGCCACCGAATTCTCAACAATTACTCACCGATACGTTTGCCCAACCACGACAATTTCTGCAAACACAATCTGTTCAGGTATTTTCTGAATTAGCATCGATCGGACAGTTTCTTATTAATCTCTCCCAGCAATTACCTGCTCAGATAAGAGCTGATACAGACAATATCTACAAGGAGTTGCAGCATAAAGTAGAATTACTGGAAGCCGATATTACTCCTCTTCAAGAAGAATTATACATAGTAAAGGCAGAAAATCAGGCCCTACACGAACAAGTGAAACAGCTGCAAGAACGACTAAGTGACCAAGAAGACATAGCAAAACAACGGGATGAAGCTCTGAAAACAATGAACAATCAAAAAGAATTGTTGATAGTAGCCGATGCAGAAATCAATAAGTTAACACAGAACTTCAAAGATGCAGAAGATGTTAGAGTAGCATTAGGCAACTTACTGGAAGAAACTAGATTACAGCTGGCCCAAAAAGATCAACAAAACCAAAAACAGCAAAGAGAACTGAAGCAAAAAGAATTCGAGTTGAATACTACAAAAGACAGTTTATCAACAGTTAACGACATACTGCATAAGTATCTCGTTGAAGAGCCTCAGAAACAGAAAAGATTAGCAGATACGAAAAGGGAAAGAGATGCATATCATAAAACGATCCAGTTCCTCAACCAACAGTTAGAAAGGCTCGACAATCAAGTACGCAACCAAAATGATTACATCCATCGAATGCAGCAACAAGTAACAGACATGAGGACAGCCAGAGATGCAGCATTGGCCAATGAATTTTATTTACAAGAAGCATTCTTACAAACCGAGGCTGAAAATTTACTTTCGGAAGCTATTATGCTCAGTTCGGTGCGTACAGATGCCCAACTATTAGAACCCGACACCCTGAAAAATGTATTAGGAACTCTTAAGAAAAAGATTGCCCGTATCTTTCGATCAGCTAGAAGTATGTATTTAGAAGGTCTCACAGCAAAACTGTAAAATTCGGTCCTACAAATCCTGTGTTGTACTGATGATTTTTATTAAAAGTCACGATTTTTGGTACATAATACTCTTTGCACATGTAAAAGACGTTCCAAGTCCAGCATCGATCTACGGGATAAAATACAGAATGATGATTTTTGATGCTACAATTTCAGTAAGAAATATGAAGTGTCATGTCCGCATGAAATATCATTATTCCAGCAAACGGCAGTTCAACTTCTAGTGCTTATAAAATGCAGCATAGTATTTTTCTGTATAGTATTCTGCGAGCTCTCGTACTTATTAACAAAACTTCTAGCATATTATTTTCGGCGAGTCTTACAACTATGTCTGAATCGGATATACTAAGATGGCAACTCAGGAAGCGCGCAATTGCACAGAACCGTGTTGTGACTACAACAGATACTACCTTACAGGATGATAAAGATGACTCAAGAACTTCGACAACATCACCGGGTCAGCATAACAACATATTATTTTCCACAGAATTCAAAATAGAGCTTGACATCCATTCTAGGAGAAATGAGAACTGGTTACGGAGGCTCGGACTCCTCCAATTTGCTAAGTTACCCTGGGAACAGTGGACAGGTAATGAAGATGCAGAGAATCAGTTACACAGCATGCGACAAACAAAAGGTCTCCTTATAAATCAGGTACAATTTTCACCACAATTAGTTTCGTCAGTATTTCAATTACCGTTGTATGAAGAGGCAAACTTTCCCAAATGTTCTTATAACGACCTGCGAAAAGAATTTGGTAAGGGCGAAGGTCGCAGACGCTATTTTATGATGAAGAATGCCACATATACTCGCCGTGAACAATTTAAATGGTACTTAGAAAGGCTCTGCTTTATAGTCAGATTTGATCTTATGTCTAGAGAAAATTTTTCGCCTCTAGTACAAGCGGAGACGGGAGGAAAAGTGAGCTGGGCTCACTGGTTGTACAATCATTTACACAAACAGTTTTTTGTTGGGGACAAACGCAGGTCCCAAAAATACACTCGTTTACCAGTGTATTTAGCCGCTATTTTTCAATTCATACAAGTTAGAAGACCAAATGTTGAAAAACACGGTATGCTCAGCTCAGAGCATAACTACACAAATGAACAAGATGAACCTGATACACTGTTAGACTCCTCTGAGGATGTATGCCCCACACACGGCACTGAACAGGCAAGGGTGTTTGGAACACCTTTTTCGTTGATAACAAAAAGAAAGTTACAGCAGTCACCCCAACCAGTAAATTCGAAGAAGTCGAATACTAATGATTCTATTGCCGGAACCGGAAATCAGGTATATAGCATGCAGAAAAAATTACAGGAAGTCTCAGATTTTTTAATACAACAAGAACAGAAGCTACAACTGGGAAAAGATCAGGCATTGGCCAATATGAACCATTTTAATTCTTTGTTAACATCAAATCAACAATTGCAAAACGCACTGAAAGATAAAACAGAACTGCTGAGAGAAGTACAGAATGAACATAATCAACTGATAGTTACATTAGTTAATATTACCAAATGTATTAAGGAATTCCAACAGTACCAGAAAGCGGTGTAGAAACAGATACATGATGAAATGACCAATGTTTCGGCAATGAATGCCACTCTACAGAACGAAATTGAAGTCTTACGATCCAGAATACACGTCTTGCAAGATTTAGAAAAACAGGTCTTAACTGGCGAAGGAATTAATCTGGATGCCACTTTGATGACAAAAATCGATATCGAAGCATTAAAATAAAAGTTGAGTACTCATGTACATAACAGTTGGAAGCTTTTTCGTCGCAGATGGTTGGCCATTACAATTCCAAAAATGGACAACATACGCTCAGGTTTTATCTCCCAACACGACCATGATTTGGTAGATATAATTAACCAACAGAAGCAACAGTTGGAACAACAAAAACAGAAAATAAATCAATTACAGAAAGAAATTCGGCAACATAAATCTGGAACAGGTAGTCCTAAAAAACAAACGCCCTCGATTGCAGATACTGACATCTTTGATAAGATTCAGGTCGATCTTGCGGGTTCGAGTCCACCGTTCGTGCCAGTGTTACAAGGCCGACGGAGCGAGACAACCGCAACCACAGAAAAAGGACAAACAAGAATTTTGGCTGAAATGACGGAGATGCAGGAAATCACGCAAGAGTCGGTAAATGAAGGATGCGAAAGCAATAAAAAGTAGGATGAAGAGAGAGAGAACGTCCGCCGCTCCGCTGGGCTGGTTGGAGCAGAGATTACTGTGTGAGACAGAGAGAGAGAGAACGTCCGCCGCTCCGTTGGGCTGGTGGGAGCAGAGATTACTGTGTGAGACAGAGAGAGAGAGAACGTCCGCCGCTCCGCTGGGCTGGTGGGAGCAGAGATTACTGTGTGAGACAGCGAGAGAGAGAGCGTTTTGGATTGCTAGTTAACAGGAATTTACTCGAGAGAAACAGAGAGTTAGAGACGTCAAGAGAAAGCAAGAGTTCAACTGTTGTTTGTGTCACGATTGTTATTTTGTAAGTGTACTTCTTGAGAAGAAAGATTAATCGATAACTGCAAGAACTGCGATACTATTCTCTGTAGCAGTGAATCTGATTAATATATTGGGATATACCTCTTTTTGAGTACTCTGAATTAAGTGTTACAGTAGATGACGTTCAGTATACTGTTATATCATTTTTTCGACGGTATGTATGCGCACTGTTGATAATAATATTCTGGTATACACCATTGGTATAACGGATTGTGTGATTGAAGATGAATATGACAGCTTGGAAAGTGTAGTATCGTGAACCATTGATTAATCTGTTGTGGTGTTGCAGTTCTGTGTACGACGTTTTATTCTGTTATAATCAGAATATAGAATAAGAGACGGTATATTCTGTTTACCTTTGTTGGGAGGACGAGGAAGATAACCACAACTTTGATGTTAGAACTTTTAAATGGTAAGAACGATAGTATGGCAATGAACTGATACACTTGATCCGTGTTAAGAACGATTTTACTGTTGTGAATTGTCCGCAAATCTATTTGGATATTGATGAAGGATTAGATAAGATGTGGAATGATTAGATGGGAAAATAGTACAGGGCCTCTATCTAATAGACCCCTACCACTCCCAAGAACCCGAGGACCCGATAATACTCTTCCGAAAGTTGGATAGAAAGTATTATCGTTTAACAGGACTAGTGAGCAACATGTCATCAACATAAACCACAATGATCAGAAGTACATCATTAGCACGCTTAACATATAAGGTGCTTTCAGTTGGACTATTCTCAAAACCATGTGCGATTAGATAGGCATGTATCTTTTCATACCAAGCACATGGTGCTTGCTTTAAACCATATAATGCCTTCTTTAACCTACATACCTGGTTTTCATGCCCTTTCTGCACAAAGCCACGGGGTTGAAAAACATACACTTCTTCATGCAAGTCACCATTCAGAAATGCAGTTTTAATGTCCAACTGATGTACATTCCAACCATCATGGGTTGCAAGTGCACAGATGCTCCGAACAGTAGTCATTCGGCATGTAGGTGCAAAGGTCTCATCAAAATCAATGCCTCTTTCCTGTGCATAACCCTTTGCAACAAGCCTAGCCTTATACCTATCAACTGTTCCATCAGGCTTACGCTTCAGCTTGTAAACCCACTTAGTGCCAATGGCCTTCTTGCCAGGAGGCAAGTCACATAAAGAATAAGTACCGTTCTTCATTATAGCATCATATTCAGATTGCATAGCAACCATCCAATTTTTTGAATTTTGTACTTCATTAAATGAAACAGGCTCATTCTCATCACAGAGACTAGATGCAGCCATAGCATAGCAATCTGATGCGAAAGAGGCACTATGAGGGCCTGATTGAGTACGATATGACATAGGTGCATCTAATTTGTTGTCACACAAAGTCTGCACAAGCCATTTTGGCATAGTTTTTGCCTCCTCAATATCAGCTCTCTCATCAACAAGTACATCATGTATATCTGCATCAGAAATGGGATGATCTGCATCATCACATGAAACCTGCAAAGGCTGAGAAGTTGCCTCATTAGGACCAGCACTAGATAGTCCAACTGTAAAAAGAGGCATCAAAGTATCATACATGTCTTTGGAGCTAACAGATGTCTCCTTAGTACATGAAAGCAATGGCTGAATATCATCTCCACAAAAACAACATCACGGCTAACCAAAATGCGTTTAGTCTATGGATGATATAGACGATAGCCTTTACTTTCAGAACTATACCCAACAAAAATACATTTTACTGCTTTATAATACAATTTTCTGCCATGTTGTTCAGGCACTAATGCATATGTCGGACAACCAAAACCATGCAGATGAACAACAGATGGCTTCCGATCATGCCAAGCCTCATATGGAGTGATAGACTGCAACACTTTAGTGAGACACCTGTTAAATGTTGCACACATAATAGCCTCGAGCCAGAAACTATGTGGTAAAGCTTGGCTCTTGACCATACACCTCGCCATCTCCATGAGTGACTTGTTCTTCCGTTTAGCAACTCCATTTTGTTGAGGTGTATACGGCACTGTACACTGGTGTTTTATCCCATGTTTAGCCAGAAATGCATTAAAATCAGAAGACATAGATTCCCCCCATCGATCAAAACGGAGGGTGCCCATTTTACATGATGATATAATTTCAGCTAAAACTAGAAACTGTTTGAAGCACATAAACACTTTAGACTTTGCTTTGAGTGGATATACCCATGCATGCCTGGAAAAATCATCAATGAAAGTCACGAAGTAAAGATAATTTCCAAAAGAGGGTGTCTGCATAGGACCACAGACATCGCTATGAACAAGCTGCAATCTCTGAGTAGCCCAAACTAAACCATCTTTTGGAAATGAGGAACGCTACATTTTGCCCAAAATACAGCCTTCACATACATGTTTACTGGGTGCCTCAAGTTTGGGCAAAGAGGACACCATTTCAGCTTTCTGCAGGTGTAGCAAACTAGCAAAATTTAGATGACCAAAGCATGCATGCCAAAGCTGTGCATCTGACATAGCCTGAGAATCATGTAGTGCACATGCCAAATCATTTACAGATCTCTCATAGTCTATGAGCTTATACAGCCCATGACATAAAATGCCAGAAGCAATAATCATGTCGCCATTTGACAACAGATCATGAAATGTACATCTGTCATCAACAAATTTCACAACCAAGCCAATCTTGGCTAATGCAAAAACTGATAACAGATTTTCTTGATCCCTGACACGAATAGAGCATCTGACAAAGTGAAAGAACTACCATCAGGAGTAGTCAGAATGATCTTACCAACTCCCATGACAGGATAAGAGGAGTTGTTGGTGCATGTGACAGTATTCCCTGTAGGGGCAGGCTCGAGTGAAGAGAAGAAACTACGCTGCGAGGTAATATGTTTGGTCGCCCCACTATCAAAGTACCAAACATCTGAGTCTACTGCAAACATGCATTGCTCATGAGAAGATGGGTCAAAACTGCAAATAGTAGTAAACGCCAATTCTTCATCCTGCACAAGGTTAGCAGACTTTGTTTTTGGAGTAGAGGCCTCTACAACTATGGAAACCATGGATAGGCACACCTGGATGGAGAATGAACAAACAAAGTACTTAATGTGCTAGGTACCAGATTTCAGAGGGCAAATGAAGACCATCAAGATCAACCAAGCCCTAGTCAAGGAAGCTTTGAATTTTGAAGGTGGAAAGAACTATAATGTGAATGACATTAGAACGGGTATGGACCGATACAAAGAAATTAAGAAATTCCTAGATTTTGATTTAGACATGCTGAATATGGTGGTAAGGCTGTTCCACCAACATTTTTGCTCGATTCAGATGACTCGATATACCATTCCACACAAAGCAGTAACCCTGGCATTATGAAAAGAGGTGGTAGAGAATGGACTTATCAGGCTATGTCTTAAAATATTTCTATGAGGTAGTCATACACTAGAAGGAAAAGAAATTTTTGGGAGGAGGGCAAGCTCTCACAAGGATCTTATACATAGCTTTGGATGAAGATGAAGACATGGAAGTGATGCTTAGCCGAAGGCAAATGGAAGAGTTATTGAACACAAAGCAAGTGTCTTCCCCCATGAAAATAGGAAGAAAGGGCAAGGAATTAGAAGATTCACCAAAACCCACCACACAACAAATAATAGGAAAGTCCATGAAGAGTGCGCGAGAAGTGGTAGGAGTCTCCGAGCCTACCAACAAGAAATTAACGCTATTAGAGAGAGTGAGGAGTAAAGCCCCACAAGAAGAAGAACAAGAAGAGCAGGGTATGCAAGAAAAGGAGACAGACTATGTAACTATCCTGGTGAAGGAAGACCCAAGGAGAGCAATAGCTGAAATAGTGGAGCCCACTAGGGAGGAAGTGGTGGAAGCACAAAGAGAAGCTCATGTAGATACAGCCCCATGTCCACTAATGACAGAAAAACAAAAATTATACACATTCTTCTTACAAGGCTGTGAAGACAAAAGGTTGGCCTATGAAAAGCAATACCAAAAGATGTTGGATGATTACTCGGATAAGGCAACCCATTGGACACAAGAAGAGTTGGATGTTTATGAGAAAGCTCATGAGAACCTACTGGACTCAAAAACTGAAGCATCTTTTGTGAGAAGAGAGAAAGTACTAAGAAGAATCTTTGAACAGTTGAACCTCGCCAAAGATCAGAGGAAGTTAGTACCTCCCAAGAAGGTGAAAGTGGTGCCCCCCACTAAAAGCAAAGCGGTAAAAGATGAGATACTAGAAGATCACAGCCAACAACTTCTTGAGAAAAGCAACAAGAGGTTCCCAAAGCAGGATGAGGAAAAACAAAAGTATGAGTAGCCCATGCCGTACTTACTAGAACCCCCACTGGAACTCCTAGAAGGCGGATCTGCCTTAGTAACCAAAGAAGATATGCAACTTGTGTGCATACCACAACCTCAGGAGCCAGAAAAGCAGTATGAAGAACATAATATGGAAGCCCAAGATTTGGAAGAAGAAGAGGAGAAGGAAAGGAAACTACTGCAACAACTCTTGAACTCAGTAGAGCCAGAAAGACCATGATAAGAATTTAGTATCCAAAACCTCAGAGAGATGGAACAAGAAGCAGACCTGGATTATTTTTTTTATGAATCCATGGGATTTGAAATAGAGGCAATAAAGGAAACACCATAAGAGGAAACAATGGTTCTAAGCACTTGTCAGGACAAAGATCAAGATCAAGAAGGGATGGTGTACCAGGAACAAGATGTCATTATGGAAGAAGCTAAAGAATAGGAGGTGACCCAGATGGATGTAGCAGAAATACCTAGAGAATGACTCCACTGGGAAAAGCCCAAGAGAGATTACTACATCAAATTCCAAAAAGAAGGGGAAATTGAAGGTATAGCTAAGGAAATGGGTGTGACAAATCAAAGTGAATCAAAGGGCCTCCAAGGAGGAGCCATACCACAAGAGAATATCCAGATAGAGGGAGAGAAATTCAAGGAAGAAAGCAATTCTGAGGAGGAAAGCAGTTCAGGGGAAGACACTAACACAAACAATGTAGAGGATGTGGAGACAAAGCATTTAGAAAGGGAGATCCAAAGTGAGGAGTAACAAACACAGGAGGAAAATAAAGAGAAAGATGAACAAAAGGACCTAGAAATCGTCATAGAAACAGAGAAAAAAGTGAAAGCAAAAGAAGTTAAGTCAACAAAATTAGGGCATGAGAGATCAGAAATTGAAGATAAAGCACTTCAGATGTGTCCAACCCTAGACCAGGAAAAGGAAGAGCATGAGGACCTGCAAGAAATCAAGACTATGATCAATCAAAGAGCAGAATAGTTCTCTCAAGGATCAAGATGGGCAGTACTGGTAGGTCTACAAATGGAAGAAGAGAAATGACAATCAGTAGAAACCTGGAAGATGGAAAGGAAAGACTTAATCACGCAAAATGAGGCTTTGGTTTGGGACAACAAAGTTCTTTAGGAAGAAATAGTAAAGGTAACAGAGGAGATTATAACCGCAGGACACCAAAGGAGTGAGGCAGAGAAAGAGTGTTAAGAAATGGAAAGTCAATTTGGTGAAATGATAAAGAATAAAGACAGAGAGATTGGGTTAGGAAGAAATGGCCTCAAGGTAGTCAAGGATGAGTTGGAAGAATGCAAACTTTACCTACAAAGCAAGAAAGCCAAAGTGTCAAAGCTCCAACAAGAAAAAGAGAAGTGCATGCAGGATCTGGAGGACAGTAGAATGGAACAAAGGAACTTGGAGCAGAAATGTATAGAGAGCCAAGAGGCTGCTCAAGTGAGAGACTAGACAATCCAAGAACTCCTGGAGGAACTCAAGCAAAAAGATGTACAATATTCAAGAAAAGACAAAGAAATAGAGAATCACAAAAAGATACTCGGTTCTATATTCATCATTCAAGAAGATCAAGGAGCAAAATGATGAGCTACTGTCCATTTTGGATCCGGATAGTAGCACAGCTTTTCAAGGCAGCCAAGACTTAGACAGAATAAAGGAACTCGAGAGAGAGCTAGTGGAAGCCAAAAGAGAAGCCTCCTAAGCAAAAGCATAGTTAGCAGCAAAGGCAAAGGTGGAAGAGAAAATGAAACAACTGCATGAAAATTCAAGAGAAATGTTTGCATATTTCAGAGCATTCAAGGCTCAGATTCAGAAAACAGTAGAAGTATGCTGGCATGAAGTGGAGATTGAAATAAGAGAGCTCATCTTATGGGAAACAAAAGTCTTAGAGGTGCAAGCTCACATCCAAGAAGAGGCTCAGGAGAAGAAGCCTCCACGAATGCTATCCAAATTTGATATTTTGGACATGCCAGTAGTCTATCTACATGAGTCAATAAAAGAGTACCAAACAAGCATTTTGAAGAAGGAGCCTGACCAATCTTTAGAGTACTCAGAGAGCTAGTTTGTATTAATAAAATAATTTTTTCATAAGGTTAACCCGCGTTGATGAAGGAAAATTTTGAATAAGCAGAAAGAATGCCAACATGTGTGGACAAATGCTCTGGTCAGCCTCAAGCTTAACCCAGCATATTGTCCATGCACTCGCCGAAGGGACTAGCCAACATTTTGGGAACGCCAGAGGAGTGGACACATACCACGAACATGGCTAAATTTTGCAAAGCTAACAGGACCTCCGTGTGGTTGTCCAACCAAATCCTATATGCTTCAAGTCATCGACACCTTCTTAGAAGATATGAGAGATGTACGGGACTACATCATCATTGTACAAACCCAAATACTAACTATGATAAAGACCTGCCTGGAGAGTTTTTCCGAGGTCAACATTAGAACTTTGAAATTTTTGGGTTTCCATTTAGGCACGAATATGCTCCTTTTTTACCTCAGCAAAATGCTCGATAGATAGTGTCTGATGGCATACTATGTTTGCATTATGTTTATGCATAGCATTTATTTACAAACATTCGAGGATGCATTTTCTACACACTTTTTTGAGATGGACTCGGAGTTTTTTGGGAGATCTCTCTAGGTCCTGAGGCATGCATCCTTGCATACGAAGCGGCATACCTAGAATATCACAATCGGAACACAGTAGATGCACCAGCCATGGCTATCAACTAGAGGAAGGCCTTAATAGAGATAATCAACAACATTAACATAGAAGAGCAGGAGAAACACAAGCACCTCCAAGAAGTGTACAAAGAGAGATAAATAATAGTAGTAGTTAGACACACAATAGAGTAAGAAAACCCACAGCCACAAGAGATGTACATATTTCCAAATTTTGATGAGGACATCAAAAGGTCTAGGAGGGGGAGGAAATGTTGAAAAAGTACCTCAAATAGTGTTTTATCATGATGTCTTGTACATAAGAGCTCCAATTTTGTAACACTCAGGAAGAGTCTTCCTATAGTGACCTAGGGCCATCCAACCCTGTTGGAGGAGATGGTGGATAATCACAAGAGATGAGTTGGTGTAGCTAAAACCTGCTTCACACCTACTATAAGTAATGACTCGAGAGTGTTGTGGGCCTCCTTAAGTAGCTAATAAGCCTACATGATCATATATGTTGCTTGCAAGATGATGCACAAATGATGGGATCAAAACATATAGGTAGGCATATGATTCAATGCACAAAACTTGCTATTTTGGTTGAGACACCTGCTCAGTGTTTTAATCAATTCTCTATGCATAGTAGCGATTGATAAAATTCCCTTCAATTAGCTTAACAAGCTACCATTCATGAGTGGAATCATCTAAAATGACAAACTATATGCAAAGAATTATGTTTACCAAGTAAAACAACTACCCCGACTTTTATGGGCCTTGAGAGTCATAGAATAGTGAGCAATGTTTGATTAATAACTGTCGATCGAGTGAACCATTATGGATGAAACTTTGTAGGAGTAAAGTAGACAGTATGCTAAAGATGGCATGCTTTAAATCATGCAAAATGATGCAGTATAGAGTGAGAACCAGCTCAGAAAAATAACTGTTATGATAGAGTGTGATAGAGATATGAGAGTAGGAAGTAATGAACATGTATTGACTAAATCATGTCCTATTAGGTGAGCTCCTCTTCTCAATGAAGGTACATGGAAATGATCTTAGAACTTCGAGATACACGCGAGATTTTCTTCTCAATTGTTATAGCTTTGTGTTGGAGCCAAGCATTTGAATTCAAAATCAAATCCTCACCTAAAGGTAATCCTAAAGTATATGATTGATTCTCTCTTGAGTTTAACTACCAAATGATACGAGATTCCAAGCTTCCTAACTCCTCCTGGGTCTACATCACTTTTACAATGAGTAATTAGACTCAAAGTTACAAGAGGTTGTACATATGAAGCTTCTCAAGTGATATGCTAATACATCAAGTTTACGTGTATTCATCAAGTATGTAGGCTTGGGCTTAACGCACCAACAGCTCCCCCTCAAGCCGAACATGCTTGATCTTCATTGCTCCTTGATTTGTTGCAGCCCAATCATCAATTTGAACTTGTTCATATTTGTTCCATCCAATGCTTTGGTGAGTAAATCTACACATTGCAAATGAGTTGATACATATGCTAACTGAATATCCTTGCTTAGCAATTTCTCTCTAACATAATGATAATGCACTTCAATTTGCTTAGTCCTAGCATGGTACACAGGATTAGCAACCAAATGAAGTGAACTATATATTATCTCCAAAGATAATTAGAGTGTAGGAATGTATCTCCAAATTTGCATACAATTGCTTAAGCCACATAGCTTCCTGAGTTGCATTAGCCAAGCCTCTATACTCTATTTCTATGGAAGATAAGGCAACAGTTGGTTGCTTCTTGGATGACCATGATATGAGTTTTGAACCTGCAAAAGATAGGTACCCTGAAGTGCTCCTCCTATCATTCTTGGAGCCATTCCAATCTGCATCATAATATAACTTTATATCTATGTCAGAAGTGAAGGGATAGAATAACCCCTCATTCATTCTACCCTTTAGGTACTGAAGCACCCTCTCTACAGCTTCCATATGTGGCTTCCTTGGTACATGCATGAATTGACTCAATGTACTCACAACATATGCAATATCCACTCTTGTCAAAGTAGCATAATTAAGACTACCCACAAGTTGTTGATACCCTGTAATATTTTTAAGTAATTCACCTTCATGTGAGCTTAGTTTATGATTGATCTCCATGGGAATACCCGCATCTTTAGTGTTCTCCATCTTAAACTTTATCAACATATCTTTTATGTACTTTCTTTGTGTGATGAATATACAAGAATCTATATACACAAGTTCTAAGCCAAGGAAATAGGTTAACAACCCTAGATCACTGATTTTGAATTCCTTCATAAGTTGAGCCTTGACCTGCTTGATACCATCAGAATCATTACTGTAATAATGATATCATCTACATAGACACAAGTAGATGACCTCTGATTTATTCTTCTTCACACATAAAGAAGAGTCCGCCTTGCTTTGCTACAAAGCCTTGATCCTGCAAATAGGTAACAAGTCTATGGTTCCAAGCTCTAAGAGCTTGCTTGAGACCATAGAGTGCTTTTCTAATCTTGCATACATATCCTGCTTTTTCTTCATCTTCAAAACCTGGTGGTTGTGCCATATATACTTCTTCTGATATCCAACCATTTAAAAAATGCATTCTTGACATCTAACTGATATATATTCCAATTTTTGGATGCAACAAGACTTACCAATACCTTGATTGTTTATCTTCAAAATCTACTCCATGTGTTTGGGCAAATACCTTTGTCACTAGTCTTGCCTTGTACTTGTTTATAGAACCATCAGAGTTCTTTTTAACTTTATATATCCAAATCATATGGTAATTTGACTTTCCTACAATAATCTTCAAACCAAGAATTATTCTCATCAAATACTACATCCCTACTAACTATGAATGCCTTGTTAGTGGGATTGTAAAGTCTATATCCCTTTTGATTCTGATCATACCTAATGAATATGCATTTCTCAGCCTTAGGGTCAAGTTTCCCTCTGATTTGTGATGGGATGTGTGCATAGGAAATGCACCCAAATATCTTGCAATGATCTAGTGAGGGTCTTTTGCCACTCCAAGCTTCATATGGTGTCATGCCATCCAATGACTTGGATGGAAGCTTGTTAACCAAATAGATGGTTGTAGAAACAACCTCTGCCCATAAGTAGTTGGGTAATTTTTTCTCATTTAACATAGACCTAGCTACCTCAACAATTAACCTGTTCCTTCTCTCTGCCACTCCATTCAATTCAGGAGTATACCTGGTTGTTACTTCCGTCTTTATGCCTTTGTCCTTTAGAAATAGATCAAACTCATGTAAAAGTACTCTCCACCTCGATCAGACCTGATTCTCTTCAAGCTCCTTCCTATTTGGTTTTAACTAGTGCCAAATACTTCTTGAAACATGAAAACACCTCATCCTTATGCTTCATGAAATAGAGAATTGTCCACCTATTATAATCATCAATAAAAGAGACATAGTACCTTGAACCTAAGAAGGATGGATCTTTGCTAGCACCCCACACATCAGTGTGTACACGCTCCAAATAATCTTCATGGATGTATCCTTTCCTGTTGAATGGTTGCCTATGAGCTTTGCCAAATTGGCAAGCTCCACATTTGTAAATCATATGTTGCTTGGTCACATTAGAATCCCAAGCACACTTTGATTCCTACAAATTTGCTTCAAAGTTCTCTCTCCTATGTGCCCTAGGCTCTTGTGCCATATTTCCAACTCAGATAGGGTTTGGTCTCTATAACTGAATAGTGTTATGTTCCTTGTGTCTTCAATTTCACAAGTAAATAATCTACCTGACTTCTCACCTTTGGAAATCCTTTTGAATTCTTGTTGGGGGTCTTCCACATATGCTCCATGCTTTGTGAACCTGACCTGTAGACCTTTCTCTACAATGTGCCCAACACTAATTAAATTTTTGGTTATGGTAGGCACATACATAATTTTTCTCAAAAGGTTCATACTACCATCAAATGTCTTAACATTTCCAATTTGCTTGACTGAATGCTTGGTTTCATCACCTGTTTGTATCTCATGCTTTCCCTTTGGTTCTTCAAGATCAGATAAGCATGCTACATTCCATGCCACATGATTTGAACAACCCGAGTCAATGTAAAAGAGATGTTCATCATCTTTACATTGATTGGATGTCATGTTCATAATGAGCAGAGAATCCTCTTGATCTTCAGTGTAGTTGTTCAAGTCCCTTCTTCCTCTAAAGCCTCCTTGATACTTTTTTTTGTCGCTTTGATTGTATTTGTGGTTGTAGTTGCCTCCACCATTATTGTACTTGCCTCTTGTTTGTCCATAGCTTCCTCTATGGAAGCCTCTTCCCCTTTGGTTCCTTGTATTTTTTTAGCATTCTTCAATAGTGTGGTTGTTGAGACCACATACGTTGCATGGTGAACTATTGTAGGGTCTCCCCCTACCTTGCTTACCTCCTCTGCCCCTTCCTCTTCCTGCATAATTGGTTTGAGAGGTACTAGCCTCTTCATCTTGTTTCTATTGGAAGAGATGGATGGATACCTCAAAGAAGTGAGGTGGTACTGACAAAACTTGCTTTTTACCTACCCTATTTCACTTCAGGGTTATGTAATAAGCCCTCTTAGCTTGCAAATGACACAAAATAAGTACCTATGTACTTTGGAGATGATGCTTCAAACAATTCGATAAAAAAAGATTACTTTGCAAATAGCTAGTGATAAAAAACTTGCTATTTTTGTCTTGACACCTGCTGGATCTTTTGCTCAATTCTCACAGATGGACTATGTACTGAGCATCAATTTAACAGTCAAGAGATTACCCCCAACTCTTTAGGGACTAAGTAGAGAATGACCAGAGAGAACTTTGACGGGGATTTCTCCAAATTGGTTGAAGCAAATACCTTGAAAATTTTACACCATGCATTAGACTTTGAGCTGATTCCAACAAGCTATAGAACATGAAAAATGATGGAGAGGTCACGGAGATATGGTCATCCAAAATTCACTGTTTTGAGTAGACATAGCATAGATGTAGGCAGAGTTGATCAATGAAGTATATCTATTATAAAACATTGTTGTACAATAAGATCATTGGCATAGAACTGATGCCCAATGATAGTGGGATGAGTAGGCTATGGAGTAAACTACTCAACTCCTGTAAATGATCTATGGAAGAGCTCTCAAGGAGGCCACATACCCGCGACTCTCACAAGCTCTTTTTATAATGAGTTCTTCATTCAATTTTGAATTTGAATTCAAATAAGGCTCCACCTAAAAGTGCTTCCTCTAAATGAGGAGTGATTCTACCAAATAAAATTCATAGCTCTTGTTTTCTCTAACTCCACAAGATTTAAGCTCTTGAAGGATTCTCTCAATGATTTAACTTTACACATGGTAAATGACTAGATATTACAAGCTATGGTTCATGTGAATCATCACATGCTTTCACATATAATCCTTCAAGCTAAGCCAAATGTGAAGGCTTGGATACTTGCACCAACAACTCCCGCTCAAGCCAAACAACTTGGCTTTCTCTTCTTCATCAATCTTCTTGAATGTCCTACAATCCAATCATAGCTTTAAACATGCAAAGTTTAGTACCATCAAGTGCTTTGGTTAACAAATCTGCACATTACATGTTTGTGGATACATATGCCAATTGAATCTCCTAGCTCAATAGCTTTTCTCTAACATAATGATAGGGTACTTCTATATGCTTGGTTCTTGCATGATAGATAGGATTGGCTGCAAGATGCAAAGAACTTGTGTTGTCACCAAAAATCATAGGAGAATGAGTGTGAAGTCCCAAATGTGAATATAGCAATCTAATCCAAATTTCTTCTTGTGTAGCATTGGCTAACCCCCTATATTTATCCTCTGTTGAAGATACAACAACAATAGGTTGCTTCTTGGAAGACCATGAAATGGGCTTATCACCTGCAAAAGAAAGATATCCAAAAGAACTCCTTCTGTCATCTTTACAACCTTCCCAATCTGCATCTGAGTAAAGCTTAATGTCCAAATCTGATGTGTATGGAAAGTAAAGTGTTGATCCCATAAAATTAATATTGGTCAAAGTCAACCATAGTCAAAGTCAACACAGTCAAATTCAACACAGTCAAAGTCAACATGTTCAAGGTCAAAGTCAACATGGGCAAAGTAAAAGCGTTCAAAGTTCGGGTGTCAAGGTGCACAGGTAGTGCACAATTAATTGTTCATAAAGGTTATATTTGCAGAAATTTGGATGCAGTTGCAGGTTGCAGAGTGTCTTTCTGTAATTCTCTAAGGTTCAAAGTGTTTTTAAAGTGTTTGGAAGGTTCAGATGAACCCTCTCTTAGGTGCACATTTGAAGAATTAAAAGGCAAAATGTGAAGGTATGTGAAGCGGCAGCTTACACAGAAGTGAAAGTATGGCCCCCTGTTGACAATCAAGGTCAAGCACAACAGTCAAGGTCAAGCACAAGCATAGAAGCACATCAAGGAAGTGGACACACAAGAAGAAGGAGCATGTAGGGAGTTCCAAGCAACACATGTCAAATTTTCAAAAGAAATTCCTATAAAAATAGTGATTTTTATCACTAAAAACCATTGTAAATACCATTATTCATTTTTGCAACTCCATTTTGTTCAAGCCAAGGAGTCCTTGAGCTTGAGGATATTAGAACTATCATCATACCAATTTTCATAATTCTTAGACTCCGTTTGAGACCCCAAATAAGCCCTGGAACCTATTTTTTAACTAGGCCGGACACTAGGTCTAGACAAGGCCAAAACCACTCAAAAAACTATAAAAAGGGCTGGAGAGCTCATTTTTGAGGTTAGCTTGTTGTACATTTAAGCTTTGTAAGAGATTTCTTTTGTAATCGAAGCTTTCCATTGTTCCACTCTTTGCTCTTACCTTGTGTGCATGTGTGTGTATGTGTGTGCATGCTTGTGTGCTTTCACTCACGCACTTGTGCCATCACTTGCTCACGGTCTTCATACCGGTCCTCACGTCTCCACGAATTGACATTTATGAGGTGAAGCCATTGTGCTAGAGTGACACCAAATTTGGCACCGTTGCCATTGTGCTAGAGTGACACCAAATTTGGCACCGTTGGTACTTGCCATTGTGCTAGAATGACACCAAATTCGGCACCGTTGCCGGGGAGAGAGCTTGGAGGACGAGCATGTGATGGTAAGACGTAGAGTACCGACATTGGAAGGTAAAAAAATCACCATTTTCAGTTCAGTTTTTGAGTTTTTCTTCATCTTCATCTTCACCATCACCACCATTTCCTCCCCATCTTCATCTTCTCTGATTTGTTTAATTTTCGACTGTACATTCACCTCATTTTTCACTTGTGGCTATGAGAAAGAAGAGCAGAGGGAGTTCAGAGCTAAAACGCTAAAGCATACTTGTGGAAAACGCTCAAAATACCCCAAAAATTGGAAGACGGTATTGCAGAGTGACAAGACCTGCGTCTGGTATCGCGAGTGTTGTATCGTGACTTTGAAGGGTTACTTTGCATCTATAGGCACATAGGAGTGACAAGGAGAACATAAGATACAAATAATTGCAAAAATTTTTGAATTTGGGTGTCAAAAACTCCAAGTATCGTGTCCGGTTGAGTTTTGGTATCGCGATACTAGAACTCCCGCGTATTGCGATACTTGTCGAGGTATCCTATCGTGCATACCCACTTGAGGTATTGCGATACCATTCTGGTATCGTATCATCAAGTGCTAGATCACGATCGCGGTCGCCCCGGTGGTATCGTATCGTGGTCCACCTAGTATCATATCGTGTCGATCACGGTATCGTATCGCGTGCATGATTGGTATCATATTGTGCACCTTGTGGTATCGTATCGTCGGCCACGTTGGTATTGTATCGCCAAATCGATATCGTATAGCCTCCTGTTTTGGTATCATCGTTTGATCCTTTGGTATCGTATTGCTCAAAGAGTCAGTATCGTATCATGAGCCAATCAAGTATCATCTCATTAGCTATTCTGGTATCATATCGTGAGAGTAACAGGTATCATATCATCACGAGAGTTCACTAGTATCGTATCGTGAGGTTGGTATCGTATCGTGCCAATCAAAGGTATCGTATTGTGACCACTTCCAATATCATATCTTCTGTATTGTGGAAGTTGGTATCGCCTTGGTGGTATCATATCGTCTGAAGTGGTATCGTGTATCATGGAAAAAGAGGTATCGTATCGCCTGTTCTGAGGTACTCCCAGAGAGATCCTGTTTCCCTGTTTTAACCCCCAAAACCCTGAACTGGCATAAATTTCTCATATGAAATCCGTTTGCTCTGATTTTGGGTTTGTTGGAAAGCTCATGGGGAGTTCTAGAAAAATCTTGATTGATTACGGTAAAATTAATATGTGGATTATTAGATATAGTATTTTGAAGTTGACCCTCAGGGAACTAGGAAACCAGGGAGTTCCAAAGGATTCTGTGCTATACAAGAGAACCTTGGGACAAGAAGATAAGGCTTATGAACCTGAGATCTGGTAGACGCCTAGGCAAGGATAGACAAAGCATTAGATCATCTGAGGCCAGTGTCAGCCATACAGCCAAGCCTTGGGCTCAACAACTTAGTGGTTATCCTTACACATTAAGTTCTGAAACAAGTGACTCAGAAATGTCTTTTAGCATGGAAAGACCCACACGTACCTCAGGTACTGCTTATTTACAAACACCAGAAGGTCCCTATAAAACACAGTTGGAGTATATCAAGACAACCGATTAGGTGCTTGCATCTATGAGGATGGCCTAAGACGATCAGTGGTCCAACTCAAAAATCCCGACCAACCCTTTGGACTTGAACACCTAGTGGTCAAGTTTGAAGAGGGTTCATACATTGATAAGGAAGGAACCATGTATGTGATTACTAGCCTACCAGATAGGACAGATGAGTTTGGAAACATCATTCCTAAGAACGAGCTAGGAGACCTAGAGCAAGCAGACCTAGAGCAAGGAGACCTAGAGCAAGGAGACCTAGAGCAAGGAGACCTAGAGCAAGGAGACCTAGAGCAAGGAGACCTAGGATGAGAACCCAAGACTCCTAGAGGTAAGTCAGTCTTGACAAGGGTCATCACTCCAGAATGGATTCCCCAAGACAACAAAAACATAGAATTGTTTGTGAATAGAGAAACAGAGGAAGCCTTTTGGAGATTGCATCAAGTCTGCAAGTAACATTAGAAGCCTCGACCAGCAACAACCATGTGCCTTTGGCATAACCTTGACTTTTGCACCATTTAGGTCATGCATTTCCAAAGTATGCATTATTATAGGGTCACATTATGGACGTGCATAGACACAATTCAGAAATCCCAGGCACATGAGACACAATTTCCATATGTAAAATATTTTATTGATACTAATCTCTTTCTTCTTGTTTTATGCCATCGCGAGCAACAAAAAAAAAAGAGAGAGAGAGACAAGACTGTGTGCTTGAAGAATCTCATAAAGTGAACCATCAGAAAGGACATCCATCAACATGAAAGACAAGCCAATGGTCAATCACCATGATGGAAGTACAACACAAAGAGATGAAGATCGACGGACCTTTCACCATGGTAAGAATTGTATGCTTCAACAACACTATAACCATGATAGATTAGGAAACCTCCTCGTCGGCATACCCTTGAGCACTTAGCTCAAGACTCAACTTCTTGCACCATAATTCTTCCAATGCATTTCCCAAGTATGCATGCATAGGGCTACATTACAAGGCCGTGCACAAGGCACATTCTTCTTCCAACCCATGCACCAATGCACTTACCCATCAGTCATTATGGGTCACAAGTACTTGGCATGAAAACTAGGGCAGCCATCTTTGACAACCAGAGGACATCAAGGTGACAAGAGCAAGAGCAAGGAAACAATCCACCGCCGAGAGCTACTCACAATCAACTGTGATAATCTCTTTTGAGCAGCTCACAATTTCTGAAAGCTCAACAATACACTCTCATGCTTGAATCAAAGACGAAGTATACATAGAGAGACTAACCATGAAGAATGGGGCAAGCGATCCCACTACAAGTGGAAGATAGACCGCTCTCGTGGAGACATGAGGAACTCCACCTCTCAAAGTACTACATGGAACAACCACTACAACAAGGGTCTGTCAGAGATGACAGGCTCAAGAGGGGGGGGGAGTGTTGACAATCAAGGTCAAGTACCACAGTCCAGATCAAGCACAAGCATAGAAGCACATCAAGGAAGTGGACACACAAGAAGAAGGAGCATGTAGGGAGCTCCATGAAGCACATGTCAAATTTTCAGAAGAAATCCCTATAAAAATAGTGTTTTTTATCACTAAAAACCATTGTAAATACCATTTTTTTATTTTTGCAACTCCATTTTCTTCAAGCCGAGGAGTCCTCAAGCTTGAGGAATATTAGAACTATTATCCTACCAATTTTCATAATTTTTAGACTCCGTTTGAGCCCCCAAATAAGCCTTGGAACCTATTTTTTAACTAGGCCAGACTCTAGGTCTAGACAGGACCAAAACAACTCAAAAAACTATAAAAAGTGCTAGAGAGCTCATTTTTGAGGTTAGCTTGTTGTAGATTTGAGCTTTGTCAGAGATTTCTTTTGTAATCGAAGCTTTCCATTGTTCCACTCTTTGCTCTTACCTTGTGTGCGGGTGTGTGTATGTGTGTGCATGCTTGTGTGCTTTCACTCACACACTTGTGCCATCACTTGTTCATGGTCTTCATACCAGTCCTCATGTCTCCATGGATTGACATTTATGAGGTGAAGCTCCTCACGTTGGTACTTGCCATTATGCTAGAGTGACACCCCCCAATTAAAATTTTTGTTTTAGTCTAAAGTCACTACAGGACAAAACAAGGATTTGTTGGCTGCCCACTTTTGGAGACAATCCTGGGAGATCAAAGTGAGCACCAAGATAGTCTAGCAGTTAGGAACGTACGTGAACCGACACTCAAATGAAGGCAAGGCATTATTCTTGGAGACTAAGCAAGGTGAGCATAGTCTAAACTAAGCGAAGAGAAAGAGACATACAGTGAGTGTGTGACACAGAGAAGTGAAGTGCAAGGTGTGCAAGAAGAGTGACTTAGAAATGTGTAGAGAAGTACTAAGCTATGCAATCAAAGGTCACAAGGTCCCATTGAAGTTGTGTGCACATCGACAGAAGGTGTCCATCCCTCCCCTATTGGAAGCTTGAGTGCAAGGTGTGCACAAGTGCAAGCTCTTAGAGAAGGTGGAGGTATGGTGTAGAGTGAAGCTCGGTGGAAGCAAGAACCTTGGGTATTTTGTAACTTTGTTGATTGTGCACTCTTCGGGATTTTGCATAGAGAGCATTTGGACTGTATTGTACATCATCATTGTAATTTTCTCCTTATAATCAATCTACAGAAGCTTCTGGTGTCTGTATCTTTCTTCCTTCTCCTACAAACACTCAAATCCCTTTCTACACAAGTATCCCCCGACAAAACTTGGCACGCACGATGGGACCACAAGGAGATTTGAACATAAGAGAAGCAAATTGCAAAGTATAGAAGAGTTCAAGGGTACGGATAGTACTGTACTGACTTAAACAGTAATATTTCTTCCATTGGAATTCTCTTAAACTAAGAGGAGTATGAACAGCTCATGACCGCAACCCGATCTCAAAGCTTGAGGGTCCCTTGCAAAGCAACAAAAAGGAAGGTTATTCGAAGATCAACTAGTCCATTGTCATCGACATCAATAGTAAAGAATATGGTAGCCCAGGTAGATTTGGAAACTTTACTTTCTAGATTGAATATCAATTTTTCAGAGGGCTAGCACAAGAAGACCCAGATGAGCACATTAGGAGATTCTTAGCCTTATGTAAAACAAGGGGTCTGATGGGAAGAGAAGATGCATTTTTTATTCTTTTCCCTGCAACATTAGAAGGACTAGCAGAAAAATGGTTTAGTCAGTTCACCGACAACCATTTCACCACATGGGATTTGCTGAAGGAAGCATTTAGAACACAGTTCCAACAAGGGAACACAACTGAAAACATTATTGAAGCATTAGAAAATTTAAGACTAGGTCATGGGGAGACCTTCCCATAATTTGTTACTGGAGCTAAGGCATTAATGGCCAAACTGCCAGACCCTCCCCATGATTTTTTTATCAAGAAGTGGGTGGCTAAACCACTTCCCATATCATCACAATGTAAAATAAAGGAGTTAGTTTCACTGACAACAACAATAGAAGAATTTATCAATACAACTACAAGATTGGAGCAAATTAGGCAATAGTATGGGGCAAGATCTTCCAATTTATCATATATTGCAGATGTTGAAGACCCAGTAATTCAGCTAAGGAAAGAGCTTGAGAGCTTAAAAAGGAGTATGCCCCAAAAAGAGGAGGAGAGTGCTCTAACTCAATTGCTCTAACTCATGTGGTAAGTGAATGTCCATTACTAATTTTAACTTGCCAGCTATGCAAGAAAGGTGGTCATGAGACCCATGAATGTCAATCAAGAGGGATGCCTGCACAACCTTATTGGGCACAAGGAGGTGCTCAATTCTCAACCAATGTAATGGCGGCAGCCCCAACAAAGGCAACAATTATAACCAAAGACCTAGAGGTAATTATGGAAATGGGCCTAGAAGGCCAATTATCTGTTTCAGGTGTGGAGAGTGTGGACATTATCAGAGTAAATGCACCTTGTCAAAAAATTCACCCCCTTAGAGGAATCTCCCAGATGCCAGGGATCATTATACAAATTGTTGCCCACAAAACAAAGCATCTACATCTGGGCCCTATCTCCAAAAGATCTCGGTAGATAATCATGGAGCAACAGAAGGAGCCAATGTTGTACAATCACCATCCACTAGTGTGGTACAATTAGAAGAAATCAACTCCATGGTCATGTAGACAAGAAACAAAGGGAAAATTCCAGAAGAACCAAACCAGAGATCAAATAATTTTGGAGGTCACAAAGACCAGAGGGTACATTAGAGAAAATTAGATATATATATGAAGATGCAAAACAAGAGAAATGAAGTTCAACAAAATGTGAAGAGGTAGCACAAAAAAAAAATCAAAGACTAACGATTTCATTGAGAACGCACACAACCGGGCCCACAAGGAACTTGAGAAATCAAACATCAAAATTGATCTTAGGGAATATGGAGCTTCAAGATTATTCATGTCAATTAAAATGGAGGTTAGTATTCTTGAGTTGATAAACATGGATGCAGACTGTAGATTATTGATGAGGTTTCCTCATCCACCTTAGTGGCCAAGACTACTACCTTAGGCCAAGGGAAGGGTGTGGAAGAAGCACCTCTCACTCACTATAAGAGCCCAAGACTGACAGTAACAATTAAAGGATTAAAGCTACATGGAGTCATTGTGCATGGTGGGTCTGGCATAAATTTGATGTCTGAGCATACCATGGAGAAGCTTGGCCTACGCCCATCCAGACCAGCCCACTTCACCGTCACTTTGGCAGATCAAAGCAAAGTAAGGCCAATGGGGGTGATCCCAAAAGTTCCACTGGAAGTACAAGGAAATCTCTTCATTTTGGATTTTGTGGTATTAAGACTACCCCACGTAGAGGGGGGATTTTTCCTCTTGATTGGAAGACCATGGTTGAAGCATGCAAGTGTCATCCATGACTGGGATAAAGGCACTATGTGGGTACAAAAGAAAGAACAGGAACTTAAACATATATATTTAGAGGAGGGTCCAGATCATAAAGGGAACACTAGCATGATGCAATCAGTTGGCATTTGCATGGAACAAGAAATGGAGGACAACCACAATTAGAGTTCAGGGAGGAAGAAGACATTTTGAATTGGCTGCAAGCAGGCAACACTTCCTCTTGTTTTGGAGTTTTTCTAAATAATTCTTACACAGATGAATGTTATGATAAAAAGGAGGATAAAGTTCAGGTTGATGGATTGGGAGAACCCATCACAGACCACAGAAGGGGGAGGAAGACACCCCTCAAGCACAACTTGGAGGAGGATGCAACAACAACAGGGAAGGAAGTTACTAAAATAAAGACAAGGTAAAACATATTAGTGAGGAATGTTCTTTGCCAATTCAAGAAATCCATGCAGGATGGATGCAGGAAAAGAGGAATATATTGAGACTCAGAACACTCCTGCTTATGCAACAATGCGGGAAAAGTTATTGGAGGAAAACAGAGTTGGAGGTGAGCATGTAGATACCATGGTAGGTAGAAACCCAGTCAAAGAAGTACAATTAGGCACTCAAGAAAATAATCATCCAGTTGTGGTGGCCACTTGGTTGTGGAGCCACCCTGAGTTGCTTGAAAAGATAAAATCTTTCTTGACACACTATGAAAATATTTTTGTGTCTCATTATAAAGACTTAGAAGGAGTGCCTACCAATTATGGAGAGCACAAAATCCCTCTTGTTGATGGAGCTAAACCGATAAGAGGAAAGAGTTATAGACTTAACCCAAAATATGCTAAAGCTGTTTATTTGGAAATACAGAAGATGGAAGATGCAGGAATCATCATTCCTGTGGAACACTTAGAATGGCTTTCACCAATGGTTATAGTACCAAAGAAGAATACCAACAAAATCAGGATTTATGTTGACTTTAGAACACTCAACAAAGTAACCATTCCAGATGGATTCCCCATGCCTTTTGCAGAGAAGGTCATTGAAGAAGTGGTTGGACACGCATTATATAGCTTTATGGACGGCTTTAGTGGCTATAACCAAATATCCATCCACCCAGAGGATCGTGAAAAGACGACTTTTATCACACCTTGGGGCACATATGTGTATGTAAAAATGCCATTTGGACTCAGAAATGCTCCAACCACCTTTAACAGGACTGTCAACCTCATTTTTGGACCCTTATTGCTAGAAACACTTAGAATTTTCATGGATGACTTTTCTTCATTTTCAGGATCTCACAAAGAGACCCCTTTGGATTGCTTGGACCATCACTTGAGACAGCTGCAAAATGTTTTTAAAAGATGGAGGGAGATTAAACTAAAGATGAACCCAAATAAATGTCATTTCGTTGTGACAGAAGGAACCCTCTTGGGACATGTGGTATCTGCTAAAGGTATGGCTCCGGACCCTGATAAAATTATTTCTAAACCCAAATCTCCTAAAGAGATTCAAAGCTTCTTGGGGCATATTGGGTACCACAAAAGATTTATCAAAATATATGGAGAGATAGCAAGACCACTAGCTAGACTTACAAGTAAAGAAGTACCCTTTAAATGGGATGAAGAAGAAGAAAATGCTTATCAGACATTAAGGTCCAAATTGGTGGCTGCACCAATTCTTATCACACCATATTGATCAAATACTTTTCATGTACATGTAGATGCCAGTGCATATGCAGTGGGTGCAGTTTTGGCTCAATAGGGTGCAGTTTTGGCTCAACACAGTGAAGAATGCAAACTTGATAGACTTATTTAGTATGCTAGTCAAATTTTGACTAAGGCTAATAAAAATTATAGCACCACAGAAAGAGAGGCCCTAGCAATGGTTTTCATTGTACAAAAGTTTCATCATTATTTGCTAGGTGTGAAATTTGTTATCATCACTGATCATCAGCCACTCAAGTATCTATTGAACAAGCCACAAGTAAATGGGAGGATATGGCGGTGGCTAGTCTTGTTCTAGGAATTTGATTTTTCTGTAGTCCATAGACCAGGTAAGTCAGAGGTGTGGACCCAAGCCAACAAGGCAGAGGCACAACCCCTTGATTATTTCCACTTCTTGGCAACCATTTGAGAAGTGGGGGCTAGATTTCGTAGGGCCCATTTACCCTACGTCAATTCCAAAGAGAGAAAAATATCTATTGATTGCCACTGACTATGCAACAAAGAGGTTTGAAGCTATTGCCTCCCCTGATTGCACACTGCTCAAACAGTTGCTGATTTCATTTATAGTAACATCATTTGCAGATTTGGATATCCCCTTGAAATTCGTATAGACCAAGGTACTCATTTGTGAACAAGGTCCTGCATGAAATTTTTAAGAGGTACAAAATTCTACATAGGACCTCTTGTGCCTATTATCGAAGAGCTAATGGATAGGAGAATCCACCAATAAGGTATTAATTGCCATGTTAAAAAAGGAATGTATGTTACAATCCACTTCTTGGGGCATTGCTTATCAAGGTACCCTATGGGCGTACAGATTAGCTTACAAAGAAGCTATTGGATACTCTCCATTCCTACTGGTTTATGGGATATTGCCTATTGAACCCTTTAAATTCCTACATGGGTCACCAAAACTAGCATTTATGTAGAGAAAGAAAGATTGTGGGGTCTCTCAGAGGCTTGGAGCACTGCACAAAGTGGAAGAGATACATCTACATGGTGCAAAACAATTGATAGAGACTTAAATGAAGAGGAAGGAGGCACATGATCGGAATCTATGGAACAATAACTTACAAACAGGCATGTTAGTTCTTCTCCATAGACCTCAAATCTACACACAAGTAAGGGGAAAATGGCTTCCACATTGGGAAGGACCTTATAGAATGAAGATGATGTTGAAATGGGGTGCAGTGGAGCTAGAGACTCTAAAAGGAGAGGTACTACCACTGGTCAATATCAAGGCTCAAGGCCTATCATCAGCACAACTGAAGATTTTTGGATCACTTCGCGCTTGCAAGATTTGTCTAGGTTGTACATAGCCTTCTCATATCATTTTTGCTCAAGTTTTAGTAGTTTTTATCCATTTTCATGCTTGTTTGTTGAGTTTTTTTTTATGCAACTTAGAAGCCATTTCTCAGCCCTTTGCATAAACAAAATTTTAGGAAATTTTGGGAATTTTTAAAGAATTTTTAAAAATTTTTTTAGAACTTTTATCTTTTTTCAATGTCATTTTTCTTAATTAAATGGAGGAAATAAGGAAGATTTCTATAGTTTTGAGGGAGATAAGTAGCCTAGACATTTAGGGAATTTTTCGAGATTTTTTAAATATTTTGTTTGGATTATTTTTGAAATTTTTTGGATTTTAATTGTAATTTTTATCTAATTTTGAAAAAAAGGCCCCCCATGGATTTTCTTTATTTAAATTAAAAAAAAGCCTCCTCACCCCCTTGCATTTAAAAAAAAAAAAAGAAAAACCTCTCTCTCTCTCTCTCTCTCCCCACCAAGTGGACCCCCTCCCTCCAACCCCATGATTTTTTACTTTTTGTTTTTTATTTTTTATTTTTTATTTTATTTTTATTTATTTTTGTTATTTCTTTATTTTTTTCTTTTCTTTTATTTTTTTATTTTATTTTATTTTATTTTTACTTTTTTCTTTTTATTTAAGTTTTGCCCAACCCCCCATGCATTGAACTATATATATATATATATATATATATATATATATATATATATATATATATATATATATATATATATATATATATGTATTCAAATATATATATTTTTTATTTTTCATGGTCGAATGCTTTTGGCTTTAGATTGCACCTCGAATGGCCATTTTTTTCAAATTTGGGATCATTTTCATGTCTTTTGGCACCTCTAAACTCATTTTTGCACTTAGTTGTTCCAAAATTCCAAATTTTTTATGACTTTTAGTCAAAACACACAAGTTTTGAGCACATCTATCATGTGTTTTTCATTGTGCACATGGTCCACCTGGTCTATTCTCACCTCATTTTACCATATGATTCAAATTTTCCCATATGCACCCTCTGTAGCTTTACTGTTTTATCATTTTTGTCCCTCTCGAGAGCCCATAATCCTACTCCCTCACCCTCCCTTTCTCCTTCTACCGAGCCCTATCCTTACCCCTCCTTACCCTATCACTTTCAGCCCTATCAGCCCTCCATACAGTTTCCTGCTACCCTCCATTCGCCATCATTTTCTCTTCAATGCAACATTTCCACTTTTGGTTCTTCTCTGGTGCTTGTTCTTTACTGCTCCTACTGGACTTGGTAGCTGCTCAATTGTCCTTTCGAAGATTTTGCAGTACAGGTATCATGGTGTCATCTCTGCTAAGAGTTTTGGCTATGGCTCTTTGGGACGGAGAGCCCATTAGGTGCTAGGCAACTATTGAGCCCATAAAAGTCATGTTGGTCAAAGTCAACCATAATCAAAGTCAAAGAGATCAAAGTCAACATATTCAAGGTCAAAGTCAACATGGAAAAAGTCAAAGCATTCAAAGTTCGGGTGTCAAGGTGCACAGGTAGTGCATAATTAATTGTTCACAAAGGTTATATTTGTAGAAAGTTGGATGCAGGTTACAGGTTGCATAGTGTCTTTCTGTAATTCGCTAAGGTTCAAAGTGTTTTTAAAATGTTTGGAAGGTTCAGGTGAACCCTCTCTTAGGTGCACATTTGAAGAATTAAAACACAAACTGTGAAGGTATGTGAAGCGGCAACGTACGCAAAAGTGAAAGTATGGCCCCCAATTAAAATTTTTGTTTAGTCTAAAGACACTACAGGACAAAATAGGGATTCATTGGCTGCCCACTTTTGGAGACAATCTTGGGACATCAAAGTGAGCACCAAGATACTCTAGCAGTTAGGAGCATACGTGAATCAACACTCAAATGAAGGCAGGGCATTATTCTTGGAGACTAAGCAAAGTGAGCATAATCTACACTAAGAGAAGAGCAAGAGACATACAGTGAGTGTGCGACACAGAGAAGTGAAGTGCAATTTGTGCAAGAAGAGTGACTTAGAAGTGTGCAGAGAAGTACTAAGCTATGCAATCAAAGGTCACAAGGTCCCATTGAAGCTGTGTGCACGTCGATAGAAGGTGTCCATCCATCCCCTATTGGAAGCTTGAGTGCAAGGTGTGCACAAGTGCAAGCTCTTAGAGAAGGTGGAGGTCTGGTGCAAAGAAGCTCTGCGGTAGCAAGAACCTTTGGTATTTTGTAACTTTTTTGATTGAGCACTCTTTGGGATTTTGCATAGAGAGCATTTGGACTGTATTGTATATCATCATTGTACTTTTCTCCTTATAATCAATCTACAGAAGCTTCTAGTGTCTATATCTTTCTTCTTATCTTTCTCCCTTCTCCTACAAACACTCAAATCCCTTTCTGCACAAGAATACCCCAACATAAAGACCTTGATATTGAGTACCCTTGAGATACTTCAAAATCCTTTTAGCAGCTTCCAAGTGAGGTGCTCTAGGTTTATGCATGAATTGGCTTAAAACACCTACTCCATAAGCTATGTCAATCCTGGCTAAAGTTGCATAGTTTATACTTCCAACTATGCTTTGATATCATGCAATGTCTTCAAGAAAATCACCTTCATGAGCACTCAATTTATGATTTACCTCCATAGGGGTGCTAGCTACCTTTGCATTCTCCAAGTGGAACTTCTTCAACATGTCCTCCACATATTTCCTTTGGGTAATGTAAAAATTCGTGTAGACCAATTCAAGTCCAAGAAAATACTTTAGAAACCCTAGATCACTGATTTTGAACTCTTGCATCATTTGGTTCTTGATTCGTTTGATGCCATTGGCATCACTACCTGTCAGGATGATATCATCAACATACACACATAAATATATCATTTTCGAGTTACTTCTTTTGATAAACAGAGAAGAATCTGCCTTGCTCATTATGAATCCTTGATCTTGAAGGTAGGTAGTTAACCTATGATTCCATGCCCTAGGTGCCTGCTTCAAACCATAAAGAGATTTGTTCAATTTGCACACATATTTTACCTTGCTTGGGTCTTCATAGCCAGGAGGTTGAGCCATGTAAACCTCCTTTGAAATCTAGCCATTGAGAAAAGCATTTTTCACATCCAATTGATACGTATTCCAATTACTAGATGCAGCCACACTTACCAATACTCTGATGGTTTGCACTTTAGCCACAGGTGAGAAGGTCTCTTCATATTCAACTCCTTGGGTTTGTGCAAAACCCTTAGCCACAAGTCTAGCTTTATACCTGTTTATGGATCCATCTGAGTTCCTTTTGATTTTGTAAATCCATCTAGAACCAATTAACTTCATTAATGCCTTCTTGGGTACTAGCTCCCAAGTATCATTCTCTTGGAGTGCTTCTATTTCCTCATCCATAGCTTCCTTCCATTCTGCCTTGGTACTTGCTTCTTCATATGAAGAAGGTTCTTCAAGTGATGAGTCCTTAGCAAGATAAATAGAATGCTTAGTAACTAATGAAGAATCATACCCATATCTGATTGGTTTCTTACTCTCCCTTTGTGATCTCCTTAGAGTTTGGTTGGATGATTGAGATAAGTCTTCCAATCTATTCATCTTGGCCTTGCCCTTTGTTTTCCATGCTTTGAACTCTTCTAAGTTGATGGTGTACTCATCATCCGATTTGATGTCTTCAATTGTGTTACGCTCCTCCTTGGTAAGGCTTGGAAATTCCTCTTCCAAGTCATATGGCAAGTTAACCTTCCTGCATTCACTTTCAAACCAAGAATCATTCTCATCAAACACAACATCTCTACTGACCATAAATACTTTGTTGGATGGATTATAAAACCTATATCCTTTCTGATTTAAATCATACCCTATGAGATGCACTTCTCTGCCTTAGGGTCTTGCTTACCTCTATTTTGAGATGGAACATGCACATAAGCAACACATCCAAAAATTCTACAATGATTAAGTGATGTCCTCCTACCATGCCATGCTTCATATGGGGTCATCCCATCAAGTGATTTGGATGGCAACTTGTTAATAAGATAAATGGTAGTAGAAACACTTTCTGCCCACAAATAATTAGGTAATTTCTGTTCATTAAGCATTGATCTAGCTGCTTCCACAATCAACCTGTTTCTCCTCTTTGCTACCCCATTTTTCTCAGGGGTATACCTTGTAGTAATCTCCCTTTTGATACCTCTGTCGTGCAAAAATGCATCAAATTCATTGGAGAAGTACTCACCTCCTCCATCTGACCTTATCCTCTTTAGAATTCTTCCTATTTGACTTTCCATAAGTGCAAGATATTTTTTGAAACAACTGAACACTTCATCTTTGTGCTTCATAAAATACAAGATAGTCCACCTATTGAAATCATCAATGAATGACACATAATACCTTGAGCCTGAAATTGAAGGATCCTTGCTTGGTCCCCACACATCTGTGTGAACAAGTTCCAAATAGTCCTCATGCATATAGCCTTTCTTTGAAAAAGGTAACCTGTGTGATTTACCAAACTGACAAGCACCACATTTATAGATCATATATTTCTTGGATACATTAGGTATCCCAAGCACACATTGATCTCTACATATTTGCGTCAAGGTTCTCTCACCAATATGCCCTAATCTTTTATGCCAAATCTCTTACTTAGACAATATTTGATCCTTGTAATTATAAAGTGCATTATTTCTAGTGTCCTCAAGCTCAAATGTAAATAATCTACCTGTTTTTTCTCCCTTGGCAGTTCTCTTGAATCCATGCTGGGTGTCCTCCACAAAGGCTCCGTATTTGTTGAACCTAACGTGCAAACCATTCTCCACTATCTGTCCAATGCTCATCAAATTCTTGGTGATTGTAGGTACATAAAGAACCCTGATCAACATATCCCTATTCCCATAAGAAGTTTTGACATTTCCTACCTTGAACACTGAATGCTTAGTGTCATCACCTGTCTATACTTGGTGCTTTCCCTTGGGCTCCTCATGATCACAAAGAAGAGCTACATTGCCTGCTACATGGTTTGGACAACTTGAGTCAATATAGAAGAGGTGCTCATCATTCATACCTTGTTTTGAAGTCATGTTCATAATGAGAAGGGAATCCTCTTGATCCTCTATACAATTGTTGAAGTCCTTTCTTGATTTGTATCCTCCTTGGTAGTTGTTATTGAAATTGTTGTTGTAGCCATGGTTGTAGCCTTGATTATGGTTGAATCTTCCTCTTGATTGTGGGTAGCCACCTCTTTGATATCCTCTTCCTCTCTGATTCTTGAAGTTCCTATAGTACTCATTTGTAGTGTGATTAGACAGTCCACATATATTGCATGGGGAAGAGTTGAAAGGTCTCCCCCTACCTTGCTTACCTACTCTGCCCCTTCCTCTTGAGTTCCTCCTCTCCCTGCATAGTTAGCTTGAGAAGTAGTACCTTCATCTTTTGCTTTTTTGCTCTTTCCTTTATCTTTACACTTTCCTTTTAATTATCTCTGTATAGGGCAGAAGATTTGTTACCTCTTGATGGTTCTCCATTTTTGTTGAGCTTGGCTTCATGGGTAAAGGGTTTTCCCATGAGTATAGTGAGATCTGGAATTTGCATGTCCATGTAAAGGTCCATAGCAGTTGTGAAGGCTTCCCATTTATCATCTGCCTTGATGCCATTGATTATTTGTCTCACTATTTGCTCTTCTTCAATCTCCTCTCCTATGCTTGCTAATTGATCAACCACATCTTTAACCTTGGTCATATACTCTGACACACTGTGCTTAGGTTGCTTCCTTTGAGTGGTAAACTCAATCCATAATTGATTTTTCCTAGCTCTTGTGTTGGAAGAAAAATATGAAGATAATGTATCCCAAGTCTCTTGGGAAGTTTTACAATTCCTAATGTGTGGAAGAAGGAAGTCAGAGATAGAGTTAAGTAGATATGATGTTGCTAAAACATCTTTGGCACACCATGAGTTGAGTCTTTCGAGCTCCTCTCTTGTAGGTTGTCCTTTGCTTCTGAAAATGGGCATCTCCTCATCTCCTGATATGTATCCAAGGAGACTTCTTCCTTGTAGATATTTCTTCATCCTCAAGGACCATGCTAGATAATTGTTCTTGTCCAATTTATCAATTGAAGAGGGGAAACCATCTCCCATTTTACCTCAACTAAGTCTTGCTCTGATACCACTATTGGGAGAGATGGATGGATACCTCAAGTGAGCTGGTACTACCAAAACTTGCTTTGTACCTTCCCTATTTCACTTCAGGGTTATGTAGTAGGCCTTCTTAGCTTGCAAATGGCACAAAATAAGTACCTATATACTTTCGGGATGATGCTTCAAACAATTAGATCAAAACAGATTACTTTGCAAATAGCTATTGATAAAAAACTTGCTATTTTTGTCTTGACACCTACTGGATATTTTGCTCAGTGCTCACAGTACAGTAGCAACTGATCAAAACCCTTTTGAGGGTATCTAATTATCTTATATAGCTAATGATTACAGATGGAATCATCTAAAATGATGAACTATGTACTGAGCAATCAATTTAACAATCAAGAGCTTACCCCTCACTTAAGGGACTGAGCAGAGAATGACCAGAGAGCATTTCGATGCGGATTTCTCCAAATTAGCTGAAGGAAATACCTTGAAAATTTAGGTAGACTTTGAGTTGATTCCAACAAGCTATAGAACGTGAAAAATGATGGAGAGATCACGGAGATATGGTCATGCAAAGTTCACTGTTCTGAGCAGACATAGTAGAGATGTAGACAGAGTTGATCAATGAAATGTATGTATTATAAAACATTGTTGTACAAGATCATTGGCATAGAAATGATGCCCAATGATAGTGGGATGAGTAGGCTATGGAGTAAGCTACTCAACTCCTGCAAATGATCTATGGAAGAGCTCTCAAGGAGGCCACGTAGAAGCTCTTCTTAGCGTCACCTACTATTACGGCCAACAGTCATCAGGTGCCACTTCGGCTAGACCTTGAGGCGGCTAAGCCGTCATCGCAGCAAGGTAGGCACTGAGTCTGAAATGTCGAGCGGGTGAACCCGTAGTACCCGTGACTCTCACAAGCTCTTTTTATAATGAGTTCTTCATTCAATTTTGAATTTGAATTCAAATAAGGCACCAGCTAAAATTACTTCCTCTAAATGAGGAGTGATTCTACCAAATAAAATTTGTATCTCTTGTTTTCTCTAACTCCACAAGATTTAAGATCTTGAAAGGTTCTCTCAAAGATTTAACTTTTACACATGGTAAATGACTAGATATTACAAGCTATGGTTCATGTGAATCATCACATGCTTTCACATATAATCCTTCAAGGTAAGCCAAATGTGAAGGTTTGGATACTTGCACCAAAAATTTCTTACTTTTATTTTTATCCTTAACTTTATTCTTATCTATATAAAGGGCAGAAGATTGGTTACCTCTTGAGTTGTCACCATTTCCGTTGAGCTTTGCTTCGTGGGTGAAGAGTTGTCCCATCAATGTGTTGGGATTAGGTATCTGCATATCCATGTAGAGATCCATTGCAGTGGTGAAGGATTCCCACTCGTCACCAACCTTAATCCCATTGATGATTTGCATCACTATGTGTTCATCCCCTATTTCTTCTCCAATGCTTGCAAGTTGGTCTACAACATTCTTCATTTTGGATACATAGTCGCCCACTCCTTGCTTTGATTGCTTCTTGAGAGTTGTGAATTATATCCACAACTGATTCTTCCTATCCCTTGTGTTGGAGGAGAAGTATGATGAAAGCACTTCCCAAGTCTCTTGGGAGGTTTTACAATCTCTAAAATGAGGTAAGAAGAAATTAGAGATTGAGTTTAGTAAATATGACCTTGCAAGAGCATCCTTTGCACACCATGTGGTTAGCTTCTCTTACTCTTCCCTTGTTGGTTGATTCTTGCTCCTCAAGATTGGCATGTCTTCATCTCTTGAGATGTATCCATATAAGCTTCTCCCTTGAAGGTATGCTTGCACCCTTAGGGACCATGTTGAGCAGTTTTTCCTGTCCAATTTGACAATGAAGGATGGAAAACCATCTCCCATCTTGATTGTTCTTGCTCTGATACCACTGTTGGAGGAGATGGTGGATAATCACAAGAGATGAGTTGGTGCAGCTAAAACCTGCTTCACACCTACTATAAGTAATGATTGGAGGGTGTTGTGGGCCTTCTTAACTAGCTAATAAGCCTACATGATCATATATGTTGCTTGGAAGATGATGCATAAATGATGGGATCAAAACAGATAGGTAGGCATATGATTCAATGCACAAAACTTGTTATTTTGGTTGAGACACCTGCGGAGTGTTTTACTCAATTCTCTGTGTACAACAACAATTAATAAAATTCCTTTTGGGGAACTTTAGTTAGCTTAACAAGATACCATTCATGAGTGGAATCATCTAAAATGAAAAACTATATGCAGAGAATTATGTTTAGCAAGTAAAGCAACTACCTTGACTTTTACGGGCCTTGACAATCACAGACTAGTGGGAAAACTTTGATTAATAAGTGGTGATCAAGTGAACCATTATGGATGAAACTTTATAGGAGTAAAGTAGATAGTATACAGAAGATGTTATGCTTTAAATCATGCAAAACAATGTAATATACAGTGAGAACCATCTCAGACAATATCACTGTTTTGATAGAGTGTGATAGAGATATGAGAGTAGGAAGTAACGAACATGTATTGACTAAATCATGTAAAACTACAAAGTCATTGGCAATAAGGCATTGCTCAATGAGTGTAGGATGAGAGAGCTATGAGGTGAGCTCCTTTTCTCAATGAAGGTACATGGAAAGGATCTTAGAACCTCGAGACACATGCGAGATTTTCTTCTCAACTTTTATAGCTTTGTGTTGGAGCCAAGCATTTGAATTCAAATTCAAATCCTCACCTAAAAGTAATCCTAAAGTATAGGATTGATTCTCTCTTGACTTTAACTACCAAATGATACGAGATTCCAAGCTTCCTAACTCCTTGTGGGTCTACATCACTTTTATAATGAGTAATTAGACTCAAAGTTATAAGAGTTTGTACATATGAAGCTTCTCAAGTGATATGCGAATACATCAAGTTTATGTGTATTCATCAAGTATGTAGGCTTGGGCTTAATTGCACCAAAAAACCCCATGTAGACAGGAAGAAGCCTTCCCATTTGAGTAGAAAAGAAATTTGCAGGAAATTGCGACTCTCTCCATGCATATTCTTCCATAGAGCAAAGTTTGTACCATCAAATTTTCGGATCTCAAAATGGTCTTTGCCCTGCAAGTTATAGCTCCTCCTCGGAACACTGGCACTAGACCCTCATCCACCAGACATGCATGAGACCTATGATGCCATGATGGTAGGCAACTGAATAGAATGATAATGGAGCTAGAAGAGTCCAAACACCTATAAGGCTCATCAATCTTCCCAAAAAAATGAATTAATAAATAGTAATGGCTAACCAAAAGGATTATGTGAGAATAAATGTGCTCACACCAATAAGTGTATCAAGGAGTAAACTGACCGCTATATAGTTGACAAAACCAAAAAATCTGGAAAAATTTTGCCAGAGTATCCTCTACAAAATGAGCATATGACAAGTGTCAAAATCTCATAAAACTACAAGTACTAACATCTTTACCTGCATAGTGAATCACTGATTCCATTGCATATAATCAATTACCCAAAAGAATCCAACTAGGCTTATCGAGCACCTATGAACAACTATCATATATCTCCTATGGTGAGGCTAGGTAAGTCTTCCACCTGAATCACCGAAGAAACCCTAACATCTGGGTGTGTCCCAATTAAGAAAAGCTCACCACAACCCTCTTTATCAAATGTAAAAAGCTTTATGCAAAACAAACGTAATCGTTATATCAATGATCACATGGACGTACATAAGCGATATCCATAGAACTGTACATAGTGTATATGTGCTCAATATATGCAGTAAAATGACATTGAAAGGCTGAATGCACATTCCCAAAAATAGACAATAACACCTGCAAGTGTCTGTCAACTTTGTTGTTTAGGTTCAAAAAACCTGCATAAATTTGCAATGGCTGCTTGCACCACAACTAAAAACCTTTTGAGAAACCTGTAGTTTTACAAGTGTGGCTGAAAACATGGCCTCGTGAATATTTATTTTTGGAGAAGTACAAAGAACACCTTCTTGATGTTCTTGAAACTGCGTGAAGAGATCTATGCACGAAAGTACTTCAAAATGGCTCCAAAAATCACCCCAAAAATTCTTCAAAAATAGGCTTTGAAAGCAAAGAATGAAGCTTTGAGGGACCAAACATGTTGAAGGTGATGTTATCCTTAGTCTTTCTTCTTCTTCAGACACCACAAGACTGTAGCTTAGTGGCAAGAGATTGCCACCATTAAGCGAGCTCTCAGAGGAACATTACGAAGATGGGTGACCTCCCAGGAAGTACCGGGAACCTCTATCTTCCTTGATCGTTGAGGTCCTCCCTCGCGTGCAGCTAATGATGCAAATAGTGACTTTGGTGACTCGGATGTCAGGGTATGCCAAGGTCTATGCCTTGGTCACCGCCTCAGTTGAAAGCCTTCGGCGGGCGGGTGGGTGCTCGCTTTGCTCGCACAAAAAGAACAAAACTTTTGCATCAAAACACTCTGATACTAGTGAAGTAATTCAATGGTGATGCATGACAGTGCACTCTCCTTCTCGAGAGATCCACGATGATATGTTCAGAGTAGAAAAACAAGATCCAAGCATCGCACACGATACTTTGCACAGAGGCGACATAATATGCAAACAAGCACAGTACACAGGGAGCACGAACACAGACTTCTTAGGTGTTATAAATGTGATCAAACTTACAGTCTGTGGCTGACCAGACCACTGTATGTTTTATTAAAGAACATATACAAAGAAGTGTTTGGTGGCCATTTGGCCTTTCACATGGACACTAACGATAATAGTTGCCCTTCAAGAAGAGTACCTATGTGAGTGCAAATGTTTTAGATCTCATTCACACGGATGTTTGGGGTCCAACAAGAGAAGCATCCCTTACTAAAAATAGGTAATTTTTAACCTTCATTGATGAATTTTCAATAAAATTATGTTTGTATTGCATTAGGAACGAATCATATGTGTTCCATTGCTTCAAGCAATTAAAGGCATAGGTGGAGAAACAGTCTGGCAAGTTTATCAAAACTTTGAGATATGATGGAGGGGGAGATTACTTCTCCCATGAATTTTCTGAATTTTTGTAGGTCAATGACATCAAAAGATAATTTACATGCAGGTGTACTTCTCAAGAATATGGGGTAGTAGAGAGAAAGAACATACACATAGTAGAGGTAGCAAGGTGTATGCTCAATGAAATGAATATGTCGCATTGTTATTGGGGAGAGGCTACATATACAAAAACATACATTATGAATAGATTTCCTACATCAGGTATACATCATTTAACCCTTGAGGAAGCATGGAGTGGAAGAAAAACTTGCATTTCACATCTTAGAATTTTTGGTTGTATATGCTATGTACATGTACCTCAAGAATTGAGGTCAAAGTTAGATGCCAAATCTGAAAGGTGTATCTTTTTGGGATATTGTATGCAACAAAAGATGTTGGTGCAATTCACCAAGCCTACACATTTGGCTTGAAGTCATACACATATGGAGAAGCATAGGAATCAATACTAGTGGTTAATTACCACTTTACTTTTCTTGTAAAAGTCACATTTGACTTGGAATCTTTGTAAACACCTACCAAAAGGAACTCGTGACAAAGTTAGCTTTGATTGATGGAATATCTCCTAGGATGTAGGAGCATGATTATAGAGAGCCAAAAGTTTGAATTCAAATTCAAATTTTGGACTCAACTACTATAAAAGTGATAATAAAAAAGTCGCAGGCAGAAGAGTCAATTTCCGAGCTTTTCATTATCATTTTCTGAGTGTGTGTGAGGCCTTTACTCTAGCCCACACCTATCTACACCATTAGGTAATGATCTGCATGCCTATGGCATTGTACAACAGTGTTCATTATTACATATATCTACATTGTTCATTTCTGAGTTCTCTGTCATAGTGTCTGAAAGTCTGTTAACTTGTGGAGAACATATTGTTGGAGTTAGACGTCTGCGGAAGCACGCGAACAGCACAAGGAAGAAGAAGAAGCTTGGAGCACAACACACAAGACTGAATGTATTACTAGAGAATGTACAAAGATAAGTAGCCCATTAGGGCAATAGGCGTATATACAAGCCGGGGGAAAAAAACCTCCTAAAGAGGGAAAAAAGTGCCCCGGCGGTCCTAGAGTGTTCACACACATCACTACCTAAATATATCAACAAATCCCCCCTGGAAGTGATGCGGTGAACAAGGAGCTGGCACTCATGTATAAGGAAGTGCCAAGCTATGTGGAAATCACTCCACAAAAGGAAGTAAGCCCAAAGCTTTGCGGAAAGCTTCAAACTTCTCCCTAGGCAGAGCCTTCGTGAAAAGGTCTGCAATGTTCTCCTGCGTGGGCACATATGCCAAGCTCATCTCCCCAGCAGAGAACCTCTCCCTCACATAGTGATAATGCACCTCAATGTGCTTAGTGCGAGCATGGAACACAGGGTTCCTCGCAACTGCCAATGCGCTCTGACTGTCAGTGAAGATGGTGGTGGCAGAAGACTGGCCAACACCCAAATCAGCCATAAGGCGTCTGAGCCACACACACTCAACAGTCGCTGTGAAAGCTGCCCTATACTCAGCCTCACAACTGGAAGTGGCCACAGTAGGCTGCTTCTTGCTCAACCAAGATATACATGAGCTACCAAGCATGAAGCAAAAACCACTGGTGGACACACGAGTGTCATAGCAACCAGCCCAATCTGAGTCAGAAAAAGCATGCAAATCTGGCGGTAGTGATCCCCCCTTGGGATAAAACAACCCAAGTAGCCGAGTACCACTCAAGTAGCGAAAGATGCGCTTAACCGCTTTCCAATGCGTGACTCCTGGGCAATGCATAAACCTGCTCATCTGTGAGACAGCAAACTGAATATCTGGCCGAGTAATGCATAAGTAAATCAAGCATCCAACGGCCTGCTGATAGAGAACAGCATCAAATGCATCTCCAGCATCATGAAGACTCAATCGTAAACCTGTCTCCATAGGAGTGGCAATAGGCTTACAGTCTTCAAGGCCAAAACGCTGCAATAATGTGTCAATATATTTCGTTTGACACAAAGCCATTCCACCATCAACTTGCATAAACTGAATGCCCAAATAGTGATGCAAATGCCCCAGATCAGACATCTCAAATGAGGCATGCAAATCAGCCTTGAAATCAGCAATATGCTTCTCAATAGGACCAGTGAGCAGCATGTCGTCTACATAGACAACAATGATCAGAAGCACATCATTAGCACGCTTAACATATAAGGTGCTTTCAGTTGGACTGTTCTCAAAACCATGTGCAATCAGATAGGCATGTATTTTCTCATACCAAGCATGTGGTGCTTGCTTTAAACCATATAACGCCTTCTTTAACCTGCACACCTGGTTTTCATGCCCTTTCTGCACAAAGCCACGGGGCTGAAAAACATACACTTCTTCATGCAAGTCACCATTCAGAAATGCTGTTTTAATGTCCAACTGATGTACATTCCAACCATGATGGGCTGCAAGTGCACAAATGCTCCGAACAGTAGTCATACGGCATGTAGGTGCAAAGGTCTCATCAAAATCAATGCCTCTTTCCTGCGCATAACCCTTTGCAACAAGCCTAGCCTTATACCTGTCAACTGTACCATCAGGTTTACGCTTCAGCTTGTATACCCACTTAGTGCCAATGGCCTTCTTGCCAGGAGGCAAGTCACATAAAGACCATGTACCATTCTTCATTATAGCATCATATTCAGATTGCATAGCAGCCATCCAATTTTCTGAATTTTGTGCTTCATCAAAAGAAACAGGCTCATTCTCATCACAGAGACTAGATGCAGCCATAGCATAGCAATCTGATGCAAAGGAGGTACTATGAGAGCCTGAACGAGTACGATATGACAAAGGTGCATCTAATTTGTTGTCACGCAAAGTCTGCACCAGCCATTTTGGCATAGTTTTTGCCTGTTCAATATCAGCTCTCTCATCAACAAGTGCATCATGTAAATCTGCATCAGAAATGGAATGATCTGCATCATCATATGAAACCTGCAAAGGCTGAGAAGTTGCCTCATTAGGACCAGCGCTAGCTTGTCCACCTGTAAAAAGAGGCATCAAAGTATCATACATGTCTTTGGAGCTAACAGATGTCTCCTTAGTACATGAAAGCAATGGCTGAATAGCATCTTCCACAAAGACAACATCACGGCTAACCAGAATGCGTTTAGTCTGTGGATGATACAGACGATAGCCTTTACTTTCAGAACTGTACCCAAGAAAAATACATTTTACTGCCTTATCATCCAATTTTCTGCGATGTTGTTCAGGCACTAATGCATATGCCAAACAACCAAAAACACGCAGATGAGCAACAGATGGCTTGCGGTCATGCCAAGCCTCATATGGAGTGATGGACTGCAACGCTTTGGTGGGACACCTGTTCAGTACATATGCTGCACACATGACAGCCTCAAGCCAGAAACTATGTGGTAAGGCCTGACTTTTGACCATGCACCTCGCCATCTCCATGAGTGACCTGTTCTTTCGTTCAGCAACTCCATTCTGTTGAGGTGTATACGGCACTGTACACTGGTGTTTTATCCCACGTTCAGCCAGAAATGCATTAAAATCTGAAGACATATATTCCCCCCCTCGATCAGAACGGAGGGTGCCCATTTTACATGCTGACAGATTTTCAGCCAAAACCAAAAACTGTTTGAAGCACATGAACACTTCGGACTTTGCTTTGAGTGGATATACCCATGCATGCCTGGAAAAATCGTCAATGAAAGTCACGAAGTAAAGGTAATTTCCAAAAGAGGGTGTCTGCATAGGACCACAGACATCACTATGTACAAGCTGCAATTTCTGCATAGCCCGAACTGAACCATCTTTTGGAAAGGAAGAACGCTGCATTTTGCCCAAAATATAGCCTTCACAAACATGTTTTCCAGGTGCCTCAAGTTTGGGCAAAGAGGACACCATTTCAGATTTCTGCAGGCGTAACAAACTAGCAAAATTCAGATGACCAAAGCGTGCATGCCAAAGCTTTGCATCTGACATAGCCTGAGAATCATGAACTGCACATGCCGAATCATTCACAGATCTTTCATAGTCTATGAGCTTATACAGCCCACGACATAAAATGCCAGAAGCAATAATCATATCGCCATTTGAGAGATCATGGACTGTACACCTGTCATCCACGAATTTCACAACCAAGCCAATCTTGGCTAATGCAGAAACTGATAACAGGTTCTTTTTGATCCCTGGCACAAATAAAGCATCTGACAAAGTGAAAGAACTACCATCAGCAATAGTCAGAATGATCTTACCAACTCCCATAACAGGATAAGAGGAGTTATTGGCGCATGTGACAGTATTCCCTGTAGGGGCAGGCTCGAGTGAAGAGAAGAAACTGCGCTGCGAGGTAATATGTTTGGTCGCCCCACTGTCAAAGTACCAAACATCTGAGTCTACTGCAGACATGCACTGATCATGAGAAGATGGGTCAAAACTGCAGACAGTAGTAAACGCCCATTCTTCTTCCTGCACAAGATTTGCAGACTCTGTTTTTGGTGTAGAGGCCTCTGCAACAACCATTCCAGCCTCTTTCTTCTTTGCCTCTTTAGCAGCCAGTTTTGGACAGTTCTTTATAATATGATCATTTCCTTTACAGTACTTGCAGAACAATTTCTGCTTTTCTGATTTCTTCTCATCTTTATCCTGGTTCTTCGATTGTGCAGCATTTGCAGATTTCTGCTTACTAGTAGAAGAGCTCCATTTTCCTTTGCCCTTCTGACTAGCCAGGAAAGCTTGATCTGCAACACGCATAATGGACCTGTTCTGCCTGGACTGATCTTCCTGCAACAGAACAGAGACTAATTCCTCAAATGACAAGGCATTCGGATTGCCTTTCATCATCAATCGAAGAGTAGAGGCAAAACTCTGATATGAATCAGGAAGGCCATTCAGAACGGTCTGCACAAGTGAGCTATCTGGTATAACCTCATCAACAGAAATCAATTGTTCCTTCAGGTCTTTGATCTTTGTAAGAAAACTGTCCATCGAATCACCTTCATTCATGTGCTCACTCTCCAACTGTTTTCGGAGGTAAGCAACACGAGCCTCATTCCTAGCCTGGTACAAAGTGGTAAGTGTATCCCAAGCATCCTTTGCTGTTCTGCAAGAGCAAATATGAGGAATAATGGCACGTTTGACAGACAAAGCTATCAATGCATGTGCCTGGGCATCTCTACCATCCCAACGAATCTGCTCTGCAGTAGGTGCAACAGAAACAGCAGCACGAACAGGAATCTGCGGAATATCATCTTCGACACCATCTTCATCAGCTCCAACACCTGTATTTGCAGTACCTGTCGTTACAGGTGTAACAGGACGTCTTTCAACACCCTGCACAATGTTCCACAATCCTTTTGCAACCAGTACATGTCGCATCATATAAGACCATAATGGGTAGTTGGTACCATCCAACTTATCCTCAACAGCCAACATACGGAATACATCACTGCTTTCAGCCATGGCCGGTGACTAAAATACCTTGATGCAGAAAATTGACTGTATCTCAAAAAGTTGAACAGAACTGCCCAGACGAGTTCTGCTAGACCTGTAGCAGACTTCGAGACGCTTAAACTGGCGAACAGAAACTGGTATATACCTTTGGCACAAAAGGACGAAATAACCTGCACAAGCACTGCGATAGTGCGTTCGGAGGCCGAAACGAGCTCAGATCGCGATTTCGGCACCACATAGCGAAGCTGTTTTGATCTCGGAAACACCCTGAGTATGCTCACCAAATTTTGTGCGAATCTGAGACTGCAAACGGAGGAGTGTCGACGGCGCCCTAGAAGAAGCAACGACCTGCTCTGATACCAATTGTTGGAGTTAGACGTCTGCGGAAGCACGCGAACAGCACAAGGAAGAAGAAGAAGCTTGGAGCACAACACACAAGACTGAATGTATTACTAGAGAATGTACAAAGATAAGTAGCCCATTAGGGCAATAGGCGTATATACAAGCTGGGGGAAAAAAACCTCCTAAAGAGGGAAAAAAGTGCCCCGACGGTCCTAGAGTGTTCACACACATCACTACCTAAATATATCAACACATATCTCACTCATATCTTGACCAAATTAAAAAATCTATAGCTTGTTGGAACCAGCTCAAAGTTTTCTACATGATATCAAAATTTGAAGGATTTCTATTCAGCCATTTCAGAGAAAAGTTTGTCAAAGTGATCACTGGTCAAAGTCTGCAACAGTCCTAAAATATCGAGGGTAAAGGTTTACTTGCTAAATTGATTTCTCTGAGCATAGTTAATCTTTTTAAGTGATTTCACTTGAAATCATTAGCTTGCTAAGATAATTAGATACCCCTAAAAGGAATTTTTCCAATTCCTACTGTGCTGGTCATACTGAGCAAAAGATACACCAGGTATCTAGTAAAAAATAGAAGTTTTTTCTTGAAGACTTGAAGTTCAAAGTTGTCTGTTTTGATTCAACTTGCTCACACATCATTTTCAAAGTACATAGGCCATTTTGTGGTGACATTGGATAGCTAAGAAGGTACACTTATCAACTCTGAAGCCTCAAAAGGCTGGTACAAAGCAGGATTTGGCAGTACCTACTCATTCTCTTGAAGTGTCCATCCATCATTCCCAACAGTGGTATCAGAGCAAGTTAAGGTAAAATGGGAGATGATTTTCCTTCATTTATTGATAAATTAGACAGGAACAACTATCACCCATGGTCTCTAAGGATGAAGACATACCTACAAGGAAGGAGTCTTTATGGATACATCTCAGGAGATGAGGAATTGCCCTCATTCAAAACGAGAGGACTACCAACAAAGGAAGAACATGAAAAGCTCAACACATGGTGTGCCAAGGATGCATTAGCAAGGTCTTACTTAGTCAACTCCATCTCTCATTTTCTTTTGCCACATATTAGAAACTGTAAGACATTCCAAGAGACTTGGGAAACCTTGTCATCCTATTTTTCTTCCAAAACAAGGGCCAGAAAAAACCAATTGTGGATTGAATTCACCACACTAAGGAAGCAACCTAAACAGGCTATTTCAGAGTTTGTGACTAAGATTAAAGATGTAGCAGATCAGTTAGCAAGAATAGGAGAGGAGATTGAAGAAGAGCAGATAGTAAGGCAAGTGATCAATGGGATTAAAGCTGATGACAAATGGGAAAGCTTCACCACTGCCATGGACCTATACATGGACATGCAGATTCCAGACCTTACCACTCTCATGGGGCAATTGTTCACTCATGAAGCCAAGCTCAACAAGAATGGAGACTCATCCAAAGGTAATAGCTCTTCTTCCCTATACACTGATAAAAGTAAGTCTAAAGATAAAGGCAAGAACAAGAAGATAGAGGATGAAAGCACTACCTCCCAAGCCAACTATGCACGGAGAGGTAGATCATCAAGAGGAAGGGGCAGAGGAGGTAAACAAGGTAGGGGCAGATCTTATAACTCCTCACCATGCAACATTTGTGGTTTATCAAATCATACTATAGATGAGTGTTTTAGGAATTACAAGAATCAGAGAGGAAGAGGATATCAAAGAGGTGGATACTCATAGTCAAGAGGTAGATTCAACCATCACCAAGGCAACAACAACAACTACAACAACAACTAAAACAATTACAATGGCAACTACCAAGGAGGATTCAAAACTAGAAAGGATTACAACAACTATACAGAAGAGCAAGATGATTCTCTTCTGATTATGAACATGAATTCAAAACCAGGTATAAATGATCACCACCTATTCTACATTGACTCAGGATGCTCAAATCATGTGGCTGGCAATGTAGCTCTACTCTCTGACCTTGAAGAACCAAAAGTTAAGCATCAAGTACAAACAGGTGATGACACCAAGCATTCAGTAGTTAAAGTTGGAAATGTTAAGACTTGTGATGGAAATCAGAACTTGTTGAGTAGGGTACTATATGTACCAACCATTACAAAAAATTTGATGAGTGTTGGATAGATTGTGGAAAAAGGTTTGCAGGTTAGATTCAACCAATTTGGAGCATTTATGGAGGATCCCAAGCAGGGGTTCAAGAGAATTTATAAAGGAGAAAAGACAGGTAGACTTTTTACTTTTGAGGTAGAAGATACAAAGAATATTGCACTCTACAATTATAAAGATCAAACACTTTCAGAGCTTGAGATTTGGCATAAAAGATTAGGGCATGCAGGAGAAAGAACATTGAAACAGATATGCAGGGATCAATGTGTAATTGGAATACCCAATGTTTCCAAACAACACATGATATATAAATGTGGTGCTTGTCAGTTTGGGAAGTCTCACAGGTTACCCTTCTCAAGGAAAGGCTACATGCATGAGGACTACCTAGAGCTTGTCCATACAGATGTATGGGGACCAAGCAAAGACCCCTCAATCTCAGGATCAAGGTACTATGTATCTTTTATTGATGATTATAGCAGATGGAATGTATTGTACTTTATGAAGCACAAAGATGAAGTGTTCAATTGTTTTAAAAAGTATCTTGCACTTGTTGAGAATCAGACAGGGAAGAATCTAAAGAGGCTAAGGCTAGATGGAGGAGGTGAGTACTTCTCAAATGAGTTTGAAGCCTTCTTGCAAGACAGAGGAATCAAGAGAGAAATCACCACAAGGTATACTCCTGAACAGAATGGGGTAGCTGAGAGAAGAAATAGGTTGATTGTTGAAATAGCTAGGTCAATGTTAAATGAAAAGAAATTACCTAACTACCTATGGACAAAGAGTGTTTCTACTGCCACTTATCTCATAAACAGGTTACCATCTAAGTCCCTTGATGGGATGACTCCTTATGAAGCATGGCATGGGAAGAGACCCTCACTTGATCATTGCAGGATATTTGGATGTGTAGCATATGTACACATTCCTTCTCAGATAAGAGGTAAGCTAGACCCTAAGGCTGAGAAGTGTATCTTTATTGGGTATGATCTAAATAAGAAAGGTTACATGTTCTACAACCCTTCAAATAAGGGATTCATGGTTAGTAGAGATGTTGTCTTTGATGAAAATGATACTTGGTATGAGAATGAATGCAGAAAGTTTAAACTACCCTATGACTTGGAGGAGGAGTTTCCAAGTCTTGCTAAGGAGGAACCTACTCAGAATGAAGACACTACCTCAGATGATGAAGATATTATCAATCGTGAAGAGGTCAAGGCATGGAAGTCCAAGGGCAAAGTCAAATGAAGAAACTTGAAGACATACCTGAATCTTCAAATCAATCAATCTGAAGATCACAAAGGGAGAGCAAAAAACCTATCAGATATGGGTATGATACATCTCTTGTTACTAAACACTCTCTCTATCTTGCCAAAGACTTGTCAATTGAAGAACCAGGATCATATGAAGAAGCAAAAACCAAGGTAACATATGTGTGCAAATTGAATAAAGCTCTTTATGGACTGAAGCAGGCACCTAGGGCATGGAATCACAGGTTAACCACATACCTTCAAGACCAAGGTTTTGTCATGAGCAAGGCAGACACTTCTCTATTCATCAAGAGAAGTAATTCAGAGGTAATATACCTATGTGTATATGTTGATGATATCATACTTATAGGTAATGATGTCAATGGAATCAGACAAATCAAGAATCAGATGATGAAGGAGTTCAAGATCAATGATCTTGGTCTACTAAAGTACTTTCTTGGACTTGAGTTAGTCTATACTAACTCTGGAATCTACATTACTCAGAGAAAGTACATACATGATGTCGGAGAGATTCTCTCTCCCTAATTGGATATGCCATCTTTACATTTGCTTCTACTCGCTTCAAAACAAATGATATGTTTGTTCATTGGAAAAATCTTGGAAGATCGAATTCATCAAACTCTGATTTTATCATATACTTCTCAAATAGCTCTTGAATATGTAATATGGTCACATGGCAGAGGGAAGGTGGACGCTTGGATCTAGAAGAAAAGAAAATGGATGCATAAGATTTTAGAAAGGTTTCTTTACTGCAATTTACTTTCTTTGCAGTAGAATATAGCATCAAATGACTAACTGAGATGACACTAGTAAAGAGAAAAGAGCGCAGTTGCATGAAAAGGGGTGCAACTTCTGGAAGTTATCTCTCGTGTGTTTATCTTTTCTGATAGGGAAGCAAAGAAGATTTTCAGGGGCACATGTCTCAAGGAAAGGGAAAGGCTGCTCACGATCATGCAAAGGGGAAGTGGTGTGCAAGTACAAAGGGGAATCCAAGAGGAGGAGAGGTGGCAGAACAAAGAGAAGAACTGATCGAAAACGGCAACTTCAAAAAGGAAGGGCCGTTGATAGGAGGGGGGAGGCCATTTCAATGTTCGTTATCTGGCGGATGGAGGTATGATGACCAGGAGGGAAGCCCGCTGCAGAAAAAGGGGAGAATACGGGAGAGCTCTCTCTTAGATTTGTGAGGGCTGGACTCCATCGAAGAAGAAAAAGATTGGCGCATGTCGTGAGGGGGCACTTCACGTTTTGATCCGAGAGAAGGAGAGAAGACATGAGCTGACAGTGATGCGCTAGAGGGGAAGAGTTAAGGAATCAAGGAGGACTCAACTAATGATTAGCGGAGGAATCAGATGCTTTTGAAGAAAATCAGAGGCATACAGAGAAGGGTGTGTGTGCGCAAGGAAGAGGATTTTCATGCTTCAGGCAGGTGCTATCTACAGAGAGAGAGAGAGAGAGCTGCGATTCAAGGAAGAAAAAAATTAATAGAGCATCAACAAAGAAAATATCGGATGTTGACGGGAAGGTTAGCGCTGCATCGAATTCATTTTCAGAGATTAAGGTTAGCGCTGCTATGAGATTATTTGAATAGATACCTAATCTTGATTCTGTCATATCCGTACTCTCTTCATATTGATTATCCATTTATTGATGCTACGAGTTTGATACCTTCTTTGACACTTATATTTTGAAAAATCGGCATGATGATGAAACGTGACAACTTTCTGACAAGGAAAATCCAATTATTTTTTTGCTGTAGTCAACAATTTCATAATTCTTCTGATGTATTGTGTGTAACGCTGTTCCAACGTTGCATTTACTTATTGTATCAAAGTTACACGGAAAGACGTCAAAGTATTGCTATTGAGATGCATGAAGATACTCCGTATAACGCTGTTCAAATTTTGCGTTTACTTATTGTTACAAAGTTTACCAGAATCTGCTATATTAAATTACCAGAATCTGCTATATTAAATCTGATAACCAGAATCTTCACCATCACTGATCATTGTGGAATGGTTAACCTCTAGCTCGTCATACTCTGCCGTCATTTCAAATCCGAAATAACTATGGCAAATCGTCTCTCACAAATGAGGGTAAATGTTGTGAAAAGCTCTTAAATTACTGTTGAGTGTCTATATTGACGATGCCTGAAGACATGTCATTTACGCTAGATTGCCAAACCAGATAAACCTGAGACAGATAACACGTATTTAGGGGGTTGCTATATATGGAGGTTAAAAAAAAACGTAGAAATATAGATACAAGGAATTTTTTATTTCTGATGCTTAACCATACTTGAAAATTTCCACCTATTATCGTTTCAAGGAAACTTTTCTTATGACCGTACATCAATCAATGTATGTTCGCACTTCTTGTCCGAAGGATTGCATAAATAGTGCATGAATCATTAGAACAATTTTTATGTTTGTCATGTATTTAGCATTTGAATTTTTTTACATGACTCAACACTTGATGTGTAAAGTGATGAGGAAAACTGGACGATACGCGAAATGCTATGCAGCTAAATTCGTAGCCTTAGAGCTAATACTGATGATCATAAAGATTTGTTCTGCAGAGAAAACTGAATGATAGGTCTGAGTTTCATTGACAAATCATTTTCTCAAATTCATTAAAAAAAATAATTTTCTGATAGCACATGATTTCTTTACACAGTTATAGATTGTCTGAACTTTTCGAACTGCTCCACGAAATAGTTTTTAGGATATGATTGGAAACTTCTAATTAGTGAAGGAATGTTTTCTATGCATGGATGGCCATAGTTCTTGTAGCACAATTCATGTTCAGTCACACATGACATTCTGTTTTCTGCTTACATTCACATCCTATATCTCGTACTTGGGCTATGATCAATTTCTATATTGCGTTTGCTGATATGCTCCATAAGTTTTTCTGTTGTCTTCTGAATGGAGATGTTTTATCTTTCCACGTAACCTTTTAAATATCTTGTGCTTCTATCTCGATGGAGGAGATTCTCATGAGGCCTGAGGGTGCTGCTATTTTCATCTGATTCTTTATGTACATTATCAGTAAGCGTCTATGTTGTAATGAGTAGTCATTCGATGCACGAGAAAGCAATAATCACATATTATGAGCGAACTTTCTTTCCTATATGACATGATTATAGGAGTGCACCAAACAAGCTATAATATATGAGCTTTCTCTAAACAATTAGCTTCGAAGGCACTGTCACACGAACTATATAGAAGAAAGATGCACATATCACTTTGAATGCATTGAATAGTTAATGGTAAGTTTTTCCATACATAGTTTGCTGCGCAACAAGTCCAATCGTGTAAATTTTGTTTAATCTATTGTTATATGATATGACATACGATAATAAATTTTTGATATCTTTGTTTATCATCAGTCAAAAGACTTCAACGTTTTGATTATTCTTCATTGATATTCTCTTTGATCGACATCAGTATTTATTAAACGTGCATATTTGTGAAGAAATGAAAGCATTTGTTTTCATACATTGATCTTTGCTTGAATTATTAATCATAGGAATTTGATGCTAAAGTTTAAAGCTACATCATGAACTCTAATGTAATTGATTTATATTAATGTTATGTTTGATTTAAGGTAATAAGATATTGCGCTAAAGTATGAAAAATCGATATTGAAAATATTTAAAATTGGTTTCCTTTGACTACCAAAATTTCAATGTTAAAGACTTCATACTTCAAAAGTATAAAGGCAACATATAATAAGGAAAATACTTTCATGACGATGTGAAAGCATATATAATGCTAAGAGAGTTGAACAAACAGAATTATAACTAAACCTTCTTGCACATATGGAACTTTTGTAGACTTATTTCTTGTTGTGAATTATTCTAAAAGAATAAGCGTTACTTCTTGAAATAATTAATCAAGAGATGCATTATTTTTTCTCTTTTCACATATTTATAATGATTGTTGTGTATAACAAGTTCCATAGAGATGATTTGCTTATATGTGGTCTAAATTAGCTTTCCTAGGTTGAGAGATGAAACATGATTGAGTGATGAATCATTTAGTTTCAACCACACTTAAGGTTATGATAAATGTTTACCAAAGCACCTAAGGATATGATGAGTTATTTAGCAATTAATAACTAATATTTTTCTTCGCAATTGAATTTACTTCTTTGAGTTCTCACTTTGCCTGAGTTTGCTCCAAGCACCCTGCATGCGCCGTTAGCGAGACGGTTGTCTTGATCCACCAGTCATCATAACTCGCTCCCACATTTGAACCCGACGTGAAACAATGGCCCAGCAATCTCAGGTGATGTATGTTTAAAATTCTATTTAGAAATAAGCATGTTGTTATAGGTCAAAACCAAAAACATAAAACAATATGATATGACGGGAGTTTATTATCTTTCTTCATTATCAAAAAAGATATGATATGACGGGAGTTTATTATCTTTCTCCCTTATCAAAAAAGATATGAAATGACGGGAGTTTATTATCTTTCTCCCTTATCAAAAAAGATATGAGGAGTTTATTATCTTTCCCCCTTATCAAAAAAGATATGAAATGATGGTATTTTATTATCTTTCTCCCTTATCAAAAAAGATATGAGGAGTTTATTATCTTTCTCCCTTATCAAAAAAAGTTATGAAATGATGGGAGTTTATTATCTTTCTTCCTTATCAAAAAAGATATGAAATGATGGGAGTTTATTATCTTTCTTCCTTATCAAAAAAGATATGATATGATGGGAGTTTTTTATTTTTCTCCCTTATAAAAAAAGATATGATATGACGGGAGTTTATTATCTTTCTCCCTTATCAAAAAAGATATGAAATGACAGGAGTTTATTTTCTTTCTCCCTTATCAAAAAAGATATGAAATGATGGGAGTTTATTATCTTTCTCCCTTATCAAAAAAGATATGAAATGATGGGAGTTTATTATCTTTCTCCCTTATCAAAAAAGATATGATATGATGGGAGTTTATTATCTTTCTTCCTTATCAAAAAAGATATGAAATGATGGGAGTTTATTATCTTTCTTCCTTATCAAAAAAGATATGATATGATGGGAGTTTTTTAATTTTCTCCCTTATCAAAAAAGATATGATCTGATGGAAGTTTAATGAGTTATCTCTGTAAGAAATATTTGATGCCTTGTATTAAAATTTTAAATACCTACTAATAAGTTTTGAATGTGATGCTACTAATGTGTTTTTTGAGTTTATGAGTACAGGTGAAGACTTGAAGCTAATTGCAACTCAGGGATTTGAATGGATTGAGAAGATCAAAGGAAGGCAATGGAAATGGGAAGTGAAGTGAAGATCAGAAAAGCCTTGTCTTTTTTCTTAGTTCTCCTGGTAATCCAAATCTTTTTTGCACCTATTTTGAGATGCATTGCACACCAAGTATGCATGTACACATGTGTAGAAAGCACGTCTTTTAAAACCAATAGAAGCATGTCCATATGCACATTAGATAATTAGGTAAACATCATTGAAAAGTTAATGAATCAAGTCTTGAGAGAAGGGAGAGAGTGTAGGTATGAGTAAGGAAGAGAGATTACATCTGTGATAGAGTGGAATTGTGAGTATTGAGAGATTCCTTGTTTAGATACCATAAATCCTCGATTTTTGCACCATTTTGTTTTTCCTTCATGCATCTAAAACATGCAAAATGAAATGTAGAGAGCACAAGTATTTTTAAACCCATAGGTGCACGCTTGATTACACTTGTAATGAGTTATAGATATATGTGAAGCTGGTAACATCAATTTGAGTGTGAAGCTTTGTCATCGAATGCTAAAAACCTCTCTGATTGCACCATTATGTTTTTGATGCACTTAAAGTATGCATATGATAGGGCTGCTACATGGCCATGCAAAGGCATGGTTGAGTTTACCCATGCACATAAGAGAGACTGTAAGGCTTTATGTATTTGTACATGGCTATGTAAGTGAGTGAGTGCACAATCCTCATCATCCGAACCTTTTACCTTGCTCATTGCACCATATTTGTTCTCTATGCTATGCATTTTATAGGGCCCATTACATGGCCTTGCACATGCACTTATTGTTTATAACCCATGCACATACATTATGCTATGAACTTTATCATTGATTTTGAAAGCAGAAACCAGGTTATTGATGGTTTGGTGCATCCAGAGGAAGCACAGGTTTGCTGGGGGTGGATGTCGGAGAGATTCTCTCTCCCTAATTGGATATGCCATCTTCACATTTGCTTCTACTCGCTTCAAAACAAATGATATGTTTGTTCATTGGAAAAAGCTTGGAAGATCGAATTCATCAAACTCTGATTTTATCATATACTTCTCAAATATTTCTTGAATATGTAATATGGTCACATGGCAGAGGGAAGGTGGACGCTTGGATCTAGAAGAAAAGAAAATGGATGCATAAGATTTTAGAAAGGTTTCTTTACTGCAATTTACTTTCTTTGCAGTAGAATATAGCATCGAATGACTAACTGAGATGACACTAGTAAAGAGAAAAGAGCGCAGTTGCATGAAAAGGGGCACAGCTTCTGGAAGTTATCTCTCGTGTATTTATCTTTTCTTATAGGGAAGCGAAGAAGATTTTCAGGGGCACATGTCTCAAGGAAAGGGAAAGGCTGCTCACGATCATGCAAAGGGGAAGTGGTGTGCAAGTACAAAGGGGAATCACAGAGGAGGAGAGGTGGCAGAACAAAGAGAAGAACTGATTGAAAATGGCAACTTCAAAAAGGAAGGGCCGTTGATAGGAGGGGGGAGGCCATTTCAATGTTTGTTATCTGGCGGATGGAGGTATGATGACCAGGAGGGAAGCCCGCTGTAGAAAAACGGGAGAATACGGGAGAGCTCTCTCTTAGATTTGTGAGGGTTGGACTCCATCGAAGAAGAAAAAGATTGGCGCATGTCGTGAGGGGGCACTTCACGTTTTGATCCGAGAGAAGGAGAGAAGATATGAGCTGACAGTGATGCGCTAGAGGGGAGGAGTTAAGGAATCAAGGAGGACTCAACTAATGATTAGCGGAGGAATCAGATGCTTTTGAAGAAAATCGGAGGCATACAGAGAAGGGTGTGTGTGCACAAGGAAGAGGATTTTCATGCTTCAGGCAGGTGCTATCTACAGAGAGAGAGCTGCGATTCAAGGAAGAAAAAAATTAGCAGAGCATCAACAAAGAAAATATCGGATGTTGACGGGAAGGTTAGCGCTGCATCGAATTCATTTTCAGAGATTAAGGTTAGCGCTGCTATGAGATTATTTGAATAGATAGCTAATCTTGATTCTATCATATCCGTACTCTCTTCATATTGATTATCCATTTATCGATGCTACGAGTTTGATACCTTCTTTGACACTTATATTTTGAAAAATCGGCATGATGATGAAACGTGACAACTTTCCGACAAGGAAAATCCAATTATTTTTTTGTTGTAGTCAACAATTTCATAATTCTTCTGATGTATTGTGTGTAACGCTGTTCCAACGTTGCACTTACTTATTGTATCAAAGTTTACATGGAAAGACGTCAAAGTATTGCTATTGAGATGCGTGAAGATACTCCGTATAACGCTGTTCAAATTTTGCGTTTACTTATTGTTACAAAGTTTACCAGAATCTGCTATATTAAATTACCAGAATCTGCTATATTAAATCTGATAACCAGAATCTGTCACAAATGAGGGTAAATGTTGTGAAAAGGTCTTAAATTACTGTTGAGTGTCTATATTGACGATGCGTGAAGACATATCATTTACGCTAGATTGCCAAACCAGATAGACCTGAGACAGATAACACGTATTTAGGGGGTTTCTATATATGGAGGTTAAAAAAAAAACTTAGAAATATAGATACAAGGAACTTTGTATTTCTGATGCTTAACCATACTTGAAAATTTCCACCTATTATCGTTTCAAGGAAACTTTTCTTATGACCGTACATCAATCAATGTATGTTCGCACTTCTTGTCCGAAGGATTGCATAAATAGTGCATGAATCGTTAGAACAGTTTTTATGTTTGTCATCTATTTAGCATTTGAATTTTTTTACATGACTCAACACTTGATGTGTAAAGTGATGAGGAAAACTGGACGATACGCGAAATGCTATGCAGCTAAATTCGTAGCCTTAGAGCTAATACTGATGATCATAAAGATTTGTTTTGCGAAGAAAACTAAATGATAGGTCTGAGTTTCATTGACAAATCGTTTTCTCAAATTCATTAAAAAAATTAATTTTCTGATAGCACATGATTTCTTTACTGTCTGAACTTTTCGAACTGCTCCACGAAATAGTTTTTAGGATATGATTGGAAACTTTTGATTAGTGAAGGAATGTTTTCTATGCATGGATGGCCATAGTTCTTGTAGCACAATTCATGTTCAGTCACACATGACATTCTGTTTTCTGCTTACATTCACATCCTATATCTCGTACTTGGGCCATGATCAATTTCTATATTGCGTTTGCTGATATGCTCCATAAGTTTTTCTGTTGTCTTCTGAATGGAGATGTTTTATCTTTCCACATAAACCTTTTAAATATCTTGCGCTTCTATCTCGATGGAGGAGATTCTCATGAGGCCTGAGGGTGCTGTTGTTTTCATCTGATTCTTTATGTACATTATCAGTAAGCGTCTATGTTATGAATAGGCATTCGATGCACGAGAAAGCAATAATCACACATTATGAGCGAACTTTCTTTCCTATATGACATGATGATAGGAGTGCACCAAACAAGCTATAATATATGAGCTTTCTCTGAACAATTAGCTTCGAAGGCACTGTCACACGAACTATATAGAAGAAAGATGCGCATATCACTTTGAATGCATTGAATAGTTAATGGTAAGTTTTTACGTACATAGTTTGCTGCGCAACAAGTCCAATTGTGTAAAGTTCGTTTAATCTATTGTTATATGATATGACATACGATAATAAATTTTTGATATCTTTGTTTATCATCAGTCAAAAGACTTCAACGTTTTGATTATTCTTCATTGATATTCTCTTTGATTGACATCAGTATTTATTAAACGTGCATATTTGTGAAGAAATGAAAGCATTTGTTTTCATACATTGATCTTTGCTTGAATTATTAATCATAGGAATTTGATGCTAAAGTTTAAAGCTACATCATGAACTCTAATGTAATTGATTTATATTAATGTTATGTTTGATTTAAGGTAATAAGATATTGCGCTAAAGTATGAAAAATCGATATTGAAAATATTTAAAATTGGTTTCCTTTGACTACCAAAATTTCAATGTTAAAGGCTTCATACTTCAAAAGTATAAAGGCAACATATAATAAGGAAAATACTTTCATGACGATGTGAAAGCATATATAATGCTAAGAGAGTTGAACAAACAGAATTATAACTAAACCTTCTTGCACATATGGAACTTTTGTAGACTTATTTCTTGTTGTGAATTATTCTAAAAGAATAAGCGTTACTTCTTGAAATAATTAATCAAGAGATGCATTATTTTTTCTCTTTTCACATATTTATAATGATTGTTGTGTATAACAAGTTCCATAGAGATGATTTGCTTATATGTGATCTAAATTAGCTTTCCTAGGTTGAGAGATGAAACATGATTGAGTGATGAATCATTTAGTTTCAACCACACTTAAGGTTATGATAAATGTTTACCAAAGCACCTAAGGATATGATGAGTTATTTAGCAATTAATAACTAATATTTTTCTTCGCAATTGAATTTACTTCTTTGAGTTCTCACTTTGCCTCAGTTTGCTCCAAGCACCCTGCGTGCGTCGTTAGCGAGACGGTTGTCTTGATCCATGAGCCGTCATAACTCGCTCCCACCACGATATGTTGAAGAAATTTCATTTGCAGGATGCCAAAGTTGCAAGTACTCCAATGGAGGTAAACCTAAAACTAAGTGCTCATGAAGGTGATGAAATTGATGATATTACAGGTTACCAAAACATAGTTGGAAGCTTGAACTATGCTACCTTGACAAGGATAGATATTGCTTATGGAGTTAGTGTGCTAAGTCCATTTATGCACTAGCCTAGAGTACCTCACTTGGAGGCTGCCAAAAGGATATTAAAATACCTCAAGGATACTCAACATCATGGTTTGTATTTCCCTTACACTTTAGACTTGGATATCAAGATTTATTCAGATGCAGATTGGGCAGGATGTAAGGATGATAGGAGGAGCACTTCTGGATACATTTCATTTGCAGGTGATAAACCAATATCATGGTCTTCAAAGAAGCAACCTACTGTTGCTTTAACTTGTACAGAGGCAGAGTATAGAGGATTGGCAAATGCCACCCAAGAAGCCATATGGATCAAGTTATTGTATACAGAATTGGGTTTATATACTAAGTCACCATTGATATTTGGAGATAATACAAGCTCACTTCACCTTGCAGCTAATCCTATCTATCATGCTAGGACCAAGCATATAGAGGTCCATTACCATTATGTTAGAGAGAAACTATTAAGCAAGGACATTCAACTAACTTATGTATCAACCAACATGCAGTGTACAGATTTGTTAACTAAAGCTTTGGATGGAACCAAACTTTGCAGGTTCAAAGCAATGATTGGATTGCAGGATATACATGAAGATTGAAGATGAAGACCAAGCCAAAATGTTTGGCTTGAGGGGGAGCTGTTGGTGCAATTCACAAGCCTACACATTTGGCTTGAAGTCATACACATATGGAGAAGCATAGGAATCAATGCTAGTGGTTAATTACCACTTTACTTTTCTTGTAAAAGTCACATTTGACTTGAAATCTTTGTAAACACCTACCAAAAGGAACTCATGACAAAGTTAGCTTTGATTGATGGAATATCTCCTAGGATGTAGGAGCATGATTATAGAGAGCCAAAAGTTTGAATTCAAATTCAAACTTTGGACTCAACTACTATAAAAGTGATCATCAGAAAGTCACGGGTAGAAGAGTCAATTTCGGAGCTTCTCATTATCATTTTCTGAGTGTCTGTGAGGCCTTTACTCTAGCCCACACCTATCTACACCATTAGGCAATGATCTTCATGCCTATGGCATTGTACAACAGTGTTCATTAATACATATATCTACATTGTTCATTTCTGAGTTCTCTGTCATAGTGTCTGAAAGTTTGTCAACTTGTGGAGAGCATATCTCACTTATCTCTTCACCAAATTCAAAGATCTATAACTTGTTGGAACCAGCTCAAAGTTTCTACATGCTGTCAAAATTTGAAGGATTTCTATTCAGCTATTTCAGAGAAAAGTTCGTCGAAGTGATCACTGGTCAAAGTCTGCAACAGTCCTAAAATATCGGGGGTAAAGGTTTACTTGCTAAATTGATTTCTCTGAGCATAGTTAATCTTTTTAAGTGATTTCACTTGAAATCATTAGCTTGCTAAGCTAATTAGATATCCCTAAAAGGAATTTTTCCAGTTCCTACTGTGTTGGTCATATTGAGCAAAAGATACAGTAGGTGTCTAGTAAAAAATAGAAGTTTTTTCTTGAAGACTTGAAGTTCAAAGTTGTCTGTTTTGATTCAACTTGTTCACACATCATTTTCAAAGTACATAGGCCATTTTGTGGTGACATTGGATAGTTAAGAAGGTCCACTTATCAACTCTGAAGCATCAAAGGGCTCGTACAAAGCAGGATTTGGCAGTACCTACTCATTCTCTTGAAGTGTCCATCCATCATTCCCAACAAAAGAGGTATAAATGCTATAATCCCATTACCAAGGAGGTGAAGGTAATTAGGGATGTTGTCTTTGATGAGTTGAATCCTTGGTATGTATGAGTCCATTGCAAGATGAAGAGATAGGAGAGACAAATAAGAAGAACGATGATAGAGTTCAAGAAAGCATGGATTTAAGTGGTCCAAGAAACTCATCGAACACAAGGACACCCTCACCATGGAGTGGAATGATTGGAAAGAGAGGCCATCTCTGGAAAGAAAATTCAAAGGCAAAGAGAAGATTGAAATTGAAGAAAGAAGCTATGTGGACGAAAGCATGGTGGAAGATGAAGAGATAGAAGAAATCCAAACCCGAGGAGTGGAAAAAGAAAGAAAGAATATGGCAACCACACCTAAAGAAAGTGAAAGAAGATCCTCAAGAGTAATATATTTAGCTCAACGGTTAACATATGATAATTTTATTTTAGAGCATTATGCATACATGACTCATGTAATCAAGGACAAAGAACTGACTATTTATGAAGAAGCCAAGGATTGCAAAGAATGGCAAGAGGCAATGAAGGAAGAGGTCAAGGCACTTGATGAGAATCATAATTGGAGCTTGGTACTAGCTCAAGAAGGCATGAAGGTGGTAGGTAATAGTGGGTTTACAAAATTAAAAGAAATTCATATGGTTCTATTGCTAGGTACAAAGCAAGGTTGGCGGTGAAAGGCTTCTCGTAAAGCTATGGGATAGATTACGATGAAACTTTCCACACTGTAGCCAAGGTGCCAACAATTAGGACTTTGATTGTAGTGGTCACATCAAAGAAATGGACCTTATATCAGTTGGATGTGAAGAACGCCTTGCTCAATGGAGAGCTTGAAGAAGTGGTCTATATGAGCCAACCTCAAGGATTTGCTAGTATGAGGTACCCAAATCATGTTTCCAAGTTAAGAAAAGCATTATATGGACTAAAGCAGGCCCCTAGGGCCTTGAATAAGAGGTTAGTATATTATTTATCAAGTTGTGGATACAAAGAAAGTGTTGGAGGTCCATCACTCTACATGAAGAAGCAAGGAGACAAGAGGGTATACATATGCATCTTTGTGGGTGATTTGATCATCACAAGAAGTGATACTGTGGGTATCAAAGATATCAAATCAAAGCTATTAAAAGACTTCAAGATATCTGATCTAGTAAGAATAAAGTACTTCTTGGGAATAGAGGTAATCTATGCACACAATGGCATCTTCTTGATTCAAAGCAAATACTTGTTCGATGTGCTATACAGGTTTGGTATGAGTGGTTGTAAGCCACTTTCTCAGCCCATGGAGCCCAATACAAAGTTGGTTGCAGATTAAAGAGAGGCTATAAAAGTTATTGCACTATATAGAAGCATAATTGGTTCATTAATTCATGCTACATTCACTAAACTTGATATTGCCTATGTAGTAGGTGTACTCTCTCAATTTCTACATGCACACACTCATGATCATCTTATGATAGCAAGAAAAGAGCTTATATACATAAAGCACACCATCAACCAAGGTCTATTTTAATCTTATGATGATGATCTAAGTGTCAAAGGTTATAGCGATGCTGATTGGGCAGGTAGCAAAGATGATCGAAAGAGTACATCAGGTTATTTTTTCATGATAGGTACAAAAGTGATCTCATGGAGCTCTAAGAAGCAACCCATTGTTATTGTTTCATCCACAGAGGCTGTGTACAAAGGTTTAGCATTAGCTAAAGGTGAGCTATTATGGATTAAGAAGCTAGTTAAGAACTTGGAAGTGAAAGTGGAGGAGCTTCCTCTTTATGGAGATAACAATTCAAGCATCTATCTAGCTAACAATCCCATGTTTCATGCAAGGAGCAAGCACATAGAGGCTCATTACCACTTCATTAGAGAAAAGGTGATGGAAAAGGAGCTAGATATAAGGTATCTAAACACTAAAGTGCAGGTTGCAAACATGATGAAATATTTTCTTGAAGGTACAAAGCTTGGAGGATTCAAGGAAGCAATCAACATAAGAGGCATGGGCTGAAGCAATGAAGGAAAAAGGCGAGCTTGAGGGTGAGTGTTGAAAGTTTGCATTTCAAGCTCAAGAGTGTGGGAACATGCCCCAAATTGAACCTTCCACATCATCCATAATCAAAGGAGGATGATTTCCATGAGCGCAAGGTATCAAATCATGTCTATAATGGAAAGAAGGTAATTAAAGAAGATTTAGGTCATCTTGATGTGATTGGACCTCACTTTTTGACATGTATATACCTTTGATTGGTTAAAGAGGTTGTTATGTGACCTTTAAATCCTATAATGAGCTGTGTTATGACTTAGAGTCATGAAAAAAACGTGCCCAAGCTTCCCCCTTGCTTAAACACACCCCTTGTTAGCTATTCTTTGCATATTTTGTAGATATTTCACTTTTATATACTCTATGTCTGTAGATGATCATCATAGACCCCCTGATCTTGTAATTGTTTTTTTGCCTTCATTTCGAATCCATTTCTAGTTATTTTTGTCTTGTTAGAAAGCTTATAAGTTCTAATGAGTGATATAAGTCTCAAGACAAGTGCTTGCACAAGTTTAGAGAAATGTCCAGCACAATGTCTCTATAGTTAGCTAATACTCTGTGAAGAGATCAAGTTATCTGTCTTGTTGCAGCTAGTTGAGGAATCATCTAGTGTCCAAATAGAGTGATTCTACTCTCATTGGAAAGCTATATAAGTCTAATTTTAGTTTCCAAATTTTCATTTTCATTCTCTACATGTACATAGAGAAACTCAAAAAACACAGAGCCTATGTCTGAAAAAAATTCAAGATCCTAGGAGGGTTCATTGCTTTCGTTGTGCACATAGGAGTGTTTGTCCTCCAACAATATGCATGTATGTATGTATGTATGTATGTATGTATGTATGTGTGTATATATGTATGTATGTATGTATGTATGTATGTATGTATGTATGTATGTATGTATTTATGTATGTATGTATGTATGTATGTATGTATGTACGTATGTATGTATGTATGTATGTATGTATGTATGTATGAAGGTGTATGTATGTGTATGTATGTATGTATGTATGTATGTATGTGTGTATGTATGTATGTATGTATGTATGCGTGTGTGTATGTATGTATGTGCATAAGGAAGTAGGTTTGTATTTCTATGTTTATGTACTCTCTCTCTATCTTTCATTCACTTAGTGTTAATCTCACCCTCTTCACTTATTATCATTTTATTCTAATTCTCATTATCACTCCCTCTCACTCTCACTATCATTTTAACTCTTACCCTCACTCTCACTGAAATTTTCACTAACTCATAAATACATGTATGTTGGAGTTTGAGGTTTGTAGAAGTATATAAAAAACACAAGGAAGAAGAAGAAGAAGAATAAGACAAAGAAGGTTCGAAAAGAAGAAAATATAGAATGTAAATAAATTGATAAAGATAAGTGATCCATTAGGGTTATAATTATATATGTAAGCAGAAGGGAAAAATCTCCTAAAGATGGAAGAAAAGTGCCCTGATGGTATGAATGCATTAACACAAATTAGTAGCAAAATATATCAACAAATTGCCCCTAAGAGTGATGGTGTGAAGTTTGCACTCATGTATAAGCAAGTTCAAAGAAATGGGGAAAGAAATCAATATGAAAAAGGAAGTAAGCCCAAAGGTTTGCAGAAAAGTTCAGGCTTCTCCCTAGCTTGAGCCTTTGTGAAAGGTCTACAACACTCTCTTGTGTGGGCACATAGGCCAAAATGATCTCTCTAGCACAAAACCTCTCCCTGGCATAATGATAGTGCACCACAATGTGCTTTGTGAAAGCATGGAAATTGAAGTTCATGATTTTCAATGCCATCAATATCATCTTCAATAACTATATTTGCAGGCATAGAAAGATGTTTTCTTGCATCTTGCATAATGTTCCACAACCCTTTTTCTACCAATACATGTTGCATCATATATACCCACAATAGGCAATTATTACCATCCAACTTATCCTCAATAGCCAACATATGAAGAGTCATGGAAGGCTTCCATGGATATTTAAGCACCATCCAAGCTCAATCTGAGTGTGTGTGGATTTTGGGAAGTCGGCGTGATTCTTATACACGTGCTATTGAGCCATTGTCTATCATAGGAGTTCATAATATCTTGTATTTCTCTCCTACCCTTTCCAAAGGGTGCTGAGTTTCTATAGCAACCTGTTAGGACTTCGTTTTCTCTCTATACAAAGATCCATTTTTAGAGTTCTTATACTTTTTAGAAAGCTTATAAAGCAAGAATTCTATATCCAAAAGTATTTTGGAACATGCTTCTTGTATTGTGAGTTATATGTGTTTCTTTCTCTATTGGTCTATCATGAAGCCTGAAAGGAAAACTAGTCCTTTTTGTGTGACTCATTTGAATAGTCTATAGGTGTCCAACTCTAATTATTTATAGCTCATTAGAAATCCCTTAGTATCTAGTTTATGTGGCTAAATGCGTTTGTCAATTGAATTCATTAATTCTGAGTTATATCCATTTTAGTGACTATTGGTATGAGAGCTGTTGGTGGAATTGTCAAGTCTTTACATTTGGCTAGGCATTAAAGACAATATGTGCAACCATCTAATGGATCATATGAACCATACTTTGTAACTCTTTTTGATTAGTTACCATTTCTAAAAGGATAAATCATTGAGAGAATATTGTAAGCCTAAATTTCGTGGAGTTGGCAAAGATATTAGTTACGAGTTTTTTAAAGAGAGAATAATTCCTTAATCATACGAATCACTTTTCAAATGGAGCCAAGTTTGAGTTTCAAAATTCAAACTTAGAATCACTTACAAAAGGAGGCTTGTAATCTCGGAGCTATGGTGCCCCTTTTCTGAGCTCATTGTTGATCTTTTGTAGAGGCTAAGTGACTTACATCATAGCTCACTTAGACCACTATCATTGTGCATCATTTCTATGCCAATTATCTTGTACAACAATGTTCTATAATACATATACATAATTGATAATCTCTCTCTACTTCTCTGTTATGACTACTCAAAACAGTGAACTTGGCATGACCATATCTCAGTTATTTCTTCATCCTTTTGCATACTCTATAGCTTGTTGGAACCAGCTCAAAGGCTACTTTATGCTATCAAAATTTGAAGATTTTTGCTTCAGCCATTTGGGAGAAAGCTGCGTCGAAGTGCTCTCTGGTCAATTACTGCTCAGTCCCTAAAAAGTCAAGGCTAAGCCTTGGAATTCTAAATTGATTTCCAAGTGCATAGTTTGTTATTTTTGATGATTCCACTTCTAATCATTAGCTATCTAAGCTAATTTCACTCTTCTCTCAAAAGGATTTTTATCAATTGCTACTGTACTGTGAGCATTGAGCAAAAGATCCAGCAGGTGTGAAGACCAAAATAGCAAGTTTTGAGTGACTAGCTATTTATGAAGTAATCTGTTTTGATTCAATTGTTTGAAGAATCAACTCCAAAGTACGTAGGTACTTCTTCGGTGTCATTTGCAAGCTACAAAGGTCTACAACACAACTCTGAGGTTTGATAGGGCAGGTGCAAAGCAGGACTTAGTAGTACCAACTCATTTTCTTGAGGTATCCATCCATCTCTTCCAAGAGTGGTATCAGAGCAAGTTGAGGTAGAATGGGAGATGGTTTCCCTTTTTTTATTGATAAGTTGGACAAGAATAACTATCCAACATGTTCCTTGAGGATGAAGACATATCTACAAGGAAGGAGTCTCTATGGATACATATCAGGAGATGAGGAGATGCCCATATTCAGAAGCAAAGGTCAACCTACAAGAGAGGAGCTAGAAAGACTCAACTCATGGTGTGCCAAAGATGCTTTAGGAAGGTCATATCTACTTAATTCTATTTCTAACTTCCTTCTTCCTCACATTAGGAACTGTAAAACTTCCCAAGAGACTTGGGATTGTCCTCATATTTTTCTTCCAACACAAGAGCTTGAGAAAATCAATTATGGATTGAATTTACTACTCAAAGGAAGCAACCTAAGCGGAGTGTGTCAGAGTATGTGACCAAAGTAAAGGATGTGGCTAATCAATTGGCAAACATAGGAGAGGATATTGAAGAAGAGAAAATAGTGAGACAAATAATCAATGGCATCAAGGTAGATGATAAGTGGGAATCTTTCGCAACTGCTATGGACCTTTACATGGACATGTAGATTCCTGATCTTACCACTCTCATGGGACAACTCTTTAATCATGAAGCCAAGCTCAACAAAAATGGAGAACCATCAAGAGGTAACAACTCTTTTGCCCTATACACAGATAAAGGAAAGTCTAAAGATAAAGGAAAGAGCAAGAAAGTAGAAGATGAAGGTATTACTTCTCAAGCTAACTATGCTGGGAGAGGTAGGAACTCAAGAGGAAGGGGCAAAGGAGGTAATAAAGGTAGGGGGAGACCTTTCAACTCTACCCCATGCAACATATGTGGATTGTCTAATCACACAACAGATGAGTGTTATATGAACTTCAAGAATCAGAGAGGAAAATGATTTCAAAGAGGTGGCTACTCACAATCAAGAAGAAGATTCAACCATAATCAAGGCTACAACAACAATTATCAAGGAGGATACAAATCAAGAAAAGACTTCAACTATTATACAGAGGATCAAGAGGATTCCCTTCTCATTATGAACATGACTTCAAAACAAGGTATGAATGATGATCACCTCTTCTATATTGACTTTGGTTGTTCAAACCATGTAGCAGGAAATGTAGCTCTACGTTTTGATCTTGAGGAGCCCAAGGGAAAGCACCAAGTGCAAACAGGTGATGACACCAAGCATTTAGTGGTCAAATTAGGAAATGTCAAAACTTCTGATGGGAATATAAATCTGTTGAGCAAGGTTCTTTATGTACCCACTATCACCAAGAATTTGATGAGTGTTGGACAGATAGTGGAAAAGGGTTTGCAGGTTAGGTTCAACAAATATGGAGCTTTTGTGGAGGACCCCCAACATGGATTCAAGAGAATTTCCAAGGGAGAAAAAACAGGTAGATTATTTACATTTGAGCTTGAGGATGCTAGAAACATTGCACTTTATAATTACAAGGATCAAACATTGTATGAGTTAGAGGTTTGGCATAAAAGATTAGCACACATTGGTGAGAGAACCTTGAAGCAGATATGTAGAGATCAATGTGTGCTTGGGATACCTAATGTATCCGAGCAACACATGATCTATAAATGTGGTGCTTGTCAGTTTGGTAAATCACACAGGTTACCCTTTACAAAGAAAGGCTATATGCATGAATTATTTGGAACTTGTCCACATAGATGTGTGGGGACCAAGCAAGGCGCCTTCAATTTCAAGCTCAAGGTATTATGTGTCATCATTGATGATTTCATTAGGTGGACTATATTACACTTTATGAAACATAAAGATGGAGTGTCCAGTTGCTTCAAGAAGTATCTTGCACTTGTGGAAAATCAAACATGAAGAATTCTAAAGAGGATAAGGTCAGATGGAGGAGGTGAGTACTTTTCCAATGAATTTAGATGCATTTTGCAGGACAGAGGTATCAAAAGGGAGATTACTACCAGGTATACCCCTAAGCAAAATGGGGTAGCAAAGAGGAGAAACATGTTGATTGTGGAAGCAGCTAGATCAATGCTTAATGAAAAGAAATCACCTAATTATTTGTGGGCAGAGAGTGTTTCTACTACCACCTATCTTATTAACAGGTTACCTTCTAAATCCTTTGATGGGATGACCCCATATGAGGCATGGCATGGTAGAAGGCCATCACTTGATCATTGTAGAATATTTGGATGTGTTGCTTATGTGCATGTCCCATCTCAAATCAGAGATAAATTAGACCCTAAGGCAGCGAAGTGCATTTTCATAGGGTATGATTTAAATAAAAACGGATACAGGTTTTATAATCCATCCACCAAAGGATTTATGGTCAGTAGAGATGTTGTGTTTGATGAGAATGATTCTTGGTTTGAAAGTGAATGCAGGAAGGTCAAGTTGCCATATGACTTGGAAGAAGAATTTCCAAGCCTCACCAAGGAGGAGCCAAGCACAATTGAAGACATCAAATCAAATGATGACAACACTATCAACTTGGAAGAATTCAAATCATGGAAATCAAAAGGAAAGGCCAAGATGAAGAGGTTGGAAGACATACCTAAATCATCCAACCAAGCCTTGAGGAGGTCACAAAGAGAAAGTTAGAAGCCAATCAGATATGGGTATGATACTTCATTGGTTACTAAGCATTCCATTTATCTTGCTAAGGATTCATCACTTGAAGAACCTTCTTCATATGAAGAAGAAAGTACAAAATCAGAATGGAAGGAGGCTATGGATGAAGAGATAGAGGCACTCCAAGAGAATGATACTTGGGAGCTAGTACCCAAGAAGGCATCAATGAAGGTAATTGGTTCTAGATGGATTTACAAAATCAAAAGGGACTCAGATTAATCCATAAATAGGTATAAAGGTAGACTTGTGGCTAAGGGTTTTGCAAAAACCCAAGGAGTTGATTATGAAGAGACTTTTTCACCTGTGGCTGAAATGCCAACCATCAGAGTATTGGTAAGTGTAGCTGCATCTAGGAATTGGAATATGTATTAACTAGATGTGAAGAATGCTTTTCTTAATGGCTAGATTTCAGAGGAGGTTTGCATGGCTCAACCTCCTGGCTATGAACAACCAAGGAATGTAAATTATGTGTGAAAATTGAACAAAGCTCTTTATGGGTTGAAGCACGCACCTAGGGCATGGAACCATAGGTTAACAACCTACCTTCATGATCAAGGATTCGTGATGAGCAAGGCAGATTCTTCTCTGTTTATCAAGAGAAGCAACTCAGAAATGATATGTTTATGTGTGTATGTTGATGACATCATTCTTACAGGTAGTGATGCCAATGGCATCAAACAAATCAAGAACCAAATGATGCAAGAGTTCAAAGTAAGTGACCTAGGGTTTTTGATGTATTTTCTTGGAATTGAATTAGTCTACACTAACTCTCGAATTTATATCACTCAAAGGAAATATGTGCAGGACATGCTGAAGAAGTTTCACTTGGAGAATGCAAAGGTAGCTAGCACCCCTATGGAGGTAAATCATAAATGTAGTACTTCATGAGTTGATTTGCTTGAAGACATTGTAGGATATCAAAGCATAGCTGGAAGTCTAAACTACGCAACCTTAGCAAGCATTGACATAACTTATGGAGTAAGTGTTCTAAGTCAATTCATGCATAAACCTAGAGCACCTCACTTGGAAGCTTCTAAAAGGATTTTGAAGTATCTCAAGGGTACTCAAAATCAAGGTCTTTACTTCCCATACACATCAGATTTGGACATTAAGCTTTACTCAGATGCAGATTGGGTAGGTTGTAAGGCTGACAGAAGGAGTACTTCTAGATATCTTTCTTTTGCAGGTGATAAGCCCATTTCATGGTCTTCCAAGAAGCAACCTATTGTAGCTCTATCTTCAATAGAGGCTTAATAGAGGGGATTAGCAAATGCTACACAAGAAGCTATTTGGATTAGATTTCTCTACTCAAATTTGGGATATCAAACTCATTCAACTATGATCTTTGGTGATAACACAAGTTCTTTGCAACTTGCAGCCAATCCTATTTATCATGCAACAACCAAGCATATAGAAGTACACTATCATTATGTTAGAGAAAAGCTATTGAGCAGAGAGATTCAACTTGCATATGTATCTACAAACATGCAATGTGCAGATTTGTTGACCAAAGCACTTGACGGCACTAAGCTTTGCTCATTTAAAAGTATGATTGGATTGTAGGATATTCAAGAGGATTAATGAAGCAATACAAGCCAACATGTTTGGCTTGAGGGGGAGTTGTTGGTGCAATTGTCAAGCCTTCACATTTGGCTAGTGTTCGGGGATGCTTGTGCAAAAAGGGATTTGAGTGTTTGTAGGAGAAAAGGAAAGATAAGAAGAAAGAGTACAACACTGGAAGCCTCTGTCCATTGATTATAAGAAGACAAATACAATAGTGATGCACAATACAATCCAGTGCTTTCTGTGCAAAATCCCACAGAGTGCACAATCACAAAGTACAAAATACCCAAGGTTCTTGTTGATGTCGGCCTTCTCTGCACCAGACCTCTACCTTCTCCAAGCTTGCACTTGTGCACACCTTGCACTCAAGCTTCCGATAGGGGGAGGAATGGACACCTTCTGTCGGCACGCGCACAACTTCAATAGGACCTTGGAATCTTTGGTTGTATAGCTTAGCACTTCTCTGCACACCTCTTAGACACTCTTCATGCACACCTTGCACTTCACTTCTCTGCGTCGCATACTCAGTGTATCTCTCTTGCACTTCTCTCTTGCTTAACTTCGACTATGCTCACCTTGCTTAGTCCCTCAAGGATAATGTCTTGCCTTGATTTGAGTGTCGATTCATGTATGCTCCTAACTACTAGAGTATCTTGGTGCTCACTTTGATGTCCCAAGATTGTCTCCAAAAGTGGGCAGCCAACAAATCCCGGTTTTGTCCTGTAGTGACATTATACTAAAACAAAAATTCTAATTGGTGGTGCATAGTTTCACTTCTGTGTACACTGTCACTTCACATACCTTCACATTTTGCCTTTTAATTCTTCAAATGTGCACATAAGAGAGGGTTCACCTGAACCTTCCAAACACTTTAAAAATACTTTTGAAACTTAAGGAATTATAGAAATACCTGTGCAACCTGCAACCAACTTTCTCCAATTATACCCTTTGTGAACAATTAATTGTGCACTACCTGTGCACCTTGACACTCGAACTTTGAACACTTTAACTTCACCCATGTTGACTTTGACCTTGAGCATGTTGACTCTGATCGTGTTGACTTTGATTGTGGTTGACTTTGAGCAATATGAATTTTATGGGCTCAACAGTTGCCCACCACCTAATGGGCTCTCCGCCCCGGAGAGCTACAGCCAAAACCTGGACAGAGATGACACCATGATTCCTGTGCTACAAAATATTCAAAAGGACACTTGAGCAGCAACCAAGTCCACCAGGAGCAGGAGAGAACAAACACCAGAGAAGAACCAAAAGTGTAAATTTTTCATGGAAAAGCAACGGAGGGCAAAGGGAGGGTAGGAAGGAGGGGGAAGGGAGGGCTAAGGGGGCTGAGATGGATAGGCAGGGAGGGTAAGGATGGGGCTGGGCAGAAGGGTAAAGGGAGGGTGAGGGAGTAGGAGTATGGGGTCTGGACAGGGCTGAAAAGATAAAACAAGAAAGCTACAGAGGATGCATATGGGAAAGTATGAAACATATGGTAAAATAAAGTAAGAATAGACCATGTGGACCATGTGTGGAATTAAAAGCACATGAGAAATGTACTCAAAACATGTGGGTTTTGACCAAAAGTCAGAGAAAAGGTGAGATTTTGGAAAAATTAAGGCAAAAAATGAGTTCAGAGGTGCCAAAATACATGAAAATGACCCCAAATTTGAAACAAATTGCCATCCGAGGTGGAATCTAAATTCAAAAGCATTGGGAAATAAATAAATAAATAAATAAATAAATAAATAAATAGATAAATAAATAAATAAATAAATAAATAAATAAATAAATAAATAAATAAATAAGTAAAAAAATATATATATATATACATACATACACACACACACACACATATATATATATATATATATGTATATATATATATATATATATATATATATATATATATATATAAAGCAAATTTAAAAGGTTTCCTCCTCCTTCCTTTTTTTTTGTACGCACGATTGGGCAAAGCTGAAATAAAAAATAAAATAAAATAAAATAAAATAAAATAAAATAAAAAGAGATAAATAAATAAATAAAATAGATAAAATAAAAAATACAAAATGGGGCGTCTAGGGGGAGAGAGAAAATAAAAAAGAAATTAATTAGAAAAGTAAAATAAATAAATAAAAATAAAATAAAATAAATAAAATATAAAATAATAAAATAAATTAACAAAATTAAAAATAAAAATAAAAATGTGGGGCAGGTGGGGGCGAGGGGGTTTTTTTTGGGGGGAGAAAAAAAAAGGAAAAAATCAATGGGGCCCTCTTTTTTTTTAAAATTAGAAAATATCCAAAAAATTGGATAAAAATACAAATAAATTCTTAAAAATGCGAAAAAAATCCAAAAAAATTCAAGAAAAATACTGAAGAAATTTTGTTAGGCTTAACTCAATGGTCAGAGTGTCAGATTGTGAATTTGAAAACATGGGTTCAACTCTCATTACTCGCCAAAGAGACGTCGTCCCGGGCCGAAGAAGCCAAGCAAAACAAAAGTGAATGGCGTCACTTTGCTTTCTGAGTTGTTTGTCCGCTTATTTAACCTTGAGAATTCATTTGCGCGTGGACTATGAACTTGTTCTACACACGGATAGATAGTTTAATGTGATCATCTTCAATGAAGCCGAGGCTTAAGTGAACATAGGTCTAAGTCAATTTTCTCACTCAAAACCACAGAGAGCTTCCTTTATTCCTCCAATTTAGCAAGAAAATGACATTTGAAAAGGATGAAAAAATGCTAGAAAAATTAAAAATGCTTGAAAAATTTTGAAAAATTTCCAAAACTTGCACTTATGCAAAGGGCTATGAAAGGATTACTAAATTTGCTAAAAACTCAAGGAACAAGCATGAAAATGGATAAAAACTACTAAAACTTGAGCAAAATGATATGGCAAGGCTATGTACAACCTCGACAGATTTTGCAACTTTCAGGTGATCCATAAATCTTCAGTTGTGCTGATGATAGGCCTTGAGCTCTGATATGATTACTAAGAGGAACCCCTCCATAATCTCCAATTGTACTGCACTTCATTTCTTTTGTCTTCTTTTTGGGCGTTGTGGTCGAGAATTAACACTCAAGCTCGAGAACCATTTTGAGAAATCAAATCAATTTAAATGAAAAGACGACAAGTTGACTAAAACCATGGTGATCTCTATCCTTTCACCCCTCATTAAAAATATGATAGGATATAACATCTTATGCAGTTATATGTGTACGTGTACATGTTCATATTGTGCATAATAAGGACTCCATTTGGAGGTAAAAATTCAACGTTTACTTCTTTAAGAGCCAAAGTATGGAGATTATGTTTGACATCATAGAATCCTCCAGTTTCGTTGTTTAAAATATAAGCGAATTTATTTGTGAGCAAGAGCGTCCTTTATGCATGAGTGTCTTTGCATGCATATGTAAGTGTACATACATGTTTGTATATAATAAATATGCAAGTACCTGTGTGCACACGTAAGCATACTCATTAGTTGCACATACATCTTTTACTATAATATACATATAATTATGAATACGGAAGGAGGGCTGCGTGGAGCTTTTGAGGGAAATGTGAAGGGAGAATGAAAAAGGAAAGAATGAAAAGGCTTCAGATCGGATAGCAATGTAGAAGGAAAAAAGGAAAGAATATCTCTATAAGTGGGTACAAAACGGAGGAACTCGACCACTGCGTGGATCTTGGGCATCTGAAGAAAAAGGAAAGAGCAACGACAGATGTGAAGGGAGCTGAGCGACTATTTTGGACCACTGTGCTGATATTGAAGGAAGACTATGTACTGTGATGGTGAGAGGAACAGTGTTGGAAAAACTTTGAAGGCTTCTTAGGGAAGATGGCTTTTGTGTGGCATTTGGCTCCTCAATCTCAATCGAGGTGACTGACAGAGAAGGAGTTGTCATTCTACGCTTCAAACTAAGCAAGGAATAAGATAAATACTTCTGGTATTTATTTCAAACTGTATCTCTCGTACGAAAGTCTTAATATGCAAGAAGAGTGCTACTATGAAATGAAATTTATGTATGAAACATTTGCATATTGAGATTATGTGATCTTATACTAGTTCTTAAGGCTCACGTAGCAGGAAAATATTTGACGACTTTCAATAAGTAGTATTGAAGCTTGTGCAACAGGGGTAACAGGCACACAGTTGCGCTTGTTCCTTATTGCCTTGTGCAGCACCAGTACGAAATTATTTAGTATGGAACATACACTCTGCCTCAATGTCCTTCTGTCATCTCGTGCAAAGTGCAGAATGTATCATTTAACTTAAGGCCCAAATGACTGTCATATTACCTCTGCCAGAAAAAAAAGGCCTAGTTTTGCAAACATCTTGACATCAGACTTGAGATGTGATAGGCATTGGCGCACTATATTTCTTATGTCTGTACAATTGTTGATGGCGGCTGAAAAACTTTGATTATCCACATAGCGTTTCTCTTAATGCAAAAGATGTGTCAATTATGAGTATGATCTGTAAAGACCAGCATTATTATATAAAATAGGTGAATGCCATGAGAGCTCGAACTGTTTTGAAACAATATGTTTCTCTGCTTAATAAATGCCATATATAATGTTGAACTCTGAGCTATTTCAGTTGGTTTGGTTACCAGATTACATTCAGGTTAAACAAAATGATATCATTGTGAGTTGATGTGATGTACTGTGTAAAGGAAAACAATGTTTACTAAGTGTGATGTCGTGGTGTAATGGTTTGGCTTTGGGAAGCAAATTCCAAGATCAAAGTCTGAACTTCACAGACATTCTATGGACAATCGATGTATTGCTTAATCCATGCGGGTTTTGTTCTCTGAATAAAGAAATCTCTGTACCCAGTTAGTGAATCGCATGCTTTGAGCACAAGGTTTAAAAATGTGTTTCGATTCTTCAACGAGCTCAGTGAAGAAATGATATTCTTTCTAGCTTGCGAATTTTCATAATCTTTGTAGAGAAACGAGAATTTGAATGCTCTGATTGACAAAGTTTAGTTATGCCTCGAATTTTGTTCGCCATGCTTACTTTTATTGATAATTTTTAGTTACACCTCTGCATAACTTTGTCAGCAGAATGATCAATTTGGTCTATTATATGGTTATGGTTTCATAGGGAACTCGTTCATCCTTTTCTCACAAAAATGTTTGGTATGCCATCACGCTTCTATGTGGATACTTAAGTATTGAATTTGTTTCGTAAATGTTGTCTGAGAGCACGAAGCGGCATGCAAATGTATGATGTGGAGGAGATTGGATAGTCAATCATTGATCCCTTTAACTTTAGATATGGGCAAGACCTTATCTGAAAAAGAAGCGGAACTTGTTCATATACTGGTATAGTTATACGTATGTTCTTTGATGCTGAGTGTTGAGCTGCTTGTGCTGTACGAATGCATGTGGTTGAGATTATATGTAGTCAAAAGTGTGACTTGTGTCTAGCTCAATGTATCATGGACTGACTGCAAATACTTAAAAATGCAAACGTTTGAATAGCATGACATGAAGCCACGTGAAATCAAGCCTTCGATCTATAGTTGTTGGCCTTCCCGTAGCTTCTTGTAACAGAACAGAAAGTAAATCGTATGATAAACAAAAAAAATGAGGAACTTTAACTTGCTTTGAAATCTACTTGATGAAGATACTTTGAACTCTTTGAAGTTTCCTCTTGGAAGCAAAGGTGTGATACACAAAAGTCTCCATATACCGTTAATCCCACCCTCCTTTCTTCGAAACCCCGCCACATACCTGGTGAATCCGACGTGAAGGAGGAGAGTGTAGAGAACTTGATCATAGTTTAGCTAGTAGTGTGGTTGAGAGAGCTCATTGTGCTTGATCATTTATGGGTGACACTACAATGGATGTTATAACCCAACTCCTACGCTTCCAGCAGGACGAAAAAAGACGAAGTGCCATCCAGGAATTCTATGAGCGAGTGATCAAAAGGAGCGGGTATTTCAATGGAAAAAAAGTTACTCGTTTCTCTAAAGAGTACGAATTAGAGGCACGATATCTTGGCACGGGCCTTATGCCATTAAGTGACCAAGAACTTATAGATAATTTTGTATACGTTTCTGAATTGCATCTGCGTGACTGACTAGTTGTGGATGCACCTCGACTAGCTGTAGAAGGGCAAACAAGATGGTCACAATATAAGACAATACGAGAATGTTTGCACTTGATGATGATGATAAAGTGACTAGATCAACAGTTTTAAAATGGATACATAAACCTAAAGACCAATCGATTTTAGACATAAAAAAAGAATTTGATCAGCAATTTGGGGACTTATATGAATATGATCGGAGGGCTATAGCTTAAGAAAAGGTGTCCTTGTTTCTCCGGGCTATAGATACGAAAGCTCGAGAAGAACTTTTTCCACAACTACAACATGTAGGAACTAAGACTGGTCTTACTGAAGACTGGGATAATGTGGACAAAGCTGTTAGGGGATACGTTGAAAAACAAAGAGCTTTGTCTAAGTTTATGCAGAGCTGGCATGATGATATGCAAGAAGAACAAGCCCAGATTGTTCAAGAACCTATACAAAACTCTCGGTGAACCCACCAATGCCAAAGGATGTTGTGCCCGCTAATACAATGGAAGATATGTTTAAGAAATTTAGTGATCTTACGATCCAAAGTGTGAAACAAATGATTGAATCTCAAGCTTTACAAGCACCAGCAGCTAAAAAACCAAAAGCTCCTCAAATTAAAAGATGCATCTGGTGTGACTCTTTGGAGCACAACAGATACTCATGTGAGAGCTTTAAAGAAGCATTGGCAAAGAATCTAGTATTCATAAAGGAAAATATGATTTATAACTCAAAGACTAGAGAAAAAGTAAATATTAACTTTGGTCGGGGAGGCATGAGAGTGTTCTTCCCTGGCATGTCTGGAAATGTTGCTTCAACATCGTATACATACGCACGTCAAGTAATTGATGACAATAATGATATATAACCGTGGCCTAAAGTGATAAAGTCCCTAGATTGGGGGAAGATGCATCATGAAATCTTAAAGTCAGTAAGTAATGAGATCCAAGAGGTAACTGGATGGAATGATCCTGTAGATACTCTCTCGGTTGCTACTTATTCATTCTCTTTAGTGGAGCATGAGGCAGTAGTGGAAGAAAAACAGATGAGAACTAATGAAGGTGAAGAAGAAAAAAGAAGAACTTGACGTCAAGTAGAAGCTTTACAAGATCAAACTCAACCATCAAATCAAAATCAATTAATATAAATAAATCAACCCACTCAAGGAATTCCACCATTCTAAACACCAATAATCCAACCAAATCAAATTCCGACCCAAGTTCAAAACCCTACTTCCACTGAGGTGTCAATTTCTACTCAAGTTAATAATCCTCCTCAGGATCAAGAGAAGAAATTCACAAGGATAAAACAAGAAAATATTGAACTAAATGGCTACATTGATGAAGATGGATTTAAATACTATCTGACAAATGGAGATTTAATCGACTCAAATGAATGTGCCGAGATATTTACACATGATGAAGTATTTGAGCAAGAATTGATGACTGAGGAGATGTATGAAGAAGGTGATCTAAGTATATGGTGTGAAGAGAATGAGCAAGAAGCGATGGAGATGGATGCAGAATCCTATGATGGCATTTTAAATAAAGAAATTGAAGATCATGATTTTCCTGATTATGAAGATATGGATTCCCTTCATGTTGAAGGAGAGATGGTTTTGGACCATAGCGATGATGAAGAGTTTTTGGATAGATTAGAGATAGAAGCAGATTCTATAATTAATGGCATTCAAGTAGGAAGAAATCATGATATATCGAATGAAAAATATGAATATATACTGCAATCAAAAGATGATGATTCTTCTTATTTAGAGTGCAAAACTTATGAATCTATTCAAAGACTCAATTGCAATGATGATGAAAGTTTGGCTAATCAACCTTTCGAACAATTTCAAGCATGAAATGGATCAAAATGCATGCTTGAAGGATCTTTTTAACAATAATTTAAACAAATTGAATTTTAAAATGCTTTATACATGTGCTCTTCATTTATCATGTGCATCCTCATACGATGCATGTGAGAGGATCATGAACAAAGGTGACTATGCTCAAATGATTAAATCATGGATTTTCAAATTCTCCAAGAGCAATGTATGTCAAACAATCTTACAAGAAATGGACAAGAAAATGAAATGGCTTGTCCACCTATATACCTTGTTTAAGAATACTTCCCTAATTGATGCAATCCAGAGATGGCTTCTATTCAAGCATAGCTTCTTTGGTGAGCATACATCAAAGGAGATGGACAAAAAGGGAGAACCTTAGTCAGTAAGATTCCAAAAAGCTTCAAAATAATTTTGTAAATAGAAATATATATAACTCATGTTTTTGCTTTGATCTTAAGGACGAAACAGGCAACCGAGATCAACAAGTGAAGAGTGATGACTCAAAATGAAGAAACAAAGATGATCCAGAATGCAGATTGAAAAGGGATTTCGACACTATAAAGGTGAAATGTTTTTTGTTTCAATTTCTTCTTTCTTGTGTATATGTGTATATAAAAAGACTGCATGAATAAGCATATAATGCCTATAGAAATGCATAAATAAGAAAATTAAGTAGAACAAAACTCTCATACCACTAATAAGATTACATGTGATGTATAAGGACTGGGATTATATGAGTAAGATTAGAAGACGGACTAGAACTTTCGAGAACAAGAGCTAGGAAGGTGAAGGGAAGACCTAGACTAACTATTTGTATATACTAGTGTTTATGAGCACTTGATGAGTGAGACACTTTGACTTCTCCTCTTGATCTCTCGTCTGACCTGATCTTCAGATAGATTATGTCTTGAGAAAAGAATTCTAGCTATCTATGTGTATGTGTATGTGCTGTTGGGTGCTGCAATGAGCTAGTAGGCGGGTGGAACTACCTTGGTTGGGCGATTAGGGTCACAAGCTGATGCTAGTTGTGTCGTATGGCTTGACCTACATGTTGTTACATGCTCATACGGGTTGATAGGCAGGTGGAGTCACTCTGGTCGGGTGGTCAGAGCCATGATCTGACATTGATTTCGTATGAGGCTGACATTGTGCATCGTGTGCTATAGAGGCATTGAACCACCAAAAGACATTGTAATGAAGAGAAAAAGCCACAAATTAGTTGAAGAGACAAGGAGGGTATATGAAGAGAGGGACATATGAAGAGTCATGGAAGCCTCTCATGGCTATTTAAACACAATCCAAGCTCAATCTAAGTGTTTGTGGTAGGTTGAAAGTTGGGATGCTGCTTGTACCTATGCTATTGAGCCATTGTCTATCATAGGAGTTCATATTTTTTTGGAGTTTATATTCTCTTGTATCTCTCCTACCCTTTACAAGGGGTGCTGAATTTCTATACCAGCCTATTAGAACTTCATTTTCTATAATGGAAAGCTCCATTTTTAGAGTTTTTATATTTTTGGAAAGCTTATAAAGCAAGGATTCCATATCTAAAAGCGTTTTGGCAAATTTTCTTGTATAATGAGTTATAGCCATTTCTTTCTCTACTGGTCTGTCCCAAAACTTGAAAGGAAAACTAGTATTTCTTGTGTGACTGAGTTGAATGGTCTAAAGATGTCCAATTCCAATTATTAATAGACCATTTTAAAGATTCAATGTCTAGTTTATGTGGCTAAAAGGGTTTGTCAATTGGATTTGGGAATTCTAAGTTATATAAGTTTTAGTGAGTACTAGAATGAGACAACTAGGTCTTGGCTAGGGTCCAAGCTTCTTGTTGTGCATTCAAACGAGAAATATTCCATAAAAAATGTCATCTTAGAAGGGGATAATAAAAAAAAATTGCTACACACCTTCAATGAGTATGAGAAGAAACAAGGGAACATTAGAATAAGAGTCCAATAAGGAACTTCTCAGAACAAATTACAAGGAACCTACCCAATAATTGGTTGATTACAAAGGAAAAACCCTGAGAAATATCATTTTGGAGTAAAGAATTAATGACATACTCCATTTATTACAATGTATATGTCTGAGATCATTTTTGATACCTTGCAAGCTTTGAAGTCCAGTGTTCTTCAAAATAGATTTAAGGGAAAAGAGAAGGACTCTATTTCTGTTATTAAATACTCTTTGGTCTCCACTGAGCCAAATGGTCCAAAGAATATGAACCCTCCAAATGTTCCACACGACTATGTCCATTCTAAAATAGAGCCAAGGATGATTTCATTAATCCCCAAATTATTAAGGTTAGTCAAATGCTAGTAAGGATTATGCAGGACTCAAAATTTCCTAGCATGAGGGGAGTTGACAGACATATTGGACAAGTCTTCCAAGTTTCCACAAAAAGCACAAGCTCCTCCATTAATATCAATTTTTACTCATTTTGCTACCTATCCACACACCATTATGCAGAATCAACCACATCAAGAAGGAATGTTTGATGTGGATAGGAAAGGCTCATACACATCAATCTACATCTCCATTGCGATTCATTCCACTAAACATTCCACTTGTTATTAAAGTCTAGAGGATCTTGGTGGCAGGGACTTTGTGATGCTTGAATTTAGAGTACATCTCAATAACAACATCTTCTTTCATGGTCTTTTCCAAGTGGTAGTACTTTAAATAGACTTTGATCTACTCTTTGTGGGTTATAAGGACATTTTTACAAGCAAAAGATAGAGTGGTAAGAGAGTGTAAGAAGTGGTTAGAGATAAGATCACCATTAGAAAATAAATTTCTTCAAGTTTTAGAACTAGTTTTGTAGTATTTATGTTCTCTAATGGAAAGGGAACCATTACTTTAGAAATTAATCCAACTTGCCCAAACCAACTCTTGCATGAAAAAATTGTTATTAGTTTTGTGGTCAAGGGAAGGGTTGAAAATTCTTTTGACATCCATCCAAGCTTCCACATCTTGCAAGTGAGAACATTTCTAATGGGAATGAATGTGAATGGAAACAACCAAGTCCTATAGAGAGTGATATTTCCAAGCCTTATATCCTTGAAGACAAAACAAATGAGATTTCCTTTTGACAAGAATAGCCCAAAAGTTTGAAGAAGAGAGGGATCTCTGTATCCCTTTGGAAACCATATTAGAGGAAATTTTAAGAGGAAAGAAGACACCCAATCCCTCTTCACTATTAGGCATACAACAAATGTCCTAGAGAACGGAAGTTTTTTGAGTTCCCTCTCGAAAGGATTCTCCTAGCAAGGGCTATAACATGCAACAAGTGCTTTCTTGTGGGCATTCAAAAAGCCAAAAAATAAGTGAGGCAAGGTAGGATATAATTATTCAATAGAAGCACTCTATCGATCATAGAACTTTGCAACAAATACCATTTAAAGACTTTATCTCTGAATTTGTTAATGAAAGAACTCTTAACCCAAGGGAAAGTGAAGATAAGTTCCTATGTTGTTGCCCGAATTTATTGGAATCCCCAAATTGTGCTCATATATGTTCGTGAAAGATAGGGAAGGGAACCGCTTTGCACGTGTGTAAATAAAGACCCGAACTTTGCTTATTGCCCCGTTGGTGTTGCTCCCCTTGCTCTCCCGTTTTTGTTCTCTTACTTCCTCTTTTTCCTTCACTTTCTTGCTCTTTGTATCTTTGCACTCTTGCAATTCCACAAGCTCGCACACTATCTCATATACCTCCAAACATACACACACTTACTCATCCACATTCCAATTATTGCTTTTCCACAAGCCTCCTTTTACCCACACCTCAGCACACTCGCTCGCTTCTCCCCTTCTCTCTAACTATCTCCCCTCCCCCCCGCTTCTCCCCTTCTCTCTAACTATATCCCCTCCCCCCCTTTGGGAGATCCTAATCGATGGCGACCTAGTTTTACTCCAGCTGTCCCTCATCTCAAAATAGTTGAGTGATCGTGCACCCTTATGGTCCTCATACATAGCCCATTCTTAAGGTATAATGTAGAGAGCGCAATAACTGTCCAGATTCTCCAGAATTCACCTGCACACCTACTGTTGTCGCTGCAGCTATGGTCATGCTATGATATCAACATTACTGAGCACAAGTGTCGAGCCTTCAGTCACAGGTTGTGTTCAAGATCACAACACTTCAAAACAGCTAAACCATTGAAAGATATTCTAGCATAGGCGTGATATCGAAACCAATGCACGGTGGAGAATCCAATCAAAACTCCTATAGTCATCACCCCTACCGCACAAAATCGAGCTTCTATGATCCAATGTCTGTTGCGGTCTGAGGTCTCTTGTGTCGAGCGTATGAACCATCCTCTCTCCCAAATTCACTAGCATGCCCGACCTAGAGAATGCTCAATATTTCACAATCAGGGCACTATATTACATGTACCGTGCTCATACTGAAAAAGTAGCCACCAACAAGCATATGTCTGTAGTGCTCGACTTTGAACATGGGAAAGAACGGAGACCATCGAGACTGAGTGGTTTGTCAGATTCGAAAGCATAAAATAGGGTGCCCCTCGATGCCGATCTCACAAATGAAGAGATCAGACCAGAAAAAATGCTATTGGGTGGTTCGAAGTCCCTTCAGGAATGCATTTGGAAGATGAAGACATTGAACATATGTCACCAGCTTCCACAAAGAGTCCTCCGTTCTCTCTCTGAACTGCCTGATCGCCTCGTTTGTTGTCGTCTTCCCTCCTTTTTCTTGCTGCTGCTTGTGCAAACCTGCGGCCTGAGTCAGGACAACATCCCGTAACAGTTCACTGTCCTCGAAATCTCTGAGCGCTGTTGTATATACCCTCATCACCGGTACACCTCTCCTGTCATGCGTTGTGTGTCCGATTATACAGAGAGTGACCCCATTCTCCTTTCTTACGATCTCTACACACCTCGAGCTTTTGGCAACGAAGGGAACCCCCCCTCCCCCCCCCCCCCCCCCGTCTTTCGTGGCAGAAAAAGCACAGCTGCTGCCTCGTTCCCCCAAGCACACAGAGCAAAAAACAAAAACACTAAAGAAGAGAAGAAGACCCCCCGAAGCTTTTCCCCCCTTTATGCTCTGTAACTGAACCTCTCTCCTTTTTGCAAAGTAGTGGGGCCAACTCGATAGGCACACCTCCTAAATTTTTGTGACACCCCCCGAAAGAACAAGACTCCTATTGGAGATAAGGATGACTTCAATTTGAGACCCGTAATGCTCGAGACTCTCCCCTCCAAAAACCGTTTTCTTTTTGTTCTGACCACATTATGACAATATTATTTTCTAGCTCTCAAGAGAACGCCCAAAATGCATATATGCACAAAAGCGGTTGGAACTGACTTTGGGTCGTTGCTCTAACCCATTCTCCCATTGTCATCGTCAGATCTGAAAATATAAAAATCATTTTGAAGACCAAGGATAAGCCCCACTTTTTCTACTTTCTTTATCCTCAAGATAGAAGCTTCACTTGTTAGAAAAAATGCAGGAGCCTTGGCACCAATATCAACCAGAGCCCCATTGTTGGTTGGCATCAACATAGCCCCTTTCACCTCTTGATTCAACCGAATTTCTTCAGCACGTGCAGTAGTCTCTGCTTGGTCTATTCTTTGCCAGAAAGTTTGTACCATCTCTCCACCCATTTCATAAACAAGTGAAGAATTTTGCAGCATATCTCTAGGCACTGGCCCCAATGTTTTTTTTTTTTTGGTAGATAAATTGATTCTCTCTCTCTCTTTGTCTTGAACCTTAAGCTTATCGCCCGATTGGAACACATTCTCCACACTTGTAATCCTTTCATGGCTGATCTGCCTTATATGCAGGCTGTAGTAGACCATACACACCTTTCATAGCAGTAAATGCTCCATACAGCTTTACCGTCTGGCTACCCTTCCACAACAGATCCTATACCCCGAGATATTTGATTCTCGACCAGTGCCTTTTTATTGCTCAGAACAAGCCTTGCCTGCTCCTCATCACTTCCATAAACTTGGCTAGAATGATCTTACCGATCAGGTCATCATAGCTTATTGTTTTAGGAAATATGAGAGAAGGGCACAAAACCACGTAAATCTTCTATATCTACCACAAGCCCACTTTGATTGGCTGCAAGTACTAAAGTTTTGACAGTTGCATTCTCTGTTTGCAGTTGCTTCCAACATTCCCATGCTAAGTCCAGTTCAGTCTTCTTGAGACTGAGAACCACCCTCCTTGTAGCATACTTGCCGGGTACATACAAGTGTCTTGATGTCTCGAATATGATCGTCGATCCACCTCATATAGCATCACGGGTAATTTCTGGAATCCATGCGTTTAGGTTTGATTGAATTTATCACTACCAAGATACATTTTCCCTTGTGAACCACTTAGAGACACCAATTTTCTAGCAATGGAGAACCACATTAGTGTAGAAGAATTAGCATGTTGATCGGCTAACATACTCCCCTTCACTTGTCTGCGAAGTCGTCCTCGACGAGCCACTGCGTGCTGCAATATAATCCAATCAGCCATGAACATGTCAGTTTATAACTTGTTTGCATACCTTTTCATCGAGCCGTCACTCCCACTGGACCTGCACTCATTGAAGCTATTAGTACTCAAAAAATCACTTATGAATACATACAAATCATTTATTTACAAAATGATCCAAGAACGCACACATATATGCAGCTTCATTTTCATCATGCATCAAATTGCTCATGCATTCCATTATGAAAATAGTCTCAACCAAAATAACACATGCATACCTTTCCATGTTTTACACATGCAACTATCATTGCGAAAAAACAGAAACGGAAGTACCGAAATAAACAACAACAACTAAAATGAATCCAACAGGAGATGCAACATACCCCAAAATGCATACCCCTTTATTGCACCTAGTATTCGCTATGTACAATTACTCCATGATGAGGCACTTCCGAAGAATCCCCATCATCGTCCTACAAAAGTCATCGAGACTCAAGTACAAGTCAAGACCTACATAAAAACCCTAGAGTGCCCCATGCACTGGAAAACCCTTGGATAGAGCACACAAGTTATAAAGCAAGACCGTTGCATTACCTCGCTAAAGGTCTCATCCATAAGTACGTAGACAGTATCCGTGCCTTTGAGAATGTTGATTCAGAGTGAGCTGATCTATCACAAGCCACCATATACCAATTACACAAGCAAATAACATTCCCTTCCAGGCGATCATCGCCCTCTCCTCTCTCTCTCTCTCCCCCCCCTCACGAGTGGGGGATAATTTCATATGTAAATTTTATTTATATTCACACGTTGGCCTACGTTGACATTGGATGCGATTCGTGGACCTGACCACCCGGCCAGGTTGATTCCACCCATCTACCAATGCAGCGCAACACACAACCACATAATGATAACAAATCACATATAAAGCTAGCCCATAACGAAGCTGGATGCGGCTCGTGGTCGTGACTGCCCGGCCATGATGGATCCACCTACCTACCAACCCATTATGGCGCGTAGCTAAGGCACAAACATATACATCCCAAGCCTATGGCGAAACTAGCTACGGCTCGTGGTCCTTACCACCCGGCTAGGATAACTCCACCCACCTACTAGCCCACCATAGCGTGTTGGTACAATCACAACAACACAATGTTTTTTTCTTTTCTTTTTTAATTTTTTTTTTTTTTTTTATAGGTAATTAATTTACCCCAGTCCTGAGAATTAGGGAGAGGAAGAAAGGGATTTTCCTTACTTTTCCCACACATGCATGCAAACATACACACTCTAGCCTTTGACAGATCAACCACCTCTTCACTCCATTCTCTCAATTACAGACACTACATATGTATTCATCGATTTGACTTTTCATTAGGCAACTACAACCGGCTATGCCTTGGTCCCTCATATACCTATCCTTGGATGATCTAGAATGTGGGTCTCCTGGATGTCTCATATAGCCTCACCTCATACTCGCATCCCGACGACTTCCCTAGGGCGAGTCAGGCTCAACTTCAGGAGCTCCGTCATCGCTACCTATCGTTAATAGGTCTGCCCAAGCCCAATAGATATCATTTACCTCGTTAGGCAATTCCATCGTGCTGTCGTAGTAGAAGTACCGATCCTTGGCATATCCAGCCCAACTAAGTAGATACGCTTCGAATTTGGGAAATGGAAAGTCAATGTCCATACCTTGATTCCAAAAGCGTACAAGCCAGTGTGCCTCCTCCATGTCATAGTTTGTCTGCAAGCTCTCAACCGATATCTCCATGCTTTCTAATGCTTGATTTGAAAAATATACAACAAGGTCAAACAGAGCGCTCTGGTATACTTGATCAGCCATCGGTCGCCTAGTCCTCAGTGATCCTGCATAGTAACACACTTGGTTTACCAGTTTCTGCAATTCCAACAGACAAAAGGTAAATTGAATGAACAAGTAGAGAAAGGCCTTCTCGCTTCGTTCTCGTATCCAACCACACATCTCTCGTAAGAACATCCAAATCACACAAAAAAGTGCCATCATCCAACGGCTCACTCGAAGTCCTTTCCATGCACATTCAAAAATCTATCGATCCTTGTACGTTCTGCTCGCTATCCTGACATCTAATCCAATCAAACCTCCTTCGAATAACTCTGGCATGCTCAGCATGAGCCAATCCTAACTCCTTTAGGCCGTCGCCATTCTTACACGTCTTCTTTGTATGAAGCACTTTACTCACTGTACTCTTTTGTGGTGCATTTCCTAATGCAAGTTCTTTCTCCAATCTTTCACGTCTAAAAATGCTCTCTTCACCATCATCTTGGTTCTCCTTATCTCTTCCTTTCAAGAGGTTCTCCTTTCGATCAACTAATTCCTTACTAGAACTGTCGTGGTCCACACACCACTTTTCTCTCCCGGATCTACCTCTGCTTTCATGCTCTTCCTTGCATGTACCCTTGCTCATGGCGTCATGTACTCTCGTGGTGCTAGAGGATAGCTGACTGTCTTGGTTCCTTGTCGAGTTTTGATGATATCCTCGATCACGAGTTCCAAAAGAGAATTTTCTATTTTTCGAAGAGTTTTCCCTCCTTGCATGAGGATCCAGCACCTGGCTCATTTTCTTCTCCTTCTCCACCGGGTCGATGTGCATTGTATAGCACTCAACATCGCCTTTACTTGCCAACCATCCTAGCAGTTCCTGATCAGAATCGTCTTTATAGAGCAATGGATTTTGACATTCTCCCATCTTCGTGTCTTGCTTCTTGGAGAGCTGCAAGTTGAACCCATCTTGAAGCAGATTCTTGTAGGTATCCGTGTTCAAAGAAAACCTAGCTCGTGCCATCTCTTGCTTTGCTTTCTCCTTTTCTTTCTTTTCCATCTCATCAACTATTATTGTCTTCTTCTTGTCGGTCGAGTTTGGGGATACTTGGATTTGAATCCGATCAGACTTTGGCCCTATTGAAATGAAACCTGTGCGCCAGTCATGCACACAATTGTCTTGCATAAGCCATGGCCCTCCAAGTAAGATTGAGAAAGTGGCCTCTGAGGTCCTTGGTCTTACTATCAGATAATCAACTTTAAATTCTAGACCGCCCACAACTGTGCTTACATTCTTCAAAAGACCCGCAGGCTTCACTTGCGTTTGATCTACCATCCTCAAGGACATTGGAGTTTCTTCCATGTGGTTGAGGCCCAAAGTTTTCATCATGTACTCAATCATTAAGTTGACAGCGGCTCCACTATCTAACTGAGCACCGGGGACTGCATACCCTTTAATCTCGACTGTCACAGCTGGAGCATTTGAATCAATTTGCGTAGTGATACTTTGAATGATCCCTTGGACATCTTTATCTTGTCTCTTTTTATCTCGAGCTTTCCTCGGCTTCTTGATATATTCGTGGTAGAATTGTTTCCTATATGCAGGTGAACATTTCAGCAACGTGCCAATGTCCAACGTGACTTCCGTGTCAGCCAACAGTTTTACGATGTCAACTTCTTCCGAACTTTGTCTTTCCTTCTTACACTTTGGAGCCCTTAATCTTAGGGAATGGTGCTATGCCTGGCACAAACTCCTTGGTCACTGGTGGAAGAATCTCTATCTCTTCCCCATCCTCAAACTCTTGCTGCTCAGCAAATCCTCCAACTTGGTATTCTACCTCCCCATGTTCAGGTATCTTCTCGTGGCTATCATTTCCGCTCTTTCTTCTGGATTTCTCTTCAAATACTCTTGAGTCCTTGTGACTACTGCCACAGTTGGCTCTTTATGCGGTTTCTTGGCCTGGTAAGCATCCACAGAGTGCATTGACGAGCTAGAGCCTTCTTGAGGGTTTGGTGTCTTGAACACTACTCCAATCGTAGGAACTGGCTCTTGAGCTCTCGGTGTGGAATGCATCTGAGTCTCAACATGATTCGAGGACCCTAGTGGCCCCTTATCCTTGCCAGTGGCAGCTCTTCATTTTGGACAGTCTTCATCAAAGTGGCCCTCTCCACTACAGTACCTACATAGCGGGGTATAATCAACTGGTTTCTTTTCGTTTGGACATCTAGATTGAGTATGGCCAAAGCCATGGCACCTCCAACACTAGATTGGACCATCTCTTCTTTGATCACGTGCGACTCCTCTCGGATAGTCCCCTCCCTGACCCTGAGCACCATATCCATAAGTCTGTCTATTTTCCCAATGAGATGTAGGTGGGATACTTTGAGCAGGCAATCCCATGTAGGATCTTTCTCTTGTATCTCCCGATTTCATGGTGCGCTCTTCATAGGCCCTCTTGTTGTAACATCGGTCTTCCGTGTGATTGGTCCTTCCGCAAAAACTGCAACGCATTCTAGGTGGCGATCTATCTGTGAATACTCTCTAGACTGTAGGGCATTCTGAAGCCAAATGGCCGTAACCATGGCACTTTCCACACCATGTATTCGATCTAAACACTTGATTTGGGTTTGTAGTTACCTCTGGTTTTACTGTGTATGTTTCCTGGGTCATTGTGATAGCTTTTATAGCTTGGGTGACCAACTCCAATACTCGTTCTTCAGTCAGCGTAGGCTTCACCTCGCCTGACGTGCTAGTGGTGGCTACAAAAGCTGGGGTCATCAATGTGGGACTTCCTTGGCCAGGATCTTTCATTGGTATGTTTCCTAGGCCTCCCATTGGCTCGTATAAGAGCTCAATCTTCCTTTGTTGACATAATTGTACTTCCTCCCAAAGCCTTGCTTGTTCCTTAGCATCTATTAAAGTTGCAGGTCATGTCAGGCTGATATGTTGTTGCACCGTAGGATCTCTCAATCCGGCAATGAATCTTCTCTTCAATGTCTCATTGTTCAAGGCATTCGTGCCCATCTTTCTTACCAAGGTTTCCATTCTCTGAATGTAGTTATCAATGCTCTCATTGACTCCCTGTCGCAGGTAATCCATCTGTTGGGCCAATCTATCTTGGAAGCCTTGTCATCGAAACTTTGCCAAGAAGGCTTCCCTTAGCATCTGATAAGTTCCACGCCCTTGTGGTGTCAAATTCCCATACCAATTGGCTGCCTCATCATGGAGAGTAGCCGGAGAAATCCTCAACCTTTGAACCTGGTCAACTACCTCATTGGGATCACAAGTAACCTCAAATAGCTGGATAAAACTATCCGGATCCTCGTCCCAAGCACCTGAGAACTTGGTGAAGTCCCCCAAATGAACCGAAATCCGCTGAGCCATTTTAAACAGAGGTGTGATGTCAATATCACTTCGATCCCAGAAATTTAGTGCACGCGGCCTCAGGATCCCTCCTTCAAACTTTCACACTTGATTCCCGACTCTCCTACGGGAGTACACGTTTTCGGCAGATTTCTTCGAGCTAGTCGAAGTCGACTCACCTTGCGACTCCCACCTCTTCCTTTCTCTTTCAAGGGCTCTTCTCTGAGCGCGCTCTTCTCTTTGCATTTGTGTTCCTCTTGAGGATGAGCTCCCCTCGCTCATGTACTAGATCTGGAGTCCGCAAGCTCGGCCAACATGTGGCGCTAGGAAAACCTATGGGGCACTCTTATAGAGACGTGCCAAGCTTTTCCCGGCAGACGCACCAAAATGAAAGAACTCTTAACCCAAGGGAAAGTGAAGATAAGTTCCTATGTTGTTGCCCGAATTTATTGGAATCCCCAAATTGTGCTCATATATGTTCGTGAAAGATAGGGAAGGGAACCGCTTTGCACGTGTGTAAATAAAGACCCGAACTTTGCTTATTGCCCCTTTGGTGTTGCTCCCCTTGCTCTCCCGTTTTTGTTCTCTTACTTCCTCTTTTTCCTTCACTTTCTTGCTCTTCGTATCTTCGCACTCTTGCAATTCCACAAGCTCACACACTATCTCATATACCTCCAAACACACACACACTTACTCATCCACATTCCAATTATTGCTTTTCCACCAGCCTCCTTTCACCCACACCTCAGCACACTCGCTCGCTTCTCCCCTTCTCTCTAACTATCTCCCCTCCCCCCCCTTCGGGAGATCCTAATCGATGGCGACCTAGTTTTACTCCAGCTGTCCCTCATCTCAAAATATTTGAGTGATCGTGCACCCTTATGGTCCTCATACATAGCCCATTCTTAAGGTATAATGTAGAGAGCACAATAGCTGTCCAGATTCTCCAGAATTCACCTGCACACCCACTGTTCTCGCTGCAGCTATGGTCATGCTATGATATCAACATTACTGAGCACAAGTGTCGAGCCTTCAGTCACAGGTTGTGTTCAAGATCACAACACTTCAAAACAGCTGAACCATTGAAAGATATTCTAGCATACGCGTGATATCGAAACCAACGCACGGTGGAGAATCCGATCAAAACTGCTATAGTCATCACCCCTACCGCACAAAATCGAGCTTCTATGATCCAATGTCTATTGCGGCCTGAGGTCTCTTGTGTCGAGCATATGAACCATCCTCTATAGCAAATTCACTAGCATGCCCGACCTAGAGAATGCTCAACATTTCACAATCAGGGCACTATATTACATGTACCGTGCTCATACTGAAAAAGTAGCCACCAACAAGCATATGTCTGTAGTGCTCGACTTTGAACATGGGAAAGAACGGAGACCACCGAGACTGAGTGGTTTGTCAGATTTGAAAGCATAAAATAGGGTGCCCCTCGACGCCGATCTCAGAAATGAAGAGATCGGACCAGAAAAACTGCTATTGGCTGGTTCGAAGTCCCTTCAGGAATGCATTTGGAAGATGAAGACATTGAACATATGTCACCAGCTTCCACAAAGAGTCCTCCGTTCTCTCTCTGAACCGCCTGATCGCCTCGTCTGTTGTCGTCTTCCCTCCTTTTTCTTGCTGCTGATTGTGCAAACATGCGGTCTGAGTCAGGACAACATCCCGTAACAATTCACTGTCCTCAAAATCTCTGAGCGCTGTTGTATATACCCTCATCACCAGTACACCTCTCCTGTCATGCGTTGTGTGTCCGATTATAAAGAGAGTGACCCCATTCTCCTTTCTTACCATCTCTGCACACCTTCAGCTTTTGGCAACGAAGGGAACCCCCCCTCTTTCATGGCAGAAAAAGCACAGCTGCTGCCTCCTTCCCCCAAGCACACAGAGCAAAAAACAAAAATGGTGAAGAAGACCCCCCGAAGCTTTCCCCCCCTTTATGCCTTGTAACTGAACCTCTCTCCTTTTCGCGAAGTAGCGGTGCCAACTCGACAGGCAACCTCCTAAATTTTTGTGACACCCCCCGAAAGAATGAGACTCTCGTTGGAGATAAGGATGACTTCAATTTGAGACCCGTAATGCTCGAGACTCTCCCCTCCAAAAACCGTTTTCTTTTTGTTCTGACCACATTATGACAATATTATTTTCTAGCTCTCAAGAGAATGCCCAAAATGCATATATGCACAAAAGCGGTTGGAACTGACTTTGGGTCTTTGCTCTAACGCATTCTCCCATTGTCATCGTCAGATCTGAAAATATAAAAATCATTTTCAAGACCAAGGATAAGCCCCACTTTTTCTACTTTCTTTATCCTCAGGATAGAAGCTTCACTTGTTAGAAAAAATGCAGGAGCCTTGGCACCAATATCAACCAGAGCCCCATTGTTGGTTGGCATCAACATAGCCCCTTTCACCTCTTGATTCAACCAAATTTCTTCAGCACCTGCAGCAGTCTCTGCTTGGTCTATTCTTTGCCAGAAAGTTTGTACCATCTCTCCACCCATTTCATAAACAAGTGAAGAATTTTGCAGCATATCTCCAGGCACTGGCCCTAATGTTTTTTTTTTTGGTAGATAAACTGATCTCTCTCTCTCTCTTTGTCTTGAACCTTAAGCTTATCGCCCGATTGGAACACATTCTCCACACTTGTAATCCTTTCATGGCTGATCTGCCTTATATGCAGGCTGCAGTAGACCATACACACCTTTCATAGCAGTAAATGCTCCATACAGCTTTACCATCTGGCTACCCTTCCACAACAGATCCTATACCCCGAGATATTTGATTCTCGACCAGTGCCTTTTTATTGCTCAGAACAAGCCTTGCCTGCTCCTCATCACTTCCATAAACTTGGCTGGAATGATCTTACCGATCAGGTCATCATAGCTTATTGTTTTAGGAAATATGAGAGAAGGGCACAAAACCACGTAAATCTTCTATACCTACCACAAGCCCACTTTGATTGGCTGCAAGTACTAAAGTTTTGACAGTTGCATTCTCTGTCTGCAGTTGCTTCCAACATTCCCATGCTAAGTCCAGTTCAGTCTTCTTGAGACTGAGAACCACCCTCCTTGTAGCATACTTTCCGGGTACATACAAGTGTCTTGATGTCTCAAATATGACCGTCGATCCACCTCATATAGCATCACGAGTAATTTCTGGAATCCATGCGTTTATGTTTGATTGAATTTATCACTACCAAGATACATTTTCCCTTGTGAACCACTTAGAGACACCAAATTTCTAGCAATGGAGAACCACATTAGTGTAGAAGAATTAGCATGTTGATCGGCTAACAGTTAAGCACCCATCTTTGATGAAAGGCTATGTCAAAGCCCATATGAATGCCTAAAAGTTTAAAAACTGTAAGCCGCCGGATTGGCATTTGTAATTCTCTACTTTTTGTATTCCGCACGAACCGAAAGGTCGTTGCGAAGAGTTGTAACTACTTATAAAGCAATGAAAGGACGCTCCGGTGACGACCAGGAGAATCGCCAGAGTGTTTGTCTGGGCGATTGCATTCTGTGAAGCTGCCGTGGTGCATTGTTTGAGAAATCTGAATATTAATGTTTCTTGTCTCTGTTTGATTACGTTAATTTGTGGGTAGCACATTTCCATTAAGTTAGAAAGTGTAAGTCTGTATTATGGTAATGAATAGCTTCGGTGCGGTGTACTGAGAAAGCATTAACCTGAGTACGAACAGTAATTCTGTGATAGAATGAAACAGAGGATTGATAGTAATTTGTATGCAGAGTTTTGAGTGTTGATGTACTACGACGTAAATGTGTTAATTGGGAAAATTAAGTTATAGGGCCTCTGATTAGCATACCCCTACCACCCCCAAGAACCCGAAAGAGTTTAAACGCGCCTGGGACGGCAATGCGCATTTAACACTGGCACCGTCTGTGGGAAGGTGGTAACAGAGTGTTGCAAAGTGATTGTGGGAAGGTGGCAATAGAGTGTTGCAAAGTGATTGTGGGAAGGTGGCCATAGATTGTGAATCGACAATAAGGAGGAGTAGTACGCAAGTGTTGCAAAGGTGATATATGCCGGACTCGGTCCGGCGAGTCGTATCCGAAGTACAGGAGAGACCAACAGCCGTGGGCGGTACTAAATTTGTTAGGGACACCCCCAGGAGGCAGAAGCATAGATCGGTTAAGCCCAGTCGTAGAAGAAAGCGAAGCACGTTAGAAGTGATTCCGGTAGCATTCCGGTGGAACATACTGCAGTTCTGGTAGATTCCGGTGTGATTTCGGCACAGTTTGCAGAAGGTACAATAACTTGGGAGTCTAGAGGGACGCAATGTGCAGTTGACCCGACACCGTCTGGTCAGGATTCGAATTTGTCTGAGGATAGGGGTGTCTTTCCCAAAGAGATTATTAAAGGTGAAAGAATAACCTGGTTTGGGGAAAGTTTGACTAATTCCGGTGATAGTTCGGTCCCAGTTGCAAGGAATTTATAGTTTTCCGGTGACAGTGTGATACTTCCTGGTGAATCTTCATTCCGGACACCACTGCTCGAGATAAGCTTGCCTACGTTTGATACCAAAGAAGAGGATAGGCTATTCGAATTGGAAATCCGTGAAAGGTTGAGCGCTATTTTCGAACCGGAAGGTGAGCAGTCTGATCATATAGAATTCGAAGGATCGGAAACACCTCCTCAGAACTCAGAAGATAGTAACAGTACCACCACTAGCACCATGAGTGGACAACAACAGCAACAACAACAGCAACAACAACAACAACAACAACAACAACAACAACAACAACAACAACAACAACAACAACAACAACAACAACAACAACAACAACAACAACAACAACAACAGCAACAGCAACCGCCACTTCCACTTTGACCTATTCCAACTGGGGTGACGTACACAAAGTTCGGTGGATTTCCAGGTGACGATCCTGATGCCCATGTACGCACCTTTGAAATAAGTTATGCAGTGCTAAACCATCCACCCGATCCGGCGTACAAGCCCATCGTATTCCAGTCTACATTAGTCAATGAAGCAGCAAGGTGGTTAACAGAGTATGATATAAACCATTTTGGTACCTATGAGGCGGTAAGGGATGCGTTTTTGCAGAGGTTCCGGTTGAAGAACCCTGCCGAAATTTTCGATTACTTGCAGAACAATAGACAGAAGACGCACGAAACAGTTCAGAAATATGCCACATTATTTAGAACTCATTTAAGACAATTGCCTCCGACACATGCTAATTTACCGGATGATGTCATAACCCAGTGGTTTATTAATGGTTTGACCCCACAGCTTAAACAAATCATGATCATTCGCTGTGTGGGAGCTATGACACTTGATGATGTTATAGCGATGGCCCTGCAACTAGAGCATAAGGTTGGGGGATTCACCGAAGACTTAGAGTGGCTGAAAGATAGTAAAAATGTTGCAGAGGATCTGGCTAAACAGATGTACTACACTAAGTGTAAAAATTCTGGGCATACAAGTGCTACCTGTGCCCTTAATCAGATGTATTGCGCCATCTGCAATACCACCGAACATTCCACCGAAAATTGTGCGTATAACGCCAAGGTGCAGGGACAAGCAACTGTAAATGCCATTATACAAGAACCAGGGCAGCCAGCTACTCACTACGTACCATCGCAGATGCGAAACAATCAACAGCAAGGATACCAAAATTACCGGGGACAGCGGAATACCAACTTCAATGCAAATCCTTGGCAGACAGGTACATCACAGGAAGGTACTTCCTTGCCACCACCTCGATGTCACTTTTGTGGTGAGCTTGGTCACATCCGACGATTCTGCAAGGATGCAGCCGAATATGATCAAAGAAAGAAAGAACGTCAGAACCCAATGACCAATATGGTCTATATTTCACCAGTGGAAACTCAAGCAGCAATGATCCAGACAAGATCCGGTAAGCAGTTGCAACCAGCAGCGGAAGTGTTTGAACCTGGCATCCGTGAACAGCAGAGAATGTATACTAAAGCTAGCGAATGGACCACCAAAGAGCCTACGGTGTTCCCTGATCCAGTTTCGGTGACACAAATTCCCCTGCCAAAGGTGGGAGCGGATGAATAAGATTGTACCCTAGTAATAGGAGAATCATCATCGGAACCAGTGAAAAGTGCAATTCCAACAGACTAGGTATGGGATATTCTTTCTAAGGCCTCAATTACAATCCCCTTAGGACAACTACTCGCTTTAGTGCCAGGAGTACGGCCGCAGTTTCAACAACAAGTTAGTCCCATATCTCCCAGTACTCCGGCGACTGCAACAATCCAACCGGAAACTGATTCTACGGTGGATCATTCTGTTCCCTTAATCACAGTCTGGCATAAAAATCACAAGATTATGCAAGTGCTAATTGATGGTGGTTCCGGTGTGAATATAGCAACTGCAGCTCTCTGCAAGAAGTTAGGGTGGAGCCTGTTCAATTCTTTGTCAGAATGGCAGATCAATCCCGAGTTCATCCAGTGGGACTTGTAAGAAATATTCCGATCACTTTGCAGGGTACAACGTTTAAAATGACTTTTGTAGTCTTAGAACTACTGGAATCTAGCCTTGATTACAATCTCCTTTTCGATCGACCATGGTTGAAACAGGCTAAGGTTATACAGGATTGGTTAGCACAAGAACTAACTTTTAAAGATAATCACTGTAAATATGTTGTCAAACTTGATGCCATTTAGCCCTGTGAACTCCATGCCAGGCCATATGTAACAGAGCCGGTCCACATGTTGGATGGCTTATCTGACGATGAAGAAGAAGCATTTCTGAAACACAATGAAGATCTGATTTCCTTAGGTACTATAGACCTGCAATTAGTAGTGGACATCTGGAGTCCGACAACATGTATAGTTGTTCCCGTAACCGGAGAGGCAGATACAGATGATACTGATGCTATGGATAAAGCCACTCTGCATCACCTTTTACAGTCAGCTGACGATCCGGTGAAACCTCATCAATTCTATGTCCCGGAAGACCAGTTAGTCACCTACAATTTGGGTAATGATAGAAGCCCACGTCATGTTAATATGAAGGCTGGATTGTCTGAGGAATTTCAAGAAGATTTGATCAGACTCTTGCATGAGTTTTCTGATGTTTTTGCCTGGGATTACCACGATATGAAGGGTCTGGATCCTCGGATCTATCAACATCGAGTCGTGCTTAAACCAACAGCAAAGCCAATTAAACAACCCAGTTACCGAATGAATCCCAACTATGCAGCACATGTTAAAGCAGAACTTGATCGCCTATTAAAGGTAGGATTCATTGTACCCATTGAGCACGCTGAATGGATCTCCCCGATTGTAATCGTACCAAAGAAAAACAAGCAGCTTTGAATATGTGTAGATTACCGGAAATTGAATGCAGCCATGGTACCTGATCCATTTCCTCTTCCATTTCTTGACACAATGCTGGACAGAGTGGCTGGGCATGAGATGTATTCATTTCTCGATGTTTATAGTGGTTATAACCAGGTCCGAATGGCTGAGCAAGATATACCAAAAACAGTGTTTATTACGAATTGGGGTGTTTATGGTTGTACAGTCATGTGGTTTGGGTTAAGAAATGCTCCTAGCACCTTTCAACGTTGTATGCAAGAAATTTTTTTGTTGGAGAAACACTCACTAATTGGACATATATTTGAAGGTCAAATCTTAGGAAGAAAACACCATGCCTATGTGAAGGGACAAATTCACAAGTGTATCATATTTGTAAAGTTAGTTCACTTTAGTTCTAGAAGTTTTTTAAAATCACGAGAATACGAAAATCTATATAAGTTAGTTTGTATCAACTGACGCGGAGAGAGAATAGAGAGAAAGAAGAAGTAGAAGAAGGAGTTCATTTTATACGACTGTGTATAGTCGTGCTTCTCTGAGTGAGAAAGCAACTGTAAAAACTTCTGAGTTTTTTATAGTTATGAGAAAGAACTGAGTAAAGTTCTGTGTATGAGTCTCTCTCCATCATCTCCATGCTTGCCTACTGTGTGATGAATTCAAAAGTTCAAGTTTTCTGAGCAATTCGATGCCTGGCATCGAATCTTGGCTGATAAGTCATTTTTTCATTCTCTGTGTGTTAACTGTTGTTGAATCTTCTAAAAATATGAAGTTTGTGGAGCAACTCGATGCCTGGCATCGAGTTCCAGCATAAAATGGATGCCCGGCATCGACTTCTAGCATATAAGTCATCTTCTTCATGTGTGTGTAAAATAGAGTGTTTCTGGTGCAAAAAAATAGCCAAAAAAAGCCCAAAGTCGATGCCCGGCATCGACTTGGACTGAAATTCGATGCCAGACATCGAATTTTTTATTTTTGGACACCAGGAATACTAAAACAGGCAAAGTTTCCAGTTTTGGAAGCTCATACAGGGTCATCTTGTGAGAGCCATAACTTGAGTTCTAGAGATTCGTTTGATGCATATAATAGCTTGTTGGAAAGCTCTACTCTTCTAGTTTTAGTCTATAAAGTTTCATGGAGAAATAATACTTGAGCTAGGAGAAATTAGCAAAATAATGAAGGTATGTCATTTCGGTGACTAGGAATTTCTGTAGAAGCAAAGTTCTCACTTTAGGCTATCATTTCTCAAAGTTTGGAGTGGCAATGAGTTAATGGTGACCATAGAGGTGTTCTAGTGTCACATTAATTCATTTCTTGTGGTGTTTCATACATCAACATTTTTCTCCCTACCTCACCTCTTTTATGCAAGTATACCTAGATGACTTTTCTTTATTTGGTAAGATTGTGGCACACCTGTATCATTTACGGTGTTGTTTTGAGAAATGCCGTGAATACCGACTTTGTTTGAACCCGACCAAATCTGTCTTTGCGGTTTCATGTGGTAAACTCCTTGGCCATATTATTTCTGCACAAGGCATACAAGTTGATCCAGACAAAGTTGCAGCTGTATTGGAAGCACCTGTGCCTACTGTTACCATTAGTGTCCATGTGAAAGGCCAAATGGCCACCGGACACTTCTTTGTATATGTTCTTTAATAAAACATATAGTGGCCTGGTCAGTCACAGATTGTAAGTTCGACCACATTTGTAAGACCTAAGAAGTCTGTCTTCGTGCTTCTTGTGTACTGTGTTTTCTGTGTATTCTACAGCCTCTGTGCGGAGTTCTGTGTGCGGCCTCAGGAGCTCGGCTTTCTACTCCGAGCATATTGTCGTGGAGCTTTCGAGAAGGAGAGCGCACTGTGGTGCATCGCCACTGAAACACTTCACTGGTATCAGAGCAGTTCGAGGCAAAACCTTTGTTCGAGTGAAGCGAGCACCCCCCCCCTCCCTAGGCTTTCTCCAAGGCTTATGACTTAAGGCGGCGACCAAGGCATAGACCTTGGCATACCTTGTCATCCGAGTCACCGAAGTCACTGTTGGCGCCGTTGGCTGCACGCGAGGGAGGACCTCAACGATCAAGGAATATAGAGGTTCCCGGTACTTCCCGGGAGGTCACCCATCCCAGTACTGTTCCCCCCAGAGCTCGCTTAACCGTGGCAATCTCTTGCCACTAAGCTACACTCTTGTGGTGTTTGAAGAAGGGGAAAGACTAAGGTTGACATTACCTTGAACAAGTTTTGGTCCCTCAAAGCTTCATTTTTGCTTTCAAAGCCTATTTCTGAAGCAATTTTGGGGTGTTTTTGGAGCCATTTCGGAGTACTTTTGCACATAGTTCTCTTCGCACAAGTCCAAGAACATCAAGAAGAGTGTTCCTTGTACTTCTGAGACAATAAATATCAACCTTTGGGGCTGTAGTTTCAGCCACACTCGTAAAACTACAAGTTTCTCGAGGGGTTTTCAGTTTTGGTGGGAGCAGTCGCTACAAATTTATGCAGGTTTTTTAAAGCCTAAAACATCAGAGTTGACAGACACTTGCAGGTGTTATTGGCTAGTTTTTGGGCTGTGTACTCAGCCTTTTAGTGTCATTTTACTGCATATATTGAGCACATACACACCATGTACGCTTCTGTGGATACCGCTTATGTACGTCCATGTGGTCATTGATATAGCGGTTACGTTCTTTGCATAAAGCCTTTTACATTTGATAAAGAGGGTCGTGGTGAGGTTTTCTTAACTGGGAGACACCCAAATGTCGAGGTCTCTTTGGTGATGCAGGTGGAAGACTTACCCAACCTCACCATAGGAGATGTATGATAGTTGTTCATAGGTGCTCGATAAGCCTAGTTGGCTTCTATTGGGTAACTGATTATATGCAGTGGAGTCAGTGATTCACTATGCAGGTAGACATGTCAGTACTTGCAGTTTTATGATACTTTGACACTGGTCATATGCTAATTTTGCAGAGGATACTCTGGCAAAATTTTTCCAGATTTCTGGTTTAGTCAACTATACAGTGGTCGATTTACTCCTTGATACACTTATTTGTTGGTGTTTGGACTCTTCTAGCTCCATTATCATTCTATTTAGTTCTATATGATCATGGCATCAGAGGTCTCAGGCACATCCGGTGGATCAGGGTCTAGTGCTAGTGTTCCGAGGAGGATCTATAACTTGCAGGGCAAAGACCATTTTGAGATCCGAAAATTTGATGGCACAAACTTTGCTCTATGGAAGAATCAGATTAAAGATGTGCTGATTCAAAGGAGGCAATGGAAGCCAGTAAATGGGATTTCAAAGAAGCCTGCTGACATGGATGAAGATGATTGGGATGAGTTAGATGAAATGGCCAGGTCTACCATTCGCTTGCACTTGGCAGATAATGTTTACTTTACAGTATTAGACTGTGAAAGTGCAGAGGAGCTTTGGAAGAAGTTATGCAATACATATGAAAAAGAGACGGCATCAAATAAAGTGTATCTGATGAGAAAATTATATGACCTTCGTATGAAGGACACAGATAGTGTTGCTGCTCATCTAAATGAGTTTGATGCTATATTCTCCCAGTTATAGGCTCAGAAAATGGATATGGATAATGAAATGAAAGCAATATTTCTGTTATGCACCCTGCCATCATCATGGGATACGTTTTGCACAGCTATTAGCAACAGTGCACCTGGCGGTAAACTTGTCTATGATGAAATATGTGGAGCACTCTTGAGTGAGGAGATTCGTAGAAAATCTATGGTTGGCACTCAGAGTGGAGATGCATATAATGTTCGTGATTCTTACCAAGGAAAGAATCAACAACGTGGTAGGAGCAAGAACAAGGAAAAGAATGGTCAACGGAATAAGAGTAGAAGTAAAACAAGGAAGAGGGATATCGAATGCCATTTTTGTCATAAGAAAGGACACATGAAGTAAGACTGTTATGCATTAAAGAATGCTAAAGGTAAATGACAAAATGTTGATGGGCATGTTAAACAGTTACCTGCACCATCTACTTCGACTGTGAAGATTGAAGAAATTAATGCTATTTCTGATGATGCTGATGTGTTGACACTTGATAGTACTGTGCCATCTGAGGCACTTATGGCTGATTCTCTTTCCCACACCTGGCTGCTAGATTCTGGTGCTTCTTTCCATGTGACACCACATAGAGAATGGTTCTCTAATTATGCAGCAAAGTCTCTTGGTACCGTGAGACTTGGTGACTCTTACCAGTGTGATGTTGTGGGGATTGGAGATGTGGTTGTGCAGTTCACTGATGGTTCAAAATTTACTATGCATAATGTATGCCATGTACCTCTGTTATCACGTAGTTTGATGTCAGTTGGTCAACTTGATGACCTTGGTTACAAGGTAGTCTTCTATGCTCAGTCCTTTCATATATCAAAGGGCAATATGGTTATTGCAAAAGGAAGCAAAGTTGGCTCACTTTATCCTTTATTTGTATCACAGAAAGAACACTTGTTAGCTGTTACTGAACAGCCTATGGCTTGTATTTGGCATGGTCGTTTGGGCCATATATCTCGTAGTGGAATGGAAAATCTTTGTCGTTCTGGCTACTTACCTGTGTTATCTTTCTTTGATTTTTCATTTTGTGAGCATTGTCAATATGGAAAGCAAACCAGAAATGTGCATAGAATGCACATTGACTCTTCAATTCAGCCTTTAGATCTCGTTCATACAGATGTGTGTGGTCCTATGCCCACTAGGTCCTTAGGTGGTTCTCTTTACTTTGTCACTTTCATAGATGATGCTACTAGAAAAGTCTGGGTATATCCTATCAAATCAAAGGATGATGTATTCCCTACTTTCAGAAAATGGCTTGCTTCAGTTGAGACTGAAAAAGGAACTAAGCTTAAGGCTTTACGTTCAGATAATGGGGGTGAGTATACCTCACGTGAATTCAGGTTTTTTTGTCAGTCTACAGGGATTCGTAGAGAGTTTATAGCTCCTTATACCCCAGTACAGAATGGTGTAGCTGAGAGGATGAATAGAACTATTCAAGATAGAGTAGTCTCTATGTTGCATCATGCAAACCTCTCACAAGGTTTTTGGGCAGAAGCAGTATTGACTGCAGTTCATGTGATTAACCTTTCACCTAGTACTGCCAAAGGTCTGAAAGTGGCACAAGAGTTATGGACAGGGAAACCACCATATTATGATCATCTTCGAGTTTTTGGGTGTGAAGCATATGTTCATATACCCAAGAATCTTAGACAAAAGTTGGACCATAAGTCAAAGAAATGCATTTTCTTGGATATGGTCGAGAAGGACAATTTGGATATCGCTTATGGGATCCTGAAACACGGTCAGTGATCAGAAGTAGTGATGTCATTTTTAATGAGTCGAAGATGCATAAACAGCCCATTAAGGAGGTTGAAGTGAGAAGAGTGGTGTTTGAGGATAGTAGTCCTCCGGTTAGCATGCATAAAAATGCTACACATAGGGATGTTCAAGAGAATGTCCATTCAGATCAGTCTGCACATGTTCCTGTTCAGCAACCATGAGACGTTCTGCACGTGTCTCATATCCACCTGATAGATATGTTCCAGGTTTAGATTTTGTTATGCTAACAGATGCCGGTGAGCCTTCTTGCTACAAAGAGGCTATGCAGATAGAGGATCATGTCAAGTGGGAGCGTGCCATGAAGAGTGAGTTGGATTCTATTCACAAGAATGGTACTTGGGACCTAGTACCTTTGCCAAAGGGCAGAAAAGCTTTACCATGTAAATGGGTATATAAGCTGAAATTCACATTAGATAGTGCTTCTCAAAAATATAAAGCACGACTTGTTGCAAAGGGTTTTAAGCAACAACATGGTGTTGATTTTGAGGAAATCTTCTCTCTAGTGGTCAAGATGACTACTTTGCGCATGTTGCTTGGATTCGTTGCAATGGAGGACTTAGAGATAGTCCAAATGGATGTGAAACAGCTTTCTTGCATGGAGATCTTACAGATGAGATCTATATGGAACAACCAGAGGGTTATGTAGTTCCTGGCAAGGAAAGTCTAGTTTGTAAGCTCAAGAAGAGCTTGTATGGACTTAAACAGTCTCCTAGACAATGGTACCAAAAGTTTGATGCTTTTATGAAGTCCCAAGGCTATTCTCGGAGCAATGAGGATCATTGTCTCTTCACAAAGAGATGTTCTGATGGCAGCTTGATATGCTTGATACTTTACGTTGATGATATGTTGATTGCTGGGAAGTAAGTACTTCACTGATTCAATATGCAGGGTGGAAAGGCATTGAGTACACCTTTACCCACATATGTGAAATTGAGCAAGGATGACTGCCCCAAATCAGATGAGGAAAAGGAATTCATGACCAAAATTCCCTATCAGTCTGCTGTTGGTAGTCTCATGTATGCTATGGTAGCTACGAGACCAGACATTGCATATGCAGTGGGAGTTGTGAGCAGATATATGTCTAATCCTGGCAAGAAACATTGGGAAGCGGTCAAAATGATTTTGAGATATCTGAGTGGCACTAAGGACAAGTGTCTATGCTTAGGTAGAGGGAAAGCATCCATTATTGGTTACACAGATTCTGACTATGCTGGTTGTGTAGACAATCGTAAGTCTACATCAGGGTATATTTTTCATTTTGCTGGAGGTGCTATCTCTTGGAGATCTCATCTTCAAGAATGCACAGCTGTTTCCACCACAGAAGCAGAGTATGTTGCAGCAAGTGAGGCATGTAAGGAAGCATTGTGGCTTTCTCGTCTTGCTTGTGATATGGGTTTACCTCAGCATGTACCTCACTTGCTCAGTGATAGTCAGAGTGCCATTGCTTTGGCTAAGAATCCAGTCTATCATGCAAAGACCAAGCACATTGAGGTGAGGTATCACTTCATTAGAGATTGCTTAGCCACTGAGAGCATTATTCTTGAGAAGGTTCACACTCGAGATAATGCTGCAGATGCTTTGACTAAAGCTCTACCACAGGATAGCTTTCGACACTGTTGTCACTTGATGGGGGTTACTTGATTCTTGATCTTACGCAGTCACTTGTATACTGTGTAACATGCCCATCAGGTGGGAGGTATAGTTTGTATACTTACACTCAGGTATTCTTTATCATTCATTAATTTTTCTCCCATAGTTACTCTGGTCATATTGGCCTTTAGTGGGAGATTGTTACCGTTAGTGTCCATGTGAAAGGCCAAATGGCCACCGGACACTTCTTTGTATATGTTCTTTAATAAAACATATAGTGGCCTGGTCAGTCACAGACTGTAAGTTCGACCGCATTTGTAAGACCTAAGAAGTCTGTCTTCGTGCTTCCTGTGTACTGTGTTTTCTGCGTATTCTACAGCCTCTGTACGGAGTTCTGTGTGCGGCCTCAGGAGCTCGGCTTTCTACTCCGAGCATATTGTCGTGGAGCTTTCGAGAAGGAGAGCGCACTGTGGTGCATCGCCACTGAAACACTTCACCTACCGCACCGAAAGAAGTGATGTGCTTCGTAGGTCAAATCCGGTGGCATGGTCGCCATTTACGGTGGTTAGCTCATCTCGCCACACCACTTAATCGACTCATGACGAGCACTCCACGACAGTTTGAATGGACCCCAGAATGTCAAACTACCTTTGATCGTTTAAAATAATTATTGACTCAGGCACCAATTTTGCAAACCCCGGATTGGGAACGCCCGTTCCACGTCTTCGTCGATGCTTCAGACATAGCAATTGGAAGTGTTTTAATGCAACAATTTGCTAAGTGGTTCAGGCCTGTCTATTACGCAAGTCGTTGACTCGCTCCTGCTGAAAGGAATTATTCAGTCACTGAAAGAGAATGTCTCGGTTTGGTGTATTCTGTAAAGAAATTCCGCCATTATTTGTTAGGCCGAAAATTCACCTTTCATGTTGATCATGCTGCGCTAGTGTATCTGGTCCGGCAGCAGCATTTAGGTGGTCGCTTGGCACGATGGGTTCTATTGTTACAAGAGTTCGATTATGAAGTGACTCATCGACCTAGCACTGCACATGCATTAGTAGATTTCCTCTCTCGATTAGATTCCGGTGAAGCTTCGGTGGGCATTGATGACACCACACCAGCAATTTACATTACTGAACCAACTAGTGACGAATCTGCCGAACCTCCTGTGCCACCTACTTACTATGATAAGTTATTAACCTTCCTTACTGATGGATGTCTTCCTCCTCAAACTTCTCCTGCTATGTGTCGGAAAATTGCAGTTTATAGTCGTAGATTTCGGTTGATTGCCGGACAGTTGTATTATATGGATCACACTGGGGTCTTGCTTCGCTGTATTCCACCACATGAAGCGAATTTTGTTATTGCTATGGCACATTCAATACCTTTCGGTGGACATTTTGCAGACGATTTAACGCACCGAAAAATTCTACAAAGTGGGCTCTGGTGGCCTACTATGTATAAAGATGTGACTCAATTTGTGCAGCAGTGTGACACTTGTCAGCGAGCTGGACAATCTTTACAACGTCACTTCTTTCCTCTACAACCTGTATTACCTTTAGAACCTTTTCAGAAATGGGGTCTTTATTTTATTGGACCAATCACACCTCCAGCAATCCTTAGCAACAATCGCCACATTCTAACATGTACAGATTATGCTACCAGATGGGCAGAAGCTTGGGCCTTACGGTCCACCACAGCTGTTTCGGTGGCAAAATGTCTGATGAAGGACGTTTTTCCGCGTTATGGATTACCTCTGGAGCTTGTGACAGACCAAGGAACACACTTTGCTAATAATTTAATGCGAGTGCTCACACACACTTTTCAGATTCTGCATAAATTCAGTTCACTGTACTATCCTCGTGCCAATGGATTGGCGGAAAGCACTAATAAAACCTTGTTAAGTATGTTGTGCAAATTGGTTGTGGAATCACCAGAAAGATGGGATCAGTTACTACCAGTAGTCTTATAGGCATACCGGACTACATACAAAGTAGCAATAGGACTGACTCCTTTCAAGCTTGCATATGGACTGGAAGCAATAGCGCCAATGGAAATTGTAGTGCCAAGCTTACGCGTGGCCATCTCTCAGAAATTGTTACCTGAAGACTCTTTGCCATTTAGGTTGGAAGCACTCAGAGACTTGGATGAACATCGCTGGGAAAGTTTACTAGTTCTTCAAGAAGTTCAGTTGCGGCAAGCTCGTACCCATGATAGATATCTCAACACTCCAGTTTTTTCGGTGGGACAGCTTGTGTTATTTTATAATGCTAAATCAAATCGTGCGGCTGGAAAATTCAAATTACGATGGTTTGGCCCTTACCGAATTAGTGAACAAGTGGGCCCAACTACTTTTCGGTTGACTACTTTGACCGAAATTCCTCTTCCTAAAGTGATCAATGGTTCAAAGTTGCGACCGTATCATCAAGCACCTGATTCTCGCTGACGTGTTCTCCGTTTTTTCGCGTGTTATTTACTTTCTTTTTATTTTTTGCGTGTTAGTTGAATAAGCTTGTAAATATCCTCATTTTGATATCTAATTATGATCAACAACCGCCCTTCATTAGCGATTCTGCACATGCATGCACGCCATAGTTATGAAGGTTATCATCTCAACATCGTGCGATGATTAGCAATTTCAATCGCCTCCTGTTGCCGAGTATCTACTTAATCTTCTTCTTTTCGCTGTTAATTGCTATTGTGTCTGTCTGTTTTGTGTGTATTCGTGCCCTTGTGCTTTCACGTACTCATCATGGAAGCGTTGGCTAATTTCGCTGCCTTCCATGATGGACTCTCTCACGACGTGAGTGAGTTCTTGCGTATCCGTGGTCTACTAAACTTTGCTGAATTGCCTTGGCATTCAGTAGAGTGTCATCCGTATTATGCACAAATTATCGCTGCCATTGCTGCCACACTTGCTATAGAGCAGCGTTGGCCAATTACATGTTTACCATCTCGTGTAGTAATCACCTTCGGGTCCTTTGCTGCAGCTTTCGGACTTCCTCTGGAAGGACGACAGAATGGTCCTCTCCTTCCGGTAGCTACCATGATGGAAAAATATTCCCAAGGCACTCATCGAATGAGTATGCCATCTTGTGTCGCCCTGACCCTGAACGAACAGCCTTGCAATTTTTGGTTGCCATACTAAACTTGCAGAAATGTACCTACGGGATTTCTCGCCCGTTCTACTCAATGATTGACATGGCTTCTCGGGAGACTGTTAATTTTACTTCCTATTATTTCCGACGCATTCACCGTGAATGCATTACGGTCATAAAGCATGTTAACAAAGGAGATCTGCCATGTTCTCGTCTTCCGCACATCCTTACTTTTTTGTTTCTGGCCCTCCAAGCAGCGCAACCGCCTCCAAACGCTCCAATCTTATATCATGAGCAATCTGCTCAAATACTTGAAGATACCGAAGAGGATGATGAAGACCTTTTCCAGCTTCTCCACCGAAAACGCAGACGGATAAGCCCATCTGAGAGTCAAGTACAAGGTTCCACCGCCGGACATGAGGAAGAGACCTTTCACGACATAGCTACTTCAATACATGTGGAGTCTTCTAGTCAATCTTCTACGGATAAGCAGCAAGAACAAAGTGTTTCTAACACCAAATCTGATGTAGTTTCTTCTCGAGAGGAGTCTTAGCACCATTCCAAAGAAGATATGCAAGTCATGGTTGCAGAAATTTTCAAAGAAGTGATTGTGGTAGTGGACTATGTTGTTGCCAGAAAGGACACGAATACGCAGAAGCCTACTGGAATTGTATTGGTCCCCACCACTCTTATATCCATTCCTCCAACAGTACCTCCGGTCGAGCCCATTGTCCCCATTCCACCTATTGTCCTTGAAGCACCGGATTCCTCATCCTCTTCACCTAACTATTCTCCACCCTCTTCCCATCACCTCTTGACAGCTTCTTCATCTCAACCACCTCCTCCTCTTCTGTTTCCTTCGATTCCTATGTTCACTGAGCTCGCATCCATGGGTCATATGTTGATACAACTGTCACAGCAATTACCAAAACAGATGAAGGAAGTTACTGACAATATCCACCACGAATTACAACACAAAGTGGATGTATTGGAAGCAGATATTATTCCATTACAAGAAGAAGCGGATGCAGTAAAAGCAGAAAACCACGCTTTACACGAACAGATTAAACAACTACAGGCTAGACTTGCTGACCAGGAATTGTTGATCAGCCAGAGAGATGCTGCCTTAGCTGAAATACAAACCAAAGATGATTTATTAAGTGCTGCTGATGCAGAGATTATCCAGCTGAAATAGTTAGCCCAAGATAGAGAGGATGCTCGTGTGGCACTAGGAAACTTGTTGGAAGAAACTAGATTACATTTGGATGAAGTTGTACAGAAAGGACAGGAAATGGAAGATTTAGCTAAGCGGACTAATGAAGAACTCCAGAGAGCAGATGCCAATTTGTTTGAGGCAAATTCTGCTCTTAGAACGCAGATGACGTTAACCGCTCAACTCCAGAAGGAAGTCGCAGGAATTCGAAGAGAACGAGATGCTTATTACCAAACCATTCAGTATCAATCACACGAATTGGAGAGAAGAGAAAAGCAGCTTGGTTGTCAAGCAGAAAGATTATCTAGAATTGATAAACAAATTCAAGACATGAAGTTGAGCCGTGACGCAGCCCTTGCAAACAATTTTTACCTGCAAGAGGCCTTTTTGCAGACACAAGCTGAAATTTTGATGAGTCAAGTAATTGCGGCAAGTTCAATTAGAACTGATGCTCAGCTCGTAGAACTGGAGACCCTAAAAAAGATGTTGGACTCGCTGAAGTAGAAAATTGCCAGAACATTTAAGTTAGCCCGAACAATGTATATTCAGGGTATAGTAGAAGAGCCATAAATTTTGTATCACTGCGGGTTCAAGTCCACCATGCGTGCCAGTGTAAGCCGCCCGATTGGCATTTGTAATTCTCTACTTTTCGTATTCCGCACGAACCGAAAGGTCGTTGCGAAGAGTTGTAACTACTTATAAAGCAATGAAAGGATGCTTCAGTGATGACCGGGAGAATCACCAGACTGTCTGTCTGGGCGATTGCATTCTGTGAAGTTGCCGTAGTGCATTGTTTGAGAAATCTGAGTATTGCTGTTTCTTGTCTCTATTTGATTACGTTAATTTGTGGGTAGCACAGTTCCATTAAGTTAGAAAGTGTAAGTCTGTATTACGGTAATGAATAGCTTCGGCGTGGTGTACTGAGAAAGCATTAACCTAAGTACGAACAGTAATTCTGTGATAGAATGAAACAGAGGATTGATAGTAATTTGTATGCAGAGTTTTGAGTGTTGATGTAGTACGATGTAAATGCGTTAATTGGGAAAATTAAGTTATAGGGCCTCTGATTAACAGACCCCTACCACCCCCAAGAACCCGAAAGAGTTTAAACGCGCCTGTGACGGCAATGCGCGTTTAACAAAACTTTACCCTAGTTTAATCACTGCACAATCAACGTTATCATCAAATCCCATCTTTGATGAAAGGCTATGCCAAAACCCATATGAATGCCTAAAATTTTAAAAACTTTACCCTTCTTTGATCACTTCACAATCAATGCTAGCAACACAAGCACACATGTAGTTATTGGAAGCACACATGTAGCCAAACAAAAAATATTCAAAAAATCCCAAAACGTAGCAACACAGGATTCAACATTAGTGACCATTTTCAACAATCGTTTCTAATGTGGCTCAAGTTAGAGGCATAAACACTCACTATCGTTAAAAGATAGGTATCTTTAAGGCAATCCATTGATGATTGAGACTTGTAAAGGAGCCCATAATTAAGTGGGAAATTAAAAACACTATTCTTAACTCCCTATAAACAAAGATTGAAGGAAAAAAGTTGATGGAACCCATGAAAATGGAAATAGAATGAATAAAAATAACTAAAAAAATTAGACCAAAACAATAAGCAAACTATACGCAAATACAACAAAATAAGCTGACCATCATAAAAGAACAAGAGAGACTATAGAAGAGGCCCATTACTTCTTAAATAGTTTTGAGGGCTTAATGTGAGACCCCAAAAACCTAACATGTTATTTACGTTTGGGCTTACTCGAAGTCTGAAAAAAAGAGTCAATTTCCTCATATTGAGTCATGGGGACGTCTTAAAAGTGGTCACCTTTCTTAACCATCTCCTCCATAGTGTTTTTGTCACGAAAATTAACTTCTGTAACAAAGGAGTTAAGCACATTATAGTTACACTGATTCACAATAGGGGGCGGGGTACCTTTACCCCACTACAAGAAATAGGGGGCATAGCGACGCCCCCGAATTGAAAAAAAAAACGGGTACCATCGCTTATGCGACGCTGGCATCGCATAAGCGACGATAAAGTTTTCCAATTTTTTTTCTCGCGGCATTCATCGCATAAGCGATGCTAACGTCGCTTATGCCACGCTAAATTAAAGCGTCGCAAATACTATCGCTATTTAGCGACGATATTTGCGACGTTGGCAAACTGAACAGCGTCGCATATGCGACGCTCTGGAATGTAAAAAAAGAAATTCGATTTCTCCCGGCACATTTGTATCGGGATTTGGACGCGAGAGAGAGCGCGCGCGCGAGAGAGAGAGAGAGAGCGCGCGCGCGAGAGAGAGAGAGAGAGAGAGAGAGAGAGAGAGAGAGAGAGAGAGAGAGAGAGAGAGAGAGAGAGAGAGAGAGAGAGAGAGAGAGAGAGAGAGAGAGAGAGAGAGAGAGAGAGAGAGAGAGAGAGAGAGAGAGAGAGAGAGAGAGGCGCATCTACTTGAAGCAAGGTATGCACACACACACACTTACACACACATACATACGCATACACACACACATATACACACATAGACACACACACACATACACATAGACACACACACACACATACACACAAATACACACACATATACACACAAACAAAAATAATGTTGCATACACACATGCACACATAATGCATACACATGCACACACATATACACATACATATACACACACATACACACGTACACACATACACACACACATACACACACACACACATACACACACACATACACACACATACATACACACACATACACACACATATATGCATACACACACACATAGAGAGACATGCACACACATACACATACATGATGCATACATAATGCATATGCATATGCGTACATCCATACATACTTACATGCATACACACACATATGCATACATAATGCATATGCATATGAGTACATACATACATACTTACATGCATACACACACATATGCACACATAGACACATACACACACATAGACACATACACACACATAAACACATACACACACATATGCATACATACATGCATACACATACACACACACATATGCATACGCATACACACACATAGACACATACACACATATAAACACATACACACACATACACAAACATATGCATACATAATGCATACATATACATACACACACGTATGCATACATACATGCATACACATACACACATAGACACATACACACACATAGACACATACACACACATAAACACATACACACTCATAGACACACACACATACACATAGACGGGCACACACATACATACGCATATACACACACACATACACACAGACACATAGACACATTATGATGCATTCACACACATACACATGCATACACACATAGACACACATATACACACACACACATACACACATACCCACATACACACACATATATGCATACACACACACATAGAGAGACATACACACACATACACATACATGCATACAGATGCATACATAATGCATATGCATATGCATACATACATACTTACATGCATACATACACGTACAAAATGCATACACACATATGCATACATAATGCATACACACACATACACACACCTATGCATACATACATGCATACACATACACACATAGACACATACACACACATAGACACATACACACACATAAACACATACACACTCATAGACGCATAGCGACACATACACATAGACATACACACATACACACACACATATACACAAACACATACACACATAGACACATACACACATAATGATGCATACACACACATACACATGCATACACATACATATGCATAAATACATGCATACACATACACACATAGACACATACACACACATAGACACATACGCACATAAACACATACACACTCATAGATACACACACATACACATAGACACACACACATACACACACATATACACACACACATACACACACACATACACACATAGACACATACACACATACACACATACACATGCATACACACACATACACATGCATACACACATACAGACACATATACACACACATACACACATACACACACATATATGCATACACACACACATAGAGAGACATACACACATATACACATACATGCATACATATGCATACATAATGCATATGCATATGCATACAATGTACATACATACTTACATGCATACATAATGCACATGCATAGATACATACACACACATAGACACATACACACATAGACACATACACACATAGACACATACACACACATAAACACATACATACTGATAGATACACACATATACACATAGACACACACACACACATACACACACATATACACACACACATACACACATAATGATGCATACTACACATGCATACACACATACAAACACATATACACACACATACACACACATATATGCATACACACACATAGAGATACATACACACACATACACATGCATGCATACATATACATACATAATGCATATGCATATGCATACATACATAATGCACATGCTTACATACACATACGTAATGCATACACACAAATATTCATACATAATGCATACACACACATACACACATATGCATACATAATGCACATGCATATATACATACACACACATAGACACATAGACACATAGACACATAGACACATACACACACATAAATACATACATACTCATAGATACACACATATACACATAGACACACACACACATACACACATAATGATGCATACTACACATGCATACACACATACACACACATACACACACATATATGCATACACACACATAGAGAGACATACACACACATACACATACATGCATACATAATGCATATGCATATGCATACATACATACTTACATGCATACATAATGCACATGCTTACATACACATACATAATGCATACACACATATGCATACATAATGCATACACACACATACACACATATGCATACATAATGCATATGCATATGCATACATAATGCATATGCATATGCATATGCATACATAATGCATATGCATATGCATATGCATACATAATGCATATGCATATGCATACATAATGCATATGCATATGCATACATACATACTTACATGCATACATAATGCACATGCTTACATACACATACATAATGCATACACACACATATGCATACAGAATGCATACACACACATACACACATATGCATACATACATGCATACACATACACACATAGACACATACACACACATAAACACATACTCATAGACGCATAGCGACACATACACATAGACACATACACATACACACACATATACACACACATATACACACACACAAACATACACACATAGACACATACACATAATGATGCATACACACACATACATATGCATACACACACATATGCATACATACATGCATACACATACACACATAGACACATACACACACATAGATACATACATACACATAAACACATACACACTCATAGACACACACACACACATACACATAGATACACACACACACATACACACATAGACACATACACACATAATGACGCATACACACACATATGCATACATACATGCATACACATACACACATAGACACATACACACACATAGATACATACATACACATAAACACATACACACTCATAGACACACATACATACACATAGACACACACACACATATACACACACACAAACACACATAGACACATACACACATAATGATGCATACACACACATACACATGCACACACACATACAAACACATGTACACACACACATACACACATATATGCATACACACACACATATATGCATACACACACATAGAGAGACATACTCACACACACATACATGCATATATATACATACATAATGCATATGCATATGCATACATACATACATACATACATGCATACATACACATACATAATGCATACACACACATATGCATACACACACATATGCATACATAATGCATACACACACATACACACATATGCATACATACATGCATACACATACACACATAGACACATACACACACATAGACACATACACACATAGACACATACACACACATAAACACATACACACTCATAGATGCACACACATCCACATAGACACACACATAGACACACACATATACACACACACGTACACACATAGACACATACACACATAATGATGCATACACACACATACACATGCATACACACATAATGATGCATACACACACATACACATGCATACACACATACACACACACACATACACACACATACATACACACACACATGCATACATACACATACTTAATGCATACACACATACATATGTACACGTTGTCGCGAGGGTTCTGTAACAAGGAAGGTGAAGAAGGAAGCAAAGAGCTCAACTAGATCCTCACAAAGAGAAATAAGAAGAGAATTAAGATTTGGTTGGATTGAGAATATGAAAGTTTAAAACACGATAGGGTCTGAATCATTCTTCTATCAAGTATCATGAGATCTTGAACAAATTACGTTTTAAAGCACCTTTGATGAGTTTTCAAGGACTTTTTTTTGAAGATGTTTCTTGCTGGTGAATCTGCCAATTTTCCCCTAATTAGTGTGTGCAACTATGCTTTAAGAAAATATCCGCAACTTTTGGAAGATATTAGCCAGTTCGTTTTTTTTTATGCGCATAAACAATGATTCAACATTGTTTGAGAATCACTAAGTAGATATTATTATATTTTGTGTGTTTAGTCACCATCAATCAAACAAGTTGATAACAATTCACCAAACGTTTATGACTCGCAAATTTACATCACCCCATACGTATAGACATGCGAGGAAAAAGTATCAACTATATTCTATATTTTAATTTGACTATGTTGTTTTCTTTTATGTGCGTCAGCTCGCAACATCAAGGCATGATCAATCTCTCCATCCCTAAACGTAGCACATCAAACATCAAATTACCTTCTTACAATAATCAAAATGTTTCAGAAGATTTGCCAAGAAATTCCAAATTGAAACGATTGCTGGCTGGTAACTTCAGTGGTCTGCTAGCTATAGGAAATGCAATACCCCTTAAAGTTTCTACAATATGATCCTTTCTGCAGTAATGCAGATACCAGTAACAGTTACATCATGACAACATTCACACAGCTGTAGTTAATGAACTGCTTAGCTCCAATACACAAGTGCAGCCTTCCCACACGCCATTGAACTTATATGCATACATCATACCACCAGCACCTAAGCATCTTGTAATGTCTATTGGAAGGAGATCTCATTTCCTTTGTCTTCATGTACATAGACCAATATAAATCCTTTTCCTCTCTAAATCATACAACAACTGTTCGTATGTATTGAATAAATAAGTTGCAGGGTCAGTATAAGATATGGGTAGTAAGATAAACCTGCAAACCTGCCTTCATACACACAGATAGATACAAATCAGATGAGTGACGATGTTAGCAAATAACTTCTCAGAGCTTCCTCACATGATAGATCCAACGTCATCTTCTTGAATCTTGTAGTACAGAAATATAAATACTAATTGAAATTAGTAGCACATGATATTTTACCTTCTCAATGCAATATCTACTGTCTGTTCATGTATTGTATGTTGTTCCATAAGTCTTTTTGCGTCAACTTCATTAGGGTGATAAAGAAAAACAAAACTGTATGACTGCCGGTAAAAGACAAGATGACAATATTACACGTCTCAGATTATAACTAATACAAGTGAGTGGAGAGAGTATTACGACAGACGGTCTATGAAGTTCCACTGCAATTCATATTTATCCTAGAGCTCTATGAAGACACTCTGGAATGTTGCCCTGATCTAAAGTCATGCCTTACCCTAAGTAATCTATAAAGATCACTTGCCAATAACTCATACCATATTCCCGTATTCAGAACATGCGTTATATCGAGCCATGCTTCAACCAACAATCCTCTCATACTAGGAATGATACAAGTTGCAAAATGATCACCGTATTCTCCAGGTCCAAGAACATAAACTGAGACATATGAACGAAGAATGAATATCACATCAGAAATTTAAGAGTACATGTTCACGAGAATGTTGGTATGCAACAGTTGATGATCAAAGCGTAGATGCCTTAATAACGAAGAGAGGACCAAGACAACTTGCTGATGCAAAGTGTTTTCGTGCCATTACTGTTCCTAAGGAGAAGATCAAATGGCTTATCATATGCACAAACAACATTTTAATGAAAATACTATTTTGTAATGCAAGTTGCATGTACTGAACTCGATTTTTCTTGCATAAAGACTGACGATCCTAGATTAAGGCTTAGCATATTTTTGTTCGCAGAGACAGAAACTTACTAATCTGTAACATCATTTGAAGACTCCATCAATACGAGATAGAGATATGATATGAGAGATATCAACTATTCATTTCATGATAAGTGCAGGCAAGCATCCACTGAGTTTACATGCCAAGATTGGAACTCGACTTTGGAAACTAGAAATTACAAGATGGCCCATCATGCAGAGAATCTTTGCAAAGCATCAACTTACTATCAAAGTCCATATGCAACTGCTTATTCTACCGCTTGTTCTGCCCGATTCCCTTGATTCTCCTGCATACATTGAACATCAACAGTAGCTTCCCAGTGTTTTCCCTGCTCATGACTCATCTTTAGTGCATCGCTGCCAGTCCTCAGCCTCCAGACTTTCCTGTAGCCCGTCTAAGAACAACCGGTAGGACCCAAAACTTTCGAGAGCTTCAGCCTCCCCCTTCCAAAATCTGCCGCTCAACTTCTTTTATTAGAAAAATAAAACTCATCGCTCCACGTAGCGCTACCTTTTTCTTTTTATAAAACACTCGTTTTTTTATACATTCTCTTGCTTACAAAAATAAATTTGAACATCAGGAATACATACACATGTTTTTGTACACACAGACTTCACCATACTCATTGATTTTCATGTATATAAATGCACAGACATTTGCATGGTTCATGCACATAAACATGTGTACATACATCTCATGCACATGTGAATAAACACATTGCCAACATACATATAAAGAAGCACATACACAATTGAATTTCCATCCTCGCTAACATTTGGTGCGAGAAATATGTACAAGTGATATGAGGAAACATCAGATGTTTTGTCATCGGTCGCACGCAAACCCAAGCAAACCAGGCAAGCCATTAAACATAATCAACGAGTCAATTAAAAGATAAAAATCACCATTCCATGTTCATACTAGACACATTTTGGTAGAGTTGAATCTCGCTCATCAAACCAACTTCTAAACAGTTTGTAGGGTTGATCTTCAGTTCTTGACCACATCCACCTCCTCTGAACTTGTGCATCCTCTGGATGCGCCAACCTGCATACACAAGAACAAACATAAACGAGCATCAAGTAGTCATAACATATAAACACGACTTAAAGAAAATTTTAATTTGATGCATGAAATCTGAATGTGCATTAAACTTGGCATAAATCAAGAGAAGAAGGTAGACAAAAGCATCCCATACAACGTATCAGAATACACTAATGCACTTAGACTAGAAATCACATGAGTAAATCGAAAACTTCTTAGCTCCTTTGTTAACTCGACCCGGTCAGATCTAGTAGCCTATCCGAAGCATTTGCATATACCAGTCCTTACTAACTTGATTTATGAAACTCCCATCTGGCTTCCCTATTGATCTCCCATCACCCGAGCCTCCATCAAACCTTTTGTTATTTTTCTCTTATTTTTATTCTATTTTTCTTTATTTTAATTCTTTGTCCCAGCCCAGCCTTTATATTTTTGTTTTTATCGTTATTTATTTATCCACACATATCGGCCTATGCCGAAATCGGATGCGACTCGTGGATCTGACCACCCGGCCAAGTTTAGCCCACCCATCTACCGATCCGACATAGTGCACGATGCACAATGTCAGCCTCATACGAAATCAACGTCAGCTCGTGGCTCTGACCACTCGGTCAGAGTGACTCCACCCGCCTATCAACCCGTATGAGTGCGTAACAACATGTAGGTCAGGCCATACGACACAACTAGCATCGACTCGTGGCCCTGATCGCCGGACCAGGGTAGTTCCACTTGCCTATTAGCTCATCGCAGCGCCGAACAACACATACACATACACATAGATAGCTGACTGATATAAGAATTCTTTTCTCAAGACATAATCTGTCTGAAGGTCAGATCAGATGAGAGATCAAGAGCAGAAGCCGAAGTGTCTCACTCATCAAGTCTCATAAACACTAGTATATACAGATACTTAGTCTAGGTCTTCCCTTCACCTTCCTCGGTCTTGTTCTCGAAAGTTCTAGTCCGTCTTCTAATTTTACTCGTATAATCCCAGTCCTTATACATCTCATGTAATCTAATTAGTGGTACGAGATTTTTGTTCTACTAAATTTTCTTAATTATGCATTCTTTTACATGTCATATGCCCAACCCATGTAGTCTTTTCATATGGGCATATATACATACATACACATATATACAAGCGGAAAAAAAGAAACTGAAACAATAACATCTTACCAATATAAAATCAGAAGCCACTCGAGCTTGTCGTCTTCAATTATTCTTTCTTTAAACATCTCTAACTTGATCATCCTGCATAAAATAGAAGATTATTTCACAAGAATATATATAGAAAGAGTCACTCAAAAGGAAAATATTACCTGGTTTTATTTATATACATTGCTAATCGTTTCCTTGCTGATTTCCAAAGATCTTTCCTGGTTTTATTCTTCACAAAAAAAAACCTAACTTGATTTTTAAAAGAAACGGTATTTACACATAGTTTTATCACAACTTTTTAATTTATCTTTAAGATGGCTCCCCCCCTTCACGTTCCCTATGGAACAAGGCAAGCTCCTGTAAAAGTTCTGCATATTCTGCTAAGTCGCGACTATAAACAAGGAGTTCTGTTGGGTCCACTGTCATGTATGATTCACGGTCCACTAAAGTGTCATTTTCTCCATATGTTCGTGCCGCTCGATACCTGAACACACTCCCTTCGTTTGACGATGAGATCAAAGTCTCACTAGTAATGCGATCTTTAACCAACTCCTCAACAGGAATTCTTTCATCATTTTCGGGTGTAGGGAGCAATTAAGTCGATATGAAAGAACTATCTAAGGTTCTTCCTTCAGGTACACTCCTTGATGTCTCTCTAAATCTATCAGGAATGCTACCCTCAGGGATGGATGTATCATTGGAATCTTCACTGTCCATTCTAGAATCTAAGATAGTCAAACACTCCAATCAAACCTAAAAGATTTCCTATTAATAACTTGATCACAAATCTCTGTCAGTACCCTGTAAGGAACAAAATTTAACATTAATAGAAGGTCATGAATGAGTGAAAAACATACATTTATCTTAGTTGTTACTTTATTTGTTTATTATATCCAGACGGACTCATTTCTTGTTATTTATCTACATGTTTTAAATATATATATACATATATATGTATATGTATGTTTATATATATGTATGTTTATATACATACATTATCTTATGATATAATTTATTTTAATCATTTTCTTTATCGATTTCTTCATTTTCATCTTCTCCACTTTCTTCTTCTTCACCTCTCTCTTCTTCGTCTTCATTTATCATCGTCTCATAATCCTCATTCTCTCTTCTTTTAAAGAGCTTAACTCTTTTCCCAGCGATTAATTTCTTTAACTTGGTCCCATCTAATTCCGTGAGCGAGTATGTTCCATTGTCAAATACTTTGCATATCACATAAGGACCGAAACATCTTTTTACCAGTTTTCTTCGAGCGTCATATTGCATATCCAATGAGCTATCATAGACAAGTACCCAGTCTCCTTCATCCAATGTTTTAGGTCTTAACCTGTGGGACTTGTCAAAAGCAACCTTATTTCTCTCTCTAAATGCTCTGAGCTTAAATGCAGCTTCTTCTATCAGATTTCTTCCTCTCTCTAGTTGAAGAATCTGCACTGCCAGAAGATCTTCTCTTGACATCTCATCTTCCCAAGGCAAGGAAGTCCACGCTAAAGCATGTGACTCCATCGGCAAAATAGGTTTCTGACAATACATTAGTTCTGCTGGCATATATGCAGTAGTCCTAGTGTATGTCATCCTATCTGCCCAAAGGGCAAAGGGAAGATAATTTGGCCGGTTCTTTATTTTTCCCTCACAAGCCTTAGCCAAAGCCTTAATAATCGGAGGATGTCCGCGCTCAATTTTCCCATTGGCTTTAGGATTGTAAGCAGTGGTGAGCGATAGACGAATTCCATATTTCTCAAAGAAGTCTTTGGCTTCCTGAGCATCAAGCTCACCTCTGTCGGCAACTATTTTCTCAACATAGCCAAATCTACTAAACACGTCTTCTAGTAGAAACTTGCATACATTGCTTGTAGTTTTCGTCATCAGAGCTCTTCCTTCAACATGGTTTGTTAGATCCTCTCTTGCCAGCACAATATACCTCATCTGATGCACCCCTAATGGCATTGTAACCAGATCAATAACCCACTTATAGTGGATATTAAGAGGATATGTTGGATGTAACTCATCTCTGTGTCTAACATTGGAGTACATCTGGCAAGGCTTACAAGTGGCTACATAACTTTGGACATCCACATACATCCTAGGCCACCAGTATCTTTCCCTTATCTTTTCATAAGTTCCTTGAAAGCCCTTATGACCGGCCCATAGTGAGCCATGCATTTCACGCATAATGCTACCTCTCGTTTCATTGCAACCTACAACTCGCTGGGGAATCTTTCATATTCCAATCTTTTGTTTCCAGAGTAATCCATCTTTTAGGAAATAGTTGCTTGACTTTCTTCGAATGGTACGAAACTTTTCTTTGCTCCAACTAGGATTAGGAGACTTCATACTTAAATATCTCCCGATTTCCTTCCACTCATTTTCATATTCGTCTTCATTAAATCTTTCTGTTATTCCTATTTGAATCTCGTAAGATTTTTCTTCTGTCCTTCTATTATCTTTTCCGCTCCCTAAGCTTCTTTGAACTTCTCCTGAAGACTCAATATGAGTCCCAAGCCTTTCAATTTCATGCTTAGGATCTTTTCTATTTAGCCCTGTAGATGCTTCATCTAAGCTCAAAGTATGAACATGTGAAGCATAAAAGTCCAGACCTATCTCTTCATCATTAGAAATCATCGAATCTTCATTTTCATATATGGCTCGTGATAGCATATCAGCCACCACATTATTCCTTCCAGATATATGAACTAACTCAGGATTTAGCGACTTAATGTATGCTATCCATCTTAACATGGCAATGTCTGCAGTGGAACAATTCACAATCATTCCCAACAATGGTAAACAATCTGTTTCCACTACCACATTTTCCCCAATTAAGTATTCTTTATCATTCTTTAGTGCAGTCACTATTCCCTAAAGCTCTCACTTAATTTGAGGGTAACCTCTTTGGCGAACATTTAGAACTTTAGCTCCAAAACGAATTGCATATCTTTTTCCTTCATCATCCTCTTGGCCAATCGCCCAACCTATACCTGTCGGACTCGTATCTATGGTGATATAAATTTCTTTATTTTCACTGTAGTCAGCCTTTCTAAGCAGTGGTGCTTCTGTAAGTGCCTTCTTTAATTTTCTCACAGCTTGAGTATGGATACCTTTCCATTGAAATCTTTGCCCTTTCCTAAGCAATTGATAGAGTGGGTCTGCAACATGGGCAAAATGAGGAATCCACACAACGTAGAAAACACATGCCCCAAGAAATCTCCTTACCTCAGTGATCGAGGAGCAGACCTCTTTCATGTTTTGAATGGCATCTACTTTCTTCGGACACGGATTTCTTCCTATAGGTCCACACAGACTTCCTACAATTAAAACCTCTTGCACTCCGAATACTGATTTTTCAGCAGAAAATGTCAAATGAATCTCTTCCAGCCGACTCAGAATGGATTCGCAATCATTTATGTGCTTTTTAACGAATTTCCTACATCCATCCTCGTCAAGAGTCTCGTCTTTATCTCTTTCTTCACAGCCTTTAATAGGCGCAGGATTTGGGTTATAACATCCATCGTAGTGTCGCCCATAAATGATCAAGCACAATGAGCTCTCTCAACTGCACTACTAGCTAAACTAGAATCAGAATCTCTACACTCTCCTCCTTTCATGTCGGGTTCACCAGGTATGTCGCGAGAGTTCTGTAACAAGGAAGGTGAAGAAGGAAGCAAAGAGCTCAACTAGATCCTCACAAAGAGAAATAAGAAGAGAATTAAGATTTGGTTGGATTGAGAGTATGAAAGTTTAAAACACGATAGGGTCTGAATCATTCTTCTATCAAGTATCATGAGATCCTGAACAAATTACGTTTTAAAGCACCTTTGATGAGTTTTCAAGGATATTTTTTTGAAGATGTTTCTTGCTGGTGAATCTGCCAATTTTCCCCTAATTAGTGTGTGCAACTATGCTTTGAAAAATATGCGCAACTTTTGGAAGATATTAGCCAATTCGTTTTTTTTTATGCGCATAAACAATGATTCAACATTGTTTGAGAATCACTAAGTAGATATTATTATATTTTGTGTGTTTAGTCACCATCAATCAAACAAGCTGATAACAATTCACCAAACGTTTATGACTCGCAAATTTACATCACCCCATACGTTTAGACATGCGAGGAAAAAGTATCAACTATATTCTATATTTTAATTTGACTATGTTGTTTTCTTTTATGTGCGTCGGCTCACAACATCAAGGCATGATCAATCTCTCCATCCCTAAACGTAGCACATCAAACATCAAATTACCTTCTTACAATAATCAAAATGTTTCAGAAGATTTGCCAAGAAATTCCAAATTGAAACGATTGCTGGCTAGTAACTTTAGTGGTCTTCCAGCTATAGGAAATGCAATACCCCTTAAAGTTTCTACAATATGATCCTTTCTGCAGTAATGCAGATACAAGTAATAGTTACATCATGACAACATTCACACAGCTGTAGTTAATGAATTGCTTAGCTCCAATACACAAGTGAAGCCTTCCCACATGCCATTGAACTTATATGCATACATCATACCACCAGCACCTAAGCATCTCGTAATGTCTACTGGAAGGAGATCTCACTTCCTTTGTCTTCATGTACATAGACCAATATAAATCCTTTTCCTCTCTAAATCATACAACAACTGTTCCTATATATTGCATAAATAAGTTGCAGGGTCAGTATAAGATATGGGTAGTAAGTTAAACCTGCAAACCTACCTTCATACACACAGATAGATACAAATCATATGAGCAACGATGTTAGCAAATAACTTCTCAGAGCTTCCTCACATGATAGATCCAACGTCATGTTCTTGAATCTTGTGGTACAAAAATACAAATACTAATTGAAATTAGTAGCATATGATATTTTACCTTCTCAATGCAATATCTACAGTCTGTTCATGTATTGTATGTTGTTCCATATGATATTTTACCTTCTCAATGCAATATCTACAGTCTGTTCATGTATTGTATGTTCAATAGGGTGATAAAGAAAAACAAAACTGTATGATCGCCGGTAAAAGACAAGATGACAATATTACACTTCTCAAAATATAACTAATACAAGTGAGTGGAGAGAGTATTACGACAGACGGTCTACGAAGTGCCGCTACGATTCATATTTATCCTAGAGCTCTATGAAGACACTCTGGAATGGTGCCCTGATCTAAAGTCATGCCTTACCCTAAGTAATCTATAAAGATCACTTGCCAATAACTCATACCATATTCACGTATTCCGAACATCCGTAATATCAAGCCATGCTTCAACCAACAATCCTCTCATACTAGGAATATTCTCCAAGTCCAAGAACATAAACTGAGACATATGAACGAAGAATGAATATCACATCAGAAATCTAAGAGCACATGTTCACGAGAACGTTGGTATGCAACAGTTGATGATTAGAGCGTAGATGCCTTAGTAACCAAGAGAGGACCAAGCCAACTTGCTGATGCAAAGTGTTTTCATGCCATTACTGTTCCTAAGGAGAAGATCAAATGGCTTATCATATGCACAAACAATCATTTTAATGAAAATACTATTTTGTAATGCAAGTTGCATGTATTGAACTCGATTTTTCTTGCATATAGACTAACGATCCTAGATTAAGGCTTAGCATATTTTTGTTCGCAGAGACAGAAACTTACTAATATGTAACATCATTTAAAGACTCCATCAATACGAGATAGAGATATGATATGAGAGATATCAACTGTTCATTTCATGATAAGTGTAGGCAAGCATCCACTGAGTTTACATGCCAAGATTGGAACTCGACTTTGGAAACTAGAAATTACAAGATGGCCCATCATGCAGAGAATCTTTGCAAAGCATCAACTTACTATCAAAGTCCATATGTTGCTTGTTCTGCCCGATTCCCTTGATTCTCGTGCATACATTGAACATCAACAGTAGCTTCCCGGTGTTTTCCCTGCTCATGACTCATCTTTAGTGCATTGCTGCCAATGCTCAGCCTCCAGACTTTCCTGTAGCCCGTCTAAGAACAACCAGTAGCACCCAAAACTTTCGAGAGCTTCAGCCCCCCCCCCCTTTCCAAAATTTGCCACTCAACTTCTTTTATTAGTAAAATAAAACTCTTCGCTCCACGTAGCGCTACCTTTTTCTTTTTATAAAACACTCTTTTTGTTTTATACATTCTATTGCTTACAAAAATAAATTTGAACATCACGAATACATACACATGTTTTCATACACACAGACTTCACCATACTCATTGATTTTCATGTATATAAATGCACAGACATTTGCATGGTTCATGCACATAAACAGGTGTACATACATCTCATGCAGATGTGAATAAACACATTGTCAACATACATATAAAGAAGCACATACACAATTGAATTTCCATCGTCACTAACATTTCATGCGGGAAATATGTACAAGTGATATGAGGAAACATCAGATGTTTTGTCATCGGTCGCGCGCAAACACAAGAAAACCAGGCAAGCCATTAATACATAATCAACGAGTCGATTAAAAGATAAAAATCACCATTCCATGTTCATACTAGACACATTTTGGTAGAGTTGAATCTCGCTCATCAAACCAACTTCCAAACAGTTTGTAGGGTTGATCTTCAGTTCTCGACCACAACGTATATATATTGAGTTCTAACAATTTTGTTTTATATGTTAGGTATTATGGATCTCAGTAGAGAGAGAAAGGTGAAACTCACTCTCATAAAAAGTCTTATGAGAGCAAGAGTTCCGTCTGATACTCTAGGGGCCATAATGCATGATTACTCAGAGATGTCTGATGAGGAGGTGGATTATACGATCCAGATGCTTACCCAGCGATCAGACGAGGGCTCTTATACCTATCTGCTCATAGGTATGTTTTTTTTCATAAACTTTTTTAATGATATTATAACACATATTTTTATTTATTTTTATCTATCTATTTTCAGGACACCTATACCACCTCCAGCACGTGATAGCAGAGCAGAGTTGCCTATGAGGACATGCATAGGCACCTTAGGACTAGAGTGCGATATAGAGCGAGAGGGGAACATTGTGTACATAGGGAATGGATTGGAGTTCAAGAGAAGGATGTGGGCACTATGTGTTGGCAGCAGTCAGGGAACCGAAGGAGCCACAAGACGAAGAGAGTCAGAGCGAAGGGACAGCACAAGCAGACACGGCAGTCAAAGAAGATCTGGCAAGTAGGCCATCTAATTTTTCAAGACATCAAGGAGTTGAGCACACAAGAAGAAAGAGCAAGTAGGGAGCTCAAAGAGGTGTATGACAAATCAATAGAGGAAACCCCTACACAAATAATGATTTTCATCACTAAAAACCATTGTAAATATCATTTTGTATTTTTGTAGCTCCATTTTGTGCAAGCCAAGGAGTCCTTGAGCTTGAGGAGCTTTAGAAGTATCTACCTGCCAATTTTCATATTTTTTAGATCTCGTTTGAGCCCTCTAATAAGCCCTGGAACCTAATTTTTAACTAGGCCGGACACTAGGTCTGAACAGGGCCAAAGCTAGTCAAAAACTATAAAAGGAGCTAGAGAGCTCATTTTTGAGGTTAGATTGTAATTGAAACGATCTTGTAAGAGCTTTTTGAAAGTAATCTAAAAACTCCATTGATTCTCACTCTTTGTCTTGCCTTGTGTGCGCGTGTGTGTGTATGTGTGTGCATGCTAGTGTGCTTCTCACTCACGCACTTGTGCAGCCACTTGCTCGAGGTCTTCATACCATCCTCACGTCTTCCCGGATTGACATTAAAGGAGGTGCTACTCATCACTGAGCTACACCAAATTTTGGCGCCGTTGCCGGGGAACGAGCTTTGAGGACGAGCGTGTGATGGTAAGACGTAGAGTTGACGCGTTGGAGTTGTAGGTATTTTCTTCACTCTCATCGATTTTCTTTTACTTTCTTCACCATCCTCATCACCATCGTCATTGTCACCATCTCCCACCTCCATCTCCATCATCGCGAAAATTTCTGTTTTTTGATCATATCACCATCTCCACCTCATTTCCCTCATTTCCCTTGTGAGAGAGAGCAAGAGAGCGAAATTGTGTGTGCTGTTTTTGCATGTTTTCTGAGCTGTCTTGCAGGTACAGGCTGTATCACCATCCCCAGCACGCTGCGCAGGTACGGAATTCGAAGTAACTGTCTGTGTGTCGCCGGGTTCTGTCAATCGCGACCGACAGAAAATTTAATCTAATTGCTAAACAAAGTGCATATCCATGACCTACAAGCCTAGAGCTTCCCAAAAATGTGTTTAGTTTTTTGAAATTCCACAGATTTCTGTCAATCGCGATCGACACGTCAATCGCGATCGACAGACCACGACGGACAGACCTGTCAATCGCGATCGACACATCAATCGCGACCGACAGGGTCAACGACCGACACAGTCAACGACTGTTTGACCACGACGGACAAACCTCGCGACCGACCTGTCAATCGCGATCGACTCATCAATCGCGACTGACAGAGTCAACGACGGTTTGACCACGACCGACAGACCTCACGACCGACTTGTCAATCGCGATCGACACATCAATCGCGACTGACAGCCACGACGGACCTGTCAATCGCGATCGACACGTCGATCGCGACTGACCTGTCAATCGCGACCGACAGACTTTGCGAACACGTTAGAAGGGCAAATTAGGTCAAATTTTTTGAAGAAAAAATAGTGGTATCAATATTGGCTAAGTGTGGGGCCAACACTAGGGTGTAGTATTGCATCGCAAGGCCGTGCCACAGGCAACTCGAGAAATTCCTGATCATCTGTTAGGTTGATGAATCCTGTCTTAACCCCCTAAACCCTGAACAGACATAACTTTCTCATACGAAATCCGTTTGCGGTGATTCTTGTTTTGTTGGAAAGCTCGTGGGGAGTACAACCAAAACATCGACTGGTTATAGTTAAATTAAGATCAGGATTATTAGATAGGGTATTTTGAAAGTGATCATACCTAGGGGGAACAAAAATTCAGGGATCTCTAGAGTTGTGTCCTAAGGGCCATAGTGTAAATTGGTGAAGTGTTGCATGAATGAAAGTGATTGGCTCTGTCTTTTGAAATTAAGTCTTGAGCTAATCTTGGGCCTTTTACAGGTCCTTTGAGAGCATCGAAGGGTACACCAAGCAAGAGTAAGTGCAGGCTTGGGAACACGCGTCCTGGGCACATCAGGGCAACAACTCAAAGAAAGGAACTCAAGGTTGGAAAACCCGCAACACCCTCTGTCAATTCTTAGTTTAGGCTAAGTGCGGGTAGTATTAGAAGTAATTTCAGGCAACGATAGGCACAAGCTAAATCAAAGACTATCTAAGAAAATCAAGTGCAAGTTAAGAGATAACTTGTGTGTGTGCGAACGACAATCTTACAAGGAAAAGAACCTAACGTGAAACGATCGAACTAAAGTGCGCAATTAAACTCAAGTATTCCGGATGACGTGATATCAGACAAGAGTCTAAACACGATAATCAATGTAAAAAGAATCAAGTGACCAATACAAAAAGACTCAGAAACGTGGTTGTACCTGGGAAAAAGTGGGTTAATCAGTTAGGCATATGAACCTTAGATCGGGACGACACCTAGCAAGAGAGAGGCAAAGCCTTAGGTCTTCAGAGGCTAGTGTCAATCATACTGCAAGGTCTTGGGCCCAGCAGTTGAGTCACCACTCTCATTACCCTAGCTCGGATACCAGTGAATCAGGGATGTCTCAAGGCATGGACAGACCTACGGGAAGTTCAGGTGTGCCTTACCTCTACAGGGTAGAAGGCCCTTACAAAACGCGGCTAGAGTACCTTAGGACCAACCGATTAGGTGCTAGCATCTATGAGGACGGCCTAGGAAGATCCGTGGTCCAGATTAAAAACCCTGACCAATCCATAGGACTAGAGCACCCAGCCGTCAAGTTTGAAAACGGTGCATACCTGGACAAGGAAGGAACCATGTACGTAGTCACCAGTCATCCAGATAGGACAGATGAATTTGGAAATGTAATCTCAGAAGCGGACTTAGGCGACTTGGAACAAGGAAACATGGGAGTAGAACCTAGAACACCCCGAGGCAAATCTGTTCTCACTAGGATTATCACACCGGAGTGGGTTCCCCAAGATAACAAGTGCATAGATTTGCTTCTCAACCGAGAAACTGACGAAGCCTTTTGGAGGTATAAACCGGATCACCCAACTGATATAGGAACAATCATGATCTATGAGTTTAAGGATCCTGATAGCCCAGGCAGAGTGACCTACTTAGATCACACCTCTGAGAGGATCTTTGTGGTGACAGAAAATGATAAACATGCTTACACTTGGAAGGGTGAATTTATTCTTCCCCAACCAAGACCAAATGTATCCTATGGTCACCCTGGGGCTGGAATATCTCAAGCTCATGGTACGCAAAGAGACAGAAGTAGAGATAGACCAGAAGTAAGTTTTGCCAACCCAGTGGGCAGAGAAAGAACAAGAACGGAGACGAATAGGGTAGAACCCGAGATGCTTAGAGCCCACAGGAACCAAAGAAATGTAGATGGATTCCCTCTGCCGAGGCCTAGAGAGCACACAAGAACTTTGAGACCCACCCAGCTAGTTAAGTCCATGAAGAATTACTTCGACGGCACAGGAGATCCCTATGATCATGTGGCAGAGTTCAAGCAAGTCTTGAGAGCTGAACAAGTGGAAGATCTGTTCACGCAGTACAATGCCTTCGGTCTAACCCTTAGGAACACAGCACTTACATGGTTTCAACCATTGGATGAGCGCCAGTTCAGGAGCATAGACCAACTCCTAGAGGCTTTCATTGTAGAGTTCTCTAAGAGTGGCATAAGGCACAATACATCCTCATTGATTCACAGCTTCAAACAGACCCCCCAAGAGACTGTCAGATTGGCCGGAAGGAGATTTAGACAATATCTTGAAAGGTGCCCTATTTCGGAGCTACCCACATCTGCTAAACAAGTAGCCTTATTCCTTGATGGATTGTTGAGTACGAAATTGAGATCCTATGTGTATCTGAAGGACCCTAGGACCATAGAAGAATGTGTACGCATGTGCATTGACATTGAAGATAACCTAGGGGAAGAGCTAGAGCTTTCCAAAATCTACAAAGATTCAGATAGTGCATCTAGCCACTCTTCCACACAATCTACATCAATTGAGGAACTCGCTGAGAAGGTAGCTCAGAAATTAGGTGTAACTAGCAAACAAATCCCAAGGTTTGCCCCTGTGAAAAGGTGCTATACCTGTGGTGGCGACCACATGGCGAATGTGTGTCCCATTATGGCTCAACCCCAAGTTAATCCTGATAGCCAGTACTGCACCATAGAGCGAAGGTACACCAATCATACCGCGCAAGATTGCCCTTACAATAAGCAAGCGGTTAGGCAAACCTACCCTCAGACATACCCCCAACAAGGTAGATACCAGAATCAATACCAACCACAACAGTATGCCAGGCCTCAACAAACCTACCAACCCCAATACCAAGCCCAGCAAAGGCCTCAGCCTGTGTTAGTCCAACAACCTCCAGCTCCCTCCAACGCAGTCCCTGTTAAGTATGCAGCTGCAGAGGAAAACCTGAATAGAGCTATAGTCCCCGTAACACCATTGCTTTCAGAGAGTGATCCCAGTGACCATAGCTTTGATTCTACACATGTTGATAGCCCCCAGGCTTACTACATGCAATCTCCCGAACATGGTGAGTCCTACTATAGCGAAGAGCCAAATGAACCTAGTTGGGAATCCGACTACACAAACATCATGTATACAAACCCCAACCCTAGGCCTCAACCTAGGCAGGTAAGACCTCCATTCCCAAGAGGACCGTGCTACAGATGCCAAGGAGATCACTTCATTCGCGACTGTCCCTTGCCTCCACCTACACAACCCCAACCAGTAACGATCCAAGGCTATTGTCAAGAGTGTGGGAAGGAGCATCTCTTACGAGATTGCCCTAAGAATCCTAATAATATGCCAAAAATCACTCCTATAAACGTTATTGGGTTAGTTGTAGACTCCACAGGGAGTGTGACTTCCACTGCACCAGTGCAAGTGGTCACAAGAGCTCAAGCGTTGCAGCAAAACCAAGCTGTAGGTCAGGAAAAGAGCCCAGAAGTTAGTGAAACGGAAAGCATAACCAAGAAGAGAACTAGAGCCTGGAGAGACAGTCGGGAAAGAATGAAAAGACAATGGGCTAAAAAGATGAGTGAACTTGAGGAAAGCATAAGAGAAACCAAAGCCAAGATAACTGAACTCACATCTCAAACTCCCTCTCACACTACCCCACCATCACCATTCCCATCGCCATCCGACCCGCCACCTTCCAACCCACCTCATACAATTCCACCACCCCCTAGAGCAGGATCAGTATTAGCTGACCCCACTCCTGAAGATATAGACATGATGCTTAAAGCATATCAGGCCAGAATCCAAGAAGGGCCAAATGTAACAGATCATGACAAGTGCTATCCTAGAGCTGACCTAGAGATAGAAAGAACCAAGCTTTGCGCGAAAATGGTCGCATTGGCTCAGACTATGTTTGAAGCCAGTCGCCTTTTCAATTACTCGGGCTCAGCCAAGACGCAATTACACTTGGATGGATTCCTAGAGAAGTTAGAAGGAATAATTGCAAGATCTGCCAGGGAAGAAAAAAATCAAGAAAAAGATAAAGCAAGCAAAAATATGAACTATCCCCCATCGGAAGTTTATGTGGCCAATTCCACTAAACCAGACAACTTTCCCTCCTTAGAAAGAATAGAGAGGCTAATGGCACAATCAGAAAAGGAACCTGCCCCTCAAAGAAAGGAAAGGGTAAGAGAACGGATAAGCAAGCCTCTTCAGGAAGCCCACGTGCCTCCTCAAGAAGCTTATCTTCCCCCCCAAAAGGCACATGAGCCTCCTTCGAAAGCTTGCGTACCTCCACAGGTCACCTACATTCCTTCTCAGGGAACGTATGAGCCTGTTCGGAAAAGTAATCGAATAAGTAACCCTCCCCAGGAAGCCTGTGCTCCAGCCATCTATGAGAACGAGGAGAGAGCCAACGATAGAATAAGCCCTCCCTCCCAAGTGGCTTATGCGCCTAATTCTACGGAGCCAGACACTTCTTCTTCTATGAATCGGTTGGCACCAGACTTCCTACGAGAGATTCAAGAAGACAAGTGGGATAACGAAAGTGAAGTCGCCCCTCCCTTTGAACTTGTGGATGATGCACACGACCAATTCCCACAAGACATCCCATCTATATACGGGGAGCACGAGAGTACTCAATCTCACGAGAGATTGGACTTTGAATCTAATTCCATACAAGAGTTACCCCATTTCACAGGACCATGGGAAGCTAAGTCCACCTGTATGAGAGCACCTACAGTCTTGGTAAGAAACGAAGATTCAGTCATACCTAGGAACACAGAGGTAGTGAAGAACACTAACGTGCAGTGTAACCTCAAGTTAGAAGAGCTACTCAAGGTTAGACCTGAATTATGGAAACATGTAGCCAAACAAGTACCAGAGATAGCAAAACCTCGTTCCCAGGTAGGATCCCATAGGACAGTGCCAGAAATTCCCTTGGATAAGATAGGAGATATGTGTGAAGGTGAAGAAGGGAACACCTATCTTCCCATTACCTACCAGGAGTACACCACCAAGGCGATTTTGGACTCAGGTGCAGGAGTTGCAATTGCCACCACTTCCCTCTGGAAGCGTTGGGGCAAGCCGGCACTCAGGCCAACGAGAATGAAATTGCAGATGGCCGATGGTCACATAGAGAGACCCCTAGGATTGCTAGAAGGAATAACTCTCACCACCTGTGGTGTCGAGTTTGAGCATACATTTGCCATATGCGACTTCAGCAAAAATCATGCCTATGAGATGATTTTAGGAAGACCATTTATGCGACAGTTGCAAGTGGTACAGGATTGGGGTACCAACTCCTTGTATTTGCAACACTTGGGTGTTACGACCAAAGTGAATCTCAAGGATTACTCTCATAGAGATGTCCCTCCTATTCAATGGAATCCCATCCATAGAGCGAAAGATGATACAGAATCGGTGCATTCCATAGGGTCTAGATCCTCATGGATGCATGAAGACACTCACTTATGGATGTGCAAGGTAGCAGTAGAAGAAGAGAAGAGAGAGAAAGCCAGAGAGGTAGGTGCAAAAGAAACCCATAGATCAATCCAAGACCCAGCCTATGCACCTGTAGTTTTTCCAGACGAAGAATTTGAACCTCACGGTTGGGCAGAAATTCTAGCAACAATGGACGTAGCCATCAATGAAGAACAATGGACACCTCACTGCGATGAGGATGGCTATGACATTTCAGTCTTCTCCATAGAGCCAATCATGGGAGAGGCAGTTCTAGAAGAATGCGAACCTAGCCCTGATGCATTTGAGGATGCAAGTGACTCCGATCTAGAGTCAATTATTATGGACCCACCTTTTGCATCAGATGAAGAATACTTCCATGAAATAGAATTTCAACCCCAGAGGCATGGAGAGGTTACAAATGATGTAAGATTAGCAACACATGTGACCCCGAAAGAAGAAGGAAAGAAACGAAAGAAGAGAGACGCCTCACCAGAAGAGGAGGAATCTTTGTTTGAGGTCCCAGAAAATTTTAAAAAGTATGAGATAGATGACAGGAGAGTCATGATAAGAATGCCTAAACGAGAGGCACAATCAGGAGAGGCCTATGATAACAAAGAAACCACCAAGAAAATAGTAGTGGCCCTAGAAGAAGGAGAGGAGAGATGCACTTACATAGGCCATGACCTAACACAGGAAGAAGAGCATGCACTAATAGCCTTGCTAAGAGAATACAGAGATGTATTCGCTTGGAGTTACAAGGATTTGAAGGGTGTTGACCCAGGCATATGCTCTCACACCATCCCCATGACCTCAGACGCTAAACCCTCTAAGCAAAAGCCCTATACATATAACGATAATTACGCTGCTAAGATCAAAGAGGAGATAGATAGACTGGTCGAAGCCGGATTTATCTATGAAATTGAGCACACTGAATGGGTATCCCCCATCGTAGTGGTGCCCAAGAAAAATGGAAAGCTGCGCGTATGCATTAACTTGAAAAAGGTTAATGCAGCCACGATCCGGGATAACTATCCGCTTCCCATCACAGAGCATCTCTTAGAAAGAGTAGCAGGCAAGGAAGTGTACAGCTTCCTCGATGGATTTTCGGGCTACAATCAAGTAGCCATTGCTCCAGAAGATCAACATAAGACAGCTTTTGCCACAGAATGGGGCATATTTGCCTTCCGTGTAATGCCATTTGGGCTTACCAATGCCCCCGCAACCTTCCAAAGACTAATGTGCCATGTATTTAAAGAGTTCCTGAGGAAGAATTTAGAAGTCTATGTTGATGATCTCTGTGCTCATTCCAACATTAGACAAACCCATATCCCCGAACTCAGACAAATCTTTGACAAATGTAGAGAATATCAGGTCTGCCTGAACCCAGAAAAATGCGTTTTTATGGTCAGGCAAGGCAAGATTCTAGGACACATAGTGTCAAAGAATGGCATATCTACTGATGAAGAGAAAGTGAGAGCTATAGCAGAGCTACCTAGGCCAAGGAATGTCAAGGAAGTACAAGCTTTCATGGGGCATTGTGGTTACTACCGCCGATTCATTCACATGTATGCCGTCATTGCAAAGCCCATGTACGGACTTCTGACAAACTTTGAGTGGACTGATGAATGTGAGAACTCCTTCCAGGAGCTTAAACGAAGATTATGTTCAGCACCAATCTTGACCACACCTGATTGGAATAAGCCATTCCATGTTCACGTGGATGCATCCAATTATGCTATTGGATGTGTACTCGCACAACCTACTGGTGAAGGTAATATGGATCTTCCAATTGCCTATGCCAGTAGACAGTTGAATGCAGCTGAACGAAATTACACCACTACGGAGAGAGAAGGCTTAGGCATGGTATATGCAGTCAAGAAATTTAGACACTATTTGCTTGCAAATAAGTTTAAATTTTTTACTGATCATCAGGCTTTGCTATACCTCGTAAACAAACCATGCAATACAGGAAGATTAGTGAGGTGGTTTCTCTTGCTCATGGAATATGACTTTGAGGTTGTGGTAAGGAAAGGCAGGACTCATTTAAGAGCAGATCATCTCTCTAGGCTCACGTCGGGAGAAGCCCCACAGGGAGTATCAGATGATCTTCCTGACGCTTACTTGTTCAATTTAGAAGTGGTGCCGCAGTGGGCTAAGCCATTGGTACCAGTATTGACATACGGGCCTAACCATCCAATAGTAAACACACGGAATAAAGAGGTCGTGAAAGCCCAAAAGTACCACATCATGGCAGGAAGCATGTACAAGCACACAGATCAAGGAATCTTGGCTTGTTGCGTGGAAGAGGATGAGTACGCTAAATGGTTGCAATTAGCACATGTAGGTGCATTAGAGCAACACCATTCAAAGCAACGAACTTTACAAACTCTAAAGAGATTCGGAGTGCATTGGCCAACTATGGAAGCTGATGTCCAAAAGTTGTGCAAGGAATGCCCAATCTGCTGCACTAAACCACCAGTGGAACACGCCACTCTGTATCAAGTATCCATTGTGCCCGATTGGAGTGAACCACTAGTATCCTTCCTGAAAACGAATACATTCCCCCCAGACATGACGCTGGCTAGGAAAAGGAGTTTAGAACAAGAAGCCCAGGATTACTCCCTCATAGGTGATAATCTATATAAGCGCGGTAAAGATGGTTACATGAGGTTATGTGTCCATGAAAGTGAATATCTTAAGATCTTAGAAACTGCTCACCAAGGTGTAGCAGGAGGACATTTTGGACCGGATCGGGTGATCAAGGCAATTCTATTTGCGGGCTTCTGGTGGCCTACCCTTCACATGGATGCACATACCTATGTGAAACGGTGTGATGTCTGTCAAAGGACTCAGTATCCTATACGCAAAGATGAGATGCCACTGAAACCTATGATGGGTGGACGTGCATTCTCTAAGTGGGGAATAGACTTCGTAGGTCCTATTAATCCCCCAGCTAAGGGTTCTCATGCGGAATACATCATTGTTGCTACAGACTATCTAACTAAGTGGGTAGAGGTAAAGGCTACGACAAAGAACGATGCTCAAACAACTGCCAAATTCTTGTTTGAGAATGTATTCACAAGATACGGGCTACCTATAGAGCTTGTAAGTGATAGAGGCACTCATTTCGTGAATGAAGTGATTGAAAACCTACTCCAAGAATTCTTGGTAATACACAAGAAGTCTGCCCCTTATCACCCTCAAGCTAATGGACAAGCTGAGAGCACTAATAAGATCTTATGCAATGTACTGACGAAATTAGTGAACACTAAACGCTCTGATTGGGACAAACAGCTACACCATGCTGTTTGGGCTTACCGAGTCGCCTACAAAACGGTACTCCAAGCCACCCCATTTCAGATGGTATTTGGCCAAAATGCTGTGCTACCCTTGGACTTCCTGATTCCTACGTTGAAAGTAGCTCAAGAGCACGAATGGACAGGTCATGAGCTCTCCTCTAGGATCTTTGACCTTGAACGATTAGGGGAAACAAGACTGAGAGCCGCTGCAGGAATATATGCAGCTAAGAAGAGGCAGAAGGCATACTTTGATGCCCATGTGAAGGATAAAGGCTTGAAAGCAGGAGATCTAGTCTTGGTCTATACACTGAAACAACACGCGAGGAAGCTAGAAAAGAGAGGCTACGGACCTATGATCATTAATAGGATCTCCACAAGTGGAGCTGTGCAATTAGCCACATTAGAAGGTGATGTTCTCCCTAACTATATTAGCGGTTGCAGAGTCAAGTTGTATCAGGAACCCCTAACGGAGGAAATGCTCAGCCGACTCAACATTGCTAAGAAACGCAAAGAGGAAGAAAAGCGAATTCGAGAAGAAGCTCAAGCAGAAGCGTTAGAACGCATCAGAAGGATGAAATTACGAAGGCAAGGGAGGGATCAATCTAGAACAAATGACTATGCTGATCAAGGATATCATATGGCAATGTGTGAAGTCGCAGGAACAAGCTCACATAGGATAACTGATCGACGTCCTTTCGTAACCTTAGATATAGGACAAGGAAAGAGTGCAAGGACTGTAAGAGCCTTGATTGACTCAGGTGCAGCCACTAGTGCTGTTAAATTGTCTTACTGTCAAGAGTTGCAATTAATTGTCAATCCTGTGGAAGCATATCTCATAGGATTGGGGGGCGTGGAAACCCCTTGCATGGGCGAGGTGGAACTTCCCCTCTACATTCATGACGAGGCAATGACAGTTAAAGTACTAGTGTGTCAAGACGAGGATCTCACTGAACCTCTTGTCTTGGGTCAAGACTGGATCTATGACCAAGCAGTCAACTTAAACCTAAGAAGTGGACTTCTTCAGGTATGGGTCAATCATAGTCGAATCACAGTAGAGTTAAATAATGGAGCACTCAAGGAATTAGAAAAGACACGGACTCCTGGTCCCTCCAGGGGTGCACATGAAGTTGATCATGCTGTTCTTGTCCAAGGCTATGTGATGCAGAAGAAGGAAGACATCAAAAAAGGAGTCAGAACCACAATGGAACTCCCTTCTTTTCCAAAGGCCAGAAGGAGGCAGCAACTAAGGGCCGATCAATCACTGAAGACTCTCCGGGCGAGAGACCAAAAGAACGCGCGAAGTAGAACAACTCAGCCAATGAAACAAATGTGGGTGCGGAAAGGCGAGCTGCCGACCGTAACGAAGTCGCAACAACGGTCTCAACTTCCTATTAGTAATCAACAACTTGATGCTAATAAGAGGACTCTTAGAGCCTCTATGGAGAAAATAAAATCTATTTGGGTGCCCAAGAGGTCGATGAAGGCTAGCCCACAGTCAAGACAAATTTGGGTGCCTAAGGCTTGCCTGCGGGCGCAAATAGCTACGCCGAAGCCACAACCTATACAGCGTAACCCATTCATTCGCACGGCCAGCATTCACTTGTCTTCAACACTCAAGAACATACCAAGGCCCATGAGCACAAACATACTCACTTGTAAATGGGTCCCTAAAAGGCCTCATTTTCAAGCCGATACAACTATAAAGTTCTCTAGATCCTCTACGACACCAAGAAAAAGACCCATCCACTGCATTTGGCAGCCTAAGACCTGTAATAAACCCCCCGACCCCAATTTGTAAATTCATCCCCACTTACTAACTGCATTAGTTTCCTAGGACTACCCACGAATTAACTACACACACTGTCTTCGTGCACTTTCTAACCACTAACTCACCATCTACCTCATGTTAATGTTGCAACGGGGACCACAACGGATTTATTCTGTCCATTACGATGTTAACACGTGGTTCCATATTCTCACAGAACCAACCAGCAAACAGGGCCATGGCAGAAGCAGGTGCAAGTTCTCAAGCCGGATCCGGTGCCCAGATTGTGGACATAGAAACACTCCTCCTCGAGCCACATCTCACCGCAAGGCCACAAGAACTTCAAGCCGTGCATGTGCTTCCCATTCAGGATCCCCCTCAAGGGCACACTTCTCAAGTAGGTAAGCATGCGCATTGATTCAGTGATGTCGCGGGACCATTGGGCGATGGAACCTATTTCTGGGAAGCAGAATTGGAATTTAATGGCAAATGGGGTCGATACCATTTTTTCACGCGCGAGTTTGAAAGCTATCAAAACGCCGAAGTCATGCGATCAGTTTGGATCAAAGCGGGTGTGGAAAGCTATTTCAGGACCCACTTACCAAAGCCGGATTTCTTACGATGTTCATATCTGATCAGTACCATCACGCCAAGCAGGGCCAAGGGAGGCGACAGCACCTTTGTGTTGCCATCACTGCTGCCGGGTCATGAGCTTAAAAGATTCAAGTTGACCCTCAATTTGGTAAGAGAAGCATTGAGTATGTATGGCATGCACATCCCAACAGAAAAGGAAACCATGGTTCCAGGTCGAATGAAGAACAAAGATCTTAATAAGTTGAAGGACATGGTAGCGATGACACCTACCATCGCGCTTCACCTGCGAACCCTTATGCAACATTTTGCTTTTCCCGCCCAAGAACGATTCACAATGCCTCCGAAGAAAATATGGTTCAGCTTGTATCTAGCAGAGACAGAAAGCCTGCCCATCAATGTGCCACACTGGATCATAGATCAGATCCACCTAGCCCATCAAAGGTGGAACAAGAAACAAAAGAATGTACTCCACGGGTGTTGTGCTCTGACCAGAATAATTTATAGATGCTTGGCTTATGACGTGCCTGTTCAGCGGGCACTCGTATGGTCCCGAGTCCAAGAATTCCAGAGAAGACTATCAGCAGCAGGTCCCCCATCAAAGAAGATGAGGGGGGGAGTCCAATTACCCTGTGCTCAACCAAGGGGAGCTACCACTACACCAGAAATCACCCCTCCCCAAACACGACGAGTTAGGCCATTCACAATCCGGCTACCAAGACCAAGCACAGAGGGGCCTAATCTGGTGTTTCCACCCATTCCATCAGATTTGGAATTTCCACAGGGATTTACTCTTGAGGACCTCACGGATGAAGAAATTGCCAGATTGATCTATGACTCTAATCTCGAAGCTGAAGCAGAGCGAGCTCAGGAACCACAACCCCAAACAACAACATCGGCCCCCATCCAACCACAAGTTGTAGAAGTCGATGTAGATGAACAAGAGGCAGGAGGAGACGAAGAAGAAGCCGACGAAGAACAACATCAAGAATATGACGAACTCTCCGAGTTAGCAAGTGCCCCCGCGTATTCGGCACAAATCAAGAGACTATATCGAACCATGCAACTGGTTCAAGAACAGCATAAGATGTCACTGGAATCGGGCAAGAGACTCATGAACGACTTGCTAGCTGAGGAAGGTGTGGACGAGTTGTTCATTGAGTCCATGAACCTTCATGCCGACGCCGTAGGATTGGATGAGGCCATTCATGAGGCAATGGCCTACATTCACAGGTTTGAGAAAAGGGTTCCCGTTCGTCCCAGGAGGTCCGGGAAGCAAATTCACATCAATGTATCAGCACAAGGCGAGGCAACGCAAGCAGAAGAATATCAGGAAGCACCGTTGTCACCACCATCCCCACCTCGCACTACACAATTCACTCCACCACAGGACACTAGCACCACCACGTCCACTACCACTACCATTGTCATGGGCATACCACTCTCTCCGGGAATCCAATTCGGGGGAGTCACCAAACCCACCTTCACCACCCTGTTCACCGATGTCACATCCACTCCACCCACGATCCCCATCTACACCGTCACTCAAACAATTGACACGATGGAAACATCACCTGCCACAGCACCGCTTCCTCCCCCCATGCCACCTTCATCACCCATACCCCCTCCACCTACCTCTCCACTTGCATCCACATCATTCACATCTCCCATTCCCGCCCCCATTCCCCCTGCATCTTCACCCCTCCCAGCATTATTTAATGTAAATAGCATATTTTTAGCATTAAATCAATGTGTATACCAGCTCCAGAATGAGTACAGAGCTCTAGACGACCGGTATCAACAACTGGCAAAGCACCATCAGAACTTACAAAGACAATTTCACATTCTACAAACAGAAAATGCAGAACTGAACCAACGCTACACAACGCTTGAGCAGGCTCACCAAACATTATTGGAGGCACCCCAACCATCGACAGAATCAGGTGTCAAACAATTAGAAGCCTTGCTCGCAGTATACCAAGCCGATAATCTCAAAGTCCGGCGTAACCTGGCACTTCTCAGGAAACACATGGCGGCCGCCCTTGAAGAGAACAAGAGGCTACAGCAACAAAATGAAGCAAATCTAGAAGCAGCAATGGAAGGCTCTCCACACGAAATTGATCCAGAGCAGTTTAAAGCTGTGCCCTCAGAGACAATGAAGACCATCTTGGACAACTATGCAGATCTATTAGAAGCTCATGATGACTTGGAAAGAGAGCGTGACACACTTCAGAGCAGGCTGAAGGAACAGGAAGAACAACCGAAGAGTGTCCCATCAACCTCCACCTCAGACGAAATAAAGGCCTTAACCGAGCAGGTAGCAGAATTACAAAAGAGGTTACTGACATACGAGAGGCAGCCATCCCCTGTGGTAGAACCAGAGCAAGAAGAGCTAGTCCCTATTGAGGTAGATGATTCTTATGAGGAACCGTATGTTCCTATGCCAATGCCAGGCGGGCGACGAACCTCAGAGGGACTAGACACATTGGAAGTGGAAGCACCCGAGTGGCTTCAGACACTGGAAAGGACAGCGAACACTCACGAAGAACGGGTGGCAATTCAGATCCAATCACTAGCGAACTTAGAAGAGACTGTCATAAAGTCCGAATACTTCAGAAGCATGTCTCACCATCGATGGATCGGCACCAATAATGACCAGTATGTGCCAGTCTGTATACTTTTGGCTGATTACAACGCGGAGATTCAACGACAATGTGGCAAACCTCCCACCTTTGCTACACAATTTGGTCCAGATGATATACCAGAAAGTGCTAAGCGTGGGTCCATCCATCAACCCACCTGGAGAATCAGGCTTTTGGAAACGTACCCAGAAATGGTCCGAACCTGGAATAATATGCCGTTGTTTATTAAATACAACCCTTGTTACATTCCAGTACTGCGACGACGCACCTGGCCTGAATTCACTATAGCTGTCAGAGACATCAAAGCCTGTGCAAAATGGTTGAATTATGTTTATCTAGCACCTCCACGAGGACCTCCCACAGTCAATTACATGATTTCTACAATCCGTCACTGGAGTACTAGGCTACGCAATAATCCTGATGTGATGGCCCAGATGTGCATGAAAATATTTGAATTAATGCTGATCACTTTCAGGACGTTTAAAAACATTAAGGACCCTCACTTCTCGGGTGCAGGTTTTATGACAGGAAACCAAGATCTAGTGTATGATATGAGTACCACCCCGTCCATTGAAGTAATATATGCCTGGCACGCCAGAATCAAGTACCTCCCAGCCTGCTTTAAACAGACATTTGAGGAGATGTTCATCACAGGATTCTGGGAATATCACTCCGAAATATTTATACCCAGACCATCACATCTCCTCCACTTATTTGCTGTGGAGAGAACTATTTACTCAGAACAATTAAGGGTGCCCCATCCAGATGTTCCCGGTCCTGTAAATTGGGATAAGCTGCTCACAGACCTAGCACGCGGATTGCGACTCGAAGAACACCACCTAGCCTCCGATGTCGTCCAATATTACGTTCAAAAATCTTCTAGACAAGGGTCTGTCAGGGGCGACAGACGCGAGAGTGGGGGGGGTGTTGGCAGCAGTCAGGGAACCGAAGGAGCCACAAGACGAAGAGAGTCAGAGCGAAGGGACAGCACAAGCAGACACGGCAGTCAAAGAAGATCTGGCAAGTAGGCCATCTAATTTTTCAAGACATCAAGGAGTTGAGCACACAAGAAGAAAGAGCAAGTAGGGAGCTCAAAGAGGTGTATGACAAATCAATAGAGGAAACCCCTACACAAATAATGATTTTCATCACTAAAAACCATTGTAAATATCATTTTGTATTTTTGTAGCTCCATTTTGTGCAAGCCAAGGAGTCCTTGAGCTTGAGGAGCTTTAGAAGTATCTACCTGCCAATTTTCATATTTTTTAGATCTCGTTTGAGCCCTCTAATAAGCCCTGGAACCTAATTTTTAACTAGGCCGGACACTAGGTCTGAACAGGGCCAAAGCTAGTCAAAAACTATAAAAGGAGCTAGAGAGCTCATTTTTGAGGTTAGATTGTAATTGAAACGATCTTGTAAGAGCTTTTTGAAAGTAATCTAAAAACTCCATTGATTCTCACTCTTTGTCTTGCCTTGTGTGCGCGTGTGTGTGTATGTGTGTGCATGCTAGTGTGCTTCTCACTCACGCACTTGTGCAGCCACTTGCTCGAGGTCTTCATACCATCCTCACGTCTTCCCGGATTGACATTAAAGGAGGTGCTACTCATCACTGAGCTACACTATGCGACTCTTACCTACGCTTTGTCCACTTACTGTGGAAGTAAGTAAAAATTTTAATATATAAATTGAAATAAATATCTTATGTTTTATTTGCATTATGTTTTTTTTTTGTAGTGAGCATGATGAGAGGGATAAAAAATACGTACTGAGTTCACTTGAGACAGAGTTTGGGAGAGGATGGTTGCTTAAGTGGTGTCTAAAAGAGATGCGGACACTTATGGCTCATCGTCACGATAATGCACGGTATGCACTGCTTTTATGTATATATATGTGGATATGAGTATGTGTGTTTATGCATGTATGTATGTATATGAGAGAGAGAGAAGAGTGAGACTAGAGGTATAAATACACGCATACACACACATATACATCATACATGCACATTTACACACATATACATGCACATTTATACATACACACACATACATGGACATTTTTACACACACATACACATGCATGCAATTACACACATATAATGAATACACATAGACACATACACATACTCACATACACGTACACATACTCACATACACATACACATGCGTAATCATATGACACACACATAGACTCATATAATCATATTACATGCATATATACATATACACATGCATATATACACACACAACACATGCAGATGCACATATAGATATACATACATACACAACACATGCATACACATAAATAAATAAATAAATAAATAAATCCTATTTCAAAAATCCTAAATTGAAAACACTAATTTCGATATTAGGGTTTTAAAACCCCTAATTTAAAAACTCTAATTCAACCTTTTAGCCATATGTTTGAAGTATATGTACACATTGCATCTATTCCTCCGACGTCCTACTAGAGAGATGTCTCTCCTCCCAACCTTATGCCTCTATACATAGCTACTCGAATCAACGAGGATCATAATATATATAAAGATATATACACATTATGTAGATAGGATACATAAATATAAAATGGAGTACATATATTATGCATCACATATACATGCCTAAATGCACACATAAATATATATATACATACTAACATATTTACATGTACACATTTACACATAGAAATATATACATATATACATGTACACATCACATATACATGCCTACATGCACACATAAACATATATATACATGCATACATATTTACACATAGACACATATACATATATACATGTACACAATTATAAACACTTGCATATATTACATGAATACATGAATATTTTACATAAATGCATATGCATATATACACATATGCATATTTAACACATGTATACATATATCACACACATGCAAACTGTTAGACGGCCGCCGAATAAGGACAGTTGTACTAGGACAGGCGCCTTAAATAGCAAGAGCCTTTTGAGAAACGCGCAGAGATTCGCGCACCACTGTAAAATCCTCTATATAAGGAAATGAGAAGAGAATGGCGAAACACGCCCCTTTCTGGAACTGCTGTGTCCTGTTAAGGTGTATCGTCTAGTCGATTCTCTTTGTTAAGTGCATCTTCAGTCCTGTCTGTGAGTACGTCTAATTCAGGACTTGTAGTGTCGATTCTGTCTGTGAATGCGCCCATTCTGGGGAACTGCTGTGTTTGGTTACGTGTATCTTCTAGTCTGACTGTGAGAACGCCCATTCGGGGTTTGCAGGGTCTTGCTTTAGTTATCTTCGATTCGGATCTGTCGGTTGAGTGCATCTTCTATTCTATTGTGAAGCGCCCAATCTGGAAAGCGCAGTGTATTGTTGAGTGCCTATTTCGGATCTGTATGTTCTGTTCTGCTGCGTTTACTTAGTAGTTGTTCATATCTTAAAAGGGTAGTTACGAACAAGTGGTAGTGTGTTACGAAGTTATTCGGTAATGGTTAAGCGTGTCGTTGAGCATTGTTAAGTATGGCTAGCATGTGTCCGCGAAGTAGGCAGTATGGAGTAATCTCACTGCGGGTTTGTTAAGGTTCTGCGAAGTAATTGAAGTCGGTATGATAGTCTGTGTTTTTTGAGGATTCTATTCTCAGAAGGATTTGTATCTGGAAGAGCCTGTGAGCCTTTGGGGCTAGTGATAAGCTGGTTACGGTTCGGCTATTGTTTGCATACCACAAGTTGTATATCTTGGGTATAATGTTCGGTGTAACCCCAAGACAAGAAGAGGTACATCTTGAGTAAATCCATTGAATGAGTAAAATAGCCAAGTAGTAAAGTCAGATCGGATTACTGCTTTTTTACTATAGCAGACCCAGTCCGGAATTGCTAACGTTCAATAGGCCAGGTAACTAACAGTGTTCAGTACTGAGCTAAGACGTGACAGCGTATTTAATGCTTATATGAGAGTTTGGGAAAATAGTACAGGGCCTCTGTCTAACAGACCCCTACCACTCCCAAGAACCCACGTGACTGCGAAGTAGAGTGCTTTTAAGTATCACATTAGACTAAAGTACTCTACATCCAGATTTAGAAGCAATGTATCCGGCCAACGGCTAGTTTACGGCTTAACATTTGGCGCCGTCTGTGGGAAAGTGGCACTAAAATACCAGTTGTTGTCAGAAGTAAACGTTTAGTTAACATTCGAGTAACTAGCAGAAGCAACAGACCCAGATTGTTGCCAAAACTGCTCAGATAGGGTTACTGTGTAATGATACATGCCGGTTACTCGATCCGGTGAAACATATCCTAAGAACTGTAAGACTGGAGCAAGTAAAGCGATAAAGATAGCCTTGGAAGGAGAAGATCTAACCAAATCTGACCCAGTGGTCAGACAAACTGAGAACGACACGATTAATTCCGGTCATATTCCGGTGGAACAATCAACACCTTTGGTACATTCTGGTGCTACTTCGACCCAGCCTATCGAAGATATAGCAATTTCAAAATCTACCAACACGCCGTTAGAGACTAGTCTAAACTCGGAGTTAGATACGATCAGAAACACTTTAGGAAAAGAGATCGATAAGAGCGAAAAAACGCTGCAGTCTGGCACAATTTCGGCTCATTCCGGTGATATTCCGGTGATAGAGTCACCAACTGTAGGCAAAGACTTTGCATTTTTCGCGGAATCTTCAGCCCAACCAACGTGCTTGGAAGAAAGATTTCGGATATTGGATATCCAGAAGGAAGGAAAACTCTTCGAAGCAGAAGTGCGACGCATTCTAAGTAAAAACAGTACACCGGAAGGCACGCCATCTGGCGGTCCAGATTCTGATAGTTCGCCTAATCAACCTCGAGATACAAAAGAAGGACCGGAGACACTCACGATGAACGGACAACAACAGCAACAACAGTTAGGTCAACCAAGGCCGCCTCCAACAGGAGTAACATACACGAAATTTGGTGGATTCCCAGGAGATGACCCGGATGCTCACGTACGCACTTTCGAGATCAGTTATGCAGTCCTCAACCATCCACCGGATCAGGCATACAAAGCCATTGTTTTTCAATCTACGCTGGTCAATGAAGCGGCTAGATGGCTTACGGAATACGACATTAATCATTTCGGTACCTATGATGCAGTACGAGATGCTTTTTTACAACGATTCAGGTTGAAGAAGAATCCCGCCAAAATATTTGATTATTTACAAAACAACCGACAGAAGGCGAATCAGACTGTTCAAGAGTATGCTACACTCTTTAGAACGCACTTGCGACAGATACCACAGGCCCACGCTAACTTACCGGATGATGTCATCACTCAGTGGTTTATCAATGGTTTAACTCCGCAATTGAAGCAGATCATGATTATAAGATGTGTGGGAGCTATGACGCTGGATGTAGTCATCGCCATGGCTCTGCAACTAGAATCCAAGGTCGGTGGATTTACAGAAGATATGGAGTGGTTAAAAATGAACAAAACTATGAATGAAGATATAACCAGACAAGTGTACTGTATCACATGCAAGAATTCAGGGCATACTAGTGCCAATTGTGCGCTAAATCAACCGTTCTGCGCTATCTGTAACACTGCCGGACACTCCACCGGAAATTGTGTCTACAATGCCAGATTACAGGGAACAGCAATAGTCAATGTTGTTATTCAAGAACATGGACAGGCAGCAAATCATTATGTGCCTCCGCAACTGAGAAACAATCAACCGCAAGGATATCGAAACTACAGGGGACAGAGAAACAATAATTATAATACGAACCGCTGGCAGAATGAACCACCACCGGAAAATCCCAATTTACCACCACCACGCTGTCATTTTTGTGGTGAATACGGACACATCAGAAGATTTTGCAAAGATGCAGCTGAATACGATCAAAGGAAGAAGGAACGGCAAAACCCAATGGCCAACATGGTACAAATTACACCAGTAGAAACGCAAGCTGCTACGGTGCAGACCTGATCAGGAAAACAGCTACAGACAGCAGCAGAAGTATTCGAATCAGGGATACGAGAACAACATAGGATGTATAACAAGGCTAGTCGCTGGACAGCAACAGAACCACCAGTGTTCCCAGAAACTATTCCGGTGACTCAGGATTCATCAAAGGAAGAAACGCACCAAAAGGAAACAACAGCGGAGCCATCATCAGCAGTAGACATAACAGCAGAAACTTCTACACCACCGAAAACCTCAAGTCCAAAGGAGCAGGACAACCAACCTCAACAAGCTTGGGAAATTTTGTCCAAGGCATCTATTACTTTGCCTCTCGGCCAACTTCTGGCATTAGTACCTGGGATTCGACAACAGTTCCAGCAACAGTTCAGTCCGGTGCCTTCTTGTATCCCGGCAACAGCAGTAGTTCAACCGGAACCTGATTCTACCGTTGATCATTCGGTTCCCTTGATTACAGTATGGTACAAGAATCATAAAATTACGCAGGTATTGATTGATGGAGGATCTGGTGTGAACATTGCAACAGCATCTTTATGCAAAAGGTTAGGATGGACCGAAATTGAACCAGTGCAATTTTTTGTTAGAATGGCAGATCAATCTAGAGTCCACCCTGTAGGACTTGTGCGAAATGTACCCATCACTTTACAAGGTACGAACTTTAGAATGACCTTTGTTATACTAGATTTGCCAGAATCTACTTTGGACTACAACCTTCTTTTCGGCCGACCTTGGCTAAAGCATGCGAAGGTAATACAGGACTGGTCCGCACAAGAGCTTACGTTCAAGGATTCCAACCGTAGATATGTAGTAAAATTGGATGCTATACAACCATGCGAGCTTCACGCTAGACCGTATTTTGCTGAACCAGTCAACATGTTAGATGGACTATCAGATGATGAGGAAGAGGAATTTCTGAAGAATAATGCTGATTTAATGTCTGTAGGGACTGTTGATCTACAGTCTGTGATAGATAATTGGAACACCTCGGTATGTACAATCACACCTATCACTAATACAATTAAGCATGAAGGTAGTGTCCCCACACATGATGATGACTTACAATCACTGTTCAAGTCAACGGACGATGCAGGGAAACCGCAACAGTTTTATGTCCCAGAAGACCAGTTGACCACGTACGATCTAGGAGATGAAGCGCATCCACGACCTGTAAAGATAAGGCAAAACTTACCAGAATTATTTAAAGCTGATCTGATTCGACTACTTCGCGAATTCTCAGACGTCTTTGCCTAGGATTACAAAGATATGAAAGGATTAGATCCGCGCATATATCAGCACCGAGTCATGCTGAAGCCTGAAGCCAAACCGAATAGGCAGCCCAGCTATCGGATGAATCCCAATTATGCATCTCAGGTAAAAGCCAAACTTGATAGATTATTAAAAGTTGGATTCATTGTACCAGTAGAACATGCTGAATGGATTTCACCAATTGTGATCGTGTCAAAGAAAAATAAGCAACTACGAATCTGTGTAGACTACCGGAAATTAAACGCAGCAACAGTACCGGATCCTTTCCCAATCCCCTTTTTGGACACCATGCTTGATAGGGTAGCAGGTCATGAAATGTATTCATTCTTAGATGGATACAGTGGTTACAATCAGGTTAGAATGGCCGAAGCAGACATACCGAAAACCGCATTCATTACCAATTGGGGTGTCTTTGCGTGTACGGTAATGTGGTTTGGATTGAGAAATGCACCAAGCACCTTTCAGAGATGCATGCAGGAGATTTTTTCTCCTTATCTTACTTCATTTATGCAAGTATACCTCGATGACTTTTCAATTTTCGGTAAGATGATAGCACATCTATTTCATTTACGGTGCTGCTTTCAGAAATGCAGAGAATATAGACTCTGTTTGAATCCAAACAAATCAGTGTTTGCGGTCTCATGTGGCAAGTTACTTGGCCACATGGTATCTGCACAAGGTATCCAAGTCGATCCAGATAAGATTTCGGCAGTATTAGAAACTACGGTGCCAGTTTCGCCAAAAGAAGTTATGCACTTTATGGGCCAAGTACGGTGGCATGGAAGACATTTACGGTGGCTTGCTCATTTGGCAATACCACTAAACAAGCTAATCAGTAAAACACCTCGACAATTTGAATGGACCCAGGAATGCCAGATAGCCTTTGATCGTTTAAAGCATTTATTAACACAAGTTCCTATTTTGCAACCACCGGACTGAGATCACCCATTTCACATATTTGTTGATGCTTCAGATATAGCAATAGGAAGTGTATTGATGCAACAAATTGATAAATGGTTCAGACCAGTGTATTATGCAAGTCGAAGATTAGCCCCTGCTGAGAAAAACTACTCTGTAACAGAAAGAGAATGTCTAGGACTAGTATACTCGGTCAAAAAATTTAGACATTACTTGCTAGGCCGAAAATTTACATTCCATGTGGACCATGCTGCCCTCGTCTATTTAGTAAGACAACAACATTTAGGCGGACGATTAGCACGATGGGTGCTACTCTTGCAGGAATTCGACTATGAAGTCATTCACCGACCCGGAAGTGCACATGCCTTAGCAGACTTTTTATCCCGTTTAGATTCCGGCGAATCTCCGGTGGGTATAGACGACACAACACCCGCAATTTATGTATCAGAACCAATTACCGAAGAATCTGTAGACCCGCCTATTCCATTTTCATATTATGATCAGATCCTGACCTTTCTCACTGATGGTTGCCTTCCATCTCAAGTTTCAAGACCAGTACGCAGAAAAATTGCAGTCTTTAGCCGCCGATTTCGGTTAGTTGCTGGAGAACTCTATTATGTAGACCTCACCGGAATCTTACTTCGCTGTGTTCCTCCGCATGAAATTAACTCAGTTATCACACTGGCTCACTCGACATCTACTGGTGGTCACTTTGCCACAGATTTGACTCACCGGAAAATTCTGCAGAGTGGTCTCTGGTGGCCAACTATGTACAGAGATGTGGCCCAATTTGTCAAACACTGTGATAACTGTCAAAGGTCTGGACAACCACTGCAACGACACTTCTTTCCCTTGCAGCCTATTATGCCACTCGAACCATTTCAGAAATGGGGATTGGATTTTATAGGCCCAATTTCACCCCCAGCAGTCTTCAGTAACAACAGATATATACTCACCTGTACAGACTACGCAACAAGATGGGTAGAAGCATGGGCTTTACGGTCAGCTACAGCGGTGGCAGTAGCAAAATGCCTGTTGAATGATGTCTTTCCACGTTTCGGCTTACCACTGGAAATTGTCTCAGACCAAGGTACTCACTTTGTAAATCAATTAATGAAGGTACTCACCCAATCCTTCCAGGTGACACACAAACTCAGCTCGCCGTATTATCCTCGTGCCAATGGGTTGGCCGAAAGCACAAACAAATCACTACTGAATATCCTCCGGAAACTAATCATGGAAGCACCGGAAAGATGGGATCAACTACTACCTGCAGTCTTATGGGCCTACCGAACTACGTATAAGGTAACAACAGGTTTGACACCCTTCAAACTAGCCAATGGCTTAGAAGCAATAGCACCCATGGAAGTAGTCATTCCAAGCTTGCGTGTAGCGATCACTCAGAAGATGCTACCGGAAAATTCACTGATAGCACGAATAGATGCACTCAGGGAACTTGATGAGCACCGATGGCTCAGCTTTTTAACTATGCGCGAAAGTACAACTCAGACAAGCCAAGACACACGATCGATATTTGAAAACTCCAATCTTTTCGGTAGGACAGCTCGTACTCTTCTACAACGCAAAGTCGGATAGAGCCGCGGAAAAGTTTAAACTTCGATGGTTCGGGCCTTTCAAAATCTCAGAACAAGTCGGTCCCGCAACTTTTTGGTTGACTACGTTGACCGGAAATCCGCTCCCGAAAGTAATCAATGGGTCGAAGCTGCGGCCATATCATCACGCCCCTAGCCCGCATTAAATTTTTGGTGGTGAACCGCGTTTTGTTTAATCTTCCCCCTTATTTTAGAAAATCTTTCCGTATCCGCCGCCCCCTTACCAGTCACTCGAATACGCACGCCTGCATGAAAACAAATATCATTCCCACACTGCACAATGATACCCAACCCCCTTTCCCACCCCACCGTATTGTTCCTATTTAACCCCTTCGACAATGTCAAAAATCGCTACTGTAGTAATCTGTGCGAACTTGTGTTCGGTAGTACTGTTCCTAGCCTGTCTTAGCAATCGCCATGGAAGCACTCGCGAACTACACGGCTTTCTGCGATGGTATCCCTACCGAGGTAGGCGAATACCTGCGTTGCCGAGGGTTGGCCAACTTTGCTGAGTTGCCCTGGCACTCAGTAGAAGCCCATCCCTTCTTCGCACAAATAATCTCTGCCATCGCCCAAACCCCTACCACCGAACAACAGTGGGTTTTCCCTTCGTTACCCTCCAGAACCGTCATCACCTTCCCCGCCTTCTCGGAAGCTTTCCGCCTCACCCCGCAAGGCCGAGAAAATGGCCCCAGTCTCCCCCTCGCCCGCATGACAGCGTTATTCCCTCGCTCTTCCTCACATGAATTCGCGATCCTTTGTCGTCCTGAACCCGAACGCTCCGCCCTACAATTTCTAGTCGCCATCCTTAACTTACAGAAACGCACTTACGGCATCTCTCGCCCTTTCTACTCCGCCATAGATTTAGCAGCCCGCGAACCAGTAAATTTTTCCTCATACTTTTTCCAGCGAATCCATAAAGAATGTGTAGCCATAATAAAGCAAGTAAATAAAGGAACCACCCCGCGCTCTCGCCTTCCCCATATCCTGTCTTTCCTCTTCCCAACCATCCTCGCCGCACAACCACCACCCCGAGGCCCCATCCTCAGGAATGAAGACTCAGTACAACCCCTTGATGACGACGAAGAAGAAGAAGAAGAACAAGAAATCAACCAACTCTTCCGCCGAAAGCGCATCCGCATCAGCTCTTCGGAAAGTGAAGCACCGAAATCTGCCGACAAGAATCAGGACAACCGCAACGACGACCAAGACGAAACCTTCCACGACACCGCCACCTCCATCCACAATGAATCCTCGACCGATCACAACCACGACCGCCAAAATCACACTGAAACCGAACGAGTATCCACCGAAGCAACTTCTGAGCCTCAACAGGATGAGCAGCACCCCGCCAAGGATGCGCTCAACACCCTATTGAAGGCTGTTGAAACCGCACTCGACCACACGACCGAGAAACAACAAACCAGCAATCAGGTAACAAACCATGATTCTGCCCCTCCCCGACCAGTCAATCCTATTCCCACACCGGAACCAGAATCCTCATCCTCTCTCAACTATTCGCCCCCGACATCCCCCCAACTTCAAACCCGAACCTCTGCGCAACCGCCACAACCACTGCCCCTCCCCTCCATTCCGGTCTTCTACGAACTAGCAACAATGGGCCATATGCTCATTTCACTGTCCGAGCAACTTCCCGAACAACTAAATAATGTCGCCAATACCATCAGACAAGACCTCCAGCACAAGGTAGACCTCTTGGAAGCCGATATCACCCCCCTCCAAGAAGAAGCCGACGCCCTCAAAGCCGAAAACCATCACTTACACACCCAATTAGCCGCTCTCCAAGCTCAAATTACGGCACAACAAGAAGTACTACAACAACGGGACGACCTCTTGGCACAACTGGCTGCCAAAGATCAACTTCTCAACAAAGCAAACGCAGAAATTCGGGAGTTGAAGCTCGCCCTCCACGAAAAAGACGAAATTAGCTCCTCCCTGGAAGACATGGTCGCAGAAACGAAGGTTCAATTGTAGGAAAGTATCCAGAACCATCTCGATCTACAGAAAGAGACCGATCAAATCAAAGATGAGTTACGACGCGCCCAGGAGTGTGCAGACGAAGTAAACCAAATGCTGCGGCATCAACTAATCCGGGAGGCTAAATACCAAAAAGACCTCGCCAGTACTCGACGCGAGCGCGACGCCTACTACAAGACGATCGAATTTCAGAACCAGCAGCTCGAGCGACTCGAGAATCAACTACGAAACCAGAAGGACCGAGTCGTGGATATGCAGCAGAAGGTCACCGAAATGAAGACCTCCCGCGACGCTGCATTATCCAACGACTTTTACTTACAAGAGGCCTTCCTACAAAACCAGGTCGAAATTTTGTTAAACCAAGCCATCGCCCTGAGCTCCGTTAGAACGGATGCCCAATTACTAGAACCCACCACCCTAGTTCAGATGATCGAAACAATTAAAAAGAAAATCACCCGGACATTTAGACTCGCCCGGAATATGTATATAGAAGGTCTTGTAGCCGAAACATAGGAACCTGCGGGTTCGAGTCCACCGGGCGTGCCAGTGTTAGACGGCCGCCGAATAAGGACAGTTGTACTAGGACAGGCGCCTTAAATAGCAAGAGCCTTTTGAGAAACGCGCAGAGATTCGCGCACCACTGTAAAATCCTCTATATAAGGAAATGATAAGAGAATGGCGAAACACGCCCCTTTCTGGAACTGCTGTGTCCTGTTAAGGTGTATCGTCTAGTCGATTCTGTTTGTTAAGTGCATCTTCAGTCCTGTCTGTGAGTACGTCCAATTCAGGACTTGTAGTGTCGATTCTATCTGTGAATGCGCCCATTCTGGGGAACTGCTGTGTTTGGTTACGTGTATCTTCTAGTCTGACTGTGAGAACGCCCATTCGGGGTTTGCAGGGTCTTGCTTTAGTTATCTTCGATTCGGATCTGTCGGTTGAGTGCATCTTCTATTCTATTGTGAAGCGCCCAATCTGGAAAGCGCAGTGTATTGTTGAGTGCCTATTTCGGATCTGTATGTTCTGTTCTGCTGCATTTACTTAGTAGTTGTTCATATCTTAAAAGGGTAGTTACGAACAAGTGGTAGTGTGTTACGAAGTTATTCGGTAATGGTTAAGCGTGTCGTTGAGCATTGTTAAGTATGGCTAGCATGTGTCGGCGAAGTAGGCAGTATGGAGTAATCTCACTGCGGGTTTGTTAAGGTTCTGCGAAGTAATTGAAGTCGGTATGATAGTCTGTGTTTTCTGAGGATTCTGTTCTCAGAAGGATTTGTATCTGGAAGAGCCTGTGAGCCTTTGGGGCTAGTGATAAGCTGGTTACGGTTCGGCTATTGTTTGCATACCACAAGTTGTATATCTTGGGTATAATGTTCGGTGTAACCCCAAGACAAGAAGAGGTACATCTTGAGTAAATCCGTTGAATGAGTAAAATAGCCAAGTAGTAAAGTCAGATCGGATTACTGCTTTTTTACTATAGCAGACCCAGTCCGGAATTGCTAACGTTCAGTAGGCCAGGTAACTAACAGTGTTCAGTACTGAGCTAAGACGTGACAGCGTATTTAATGCTTATATGAGAGTTTGGGAAAATAGTACAGGGCCTCTGTCTAACAGACCCCTACCACTCCCAAGAACCCACGTGACTGCGAAGTAGAGTGCTTTTAAGTATCACATTAGACTAAAGTACTCTACATCCAGATTTAGAAGCAATGTATCCGGCCAACGGCTAGTTTACGGCTTAACAAAACACATACATTTACATGAAATGCATATATATGCATACTAACATATGTATACATATAATACACATGAATACACACACATATGCATACATACATGATAAAAATTTGCTCCTCGAAGATAACGCTATATATAAAATAATTAGGCATACCCCCGAGCTTCATGTTCTAACTTAGAAGAACATGATTTCATCTCTCTAGTAGGATTCATCGTTATTCAAGTTAATAAAAAAATATAGTATCTGATATCCATTCAGAAGCTTCAAGTTATTGATCGATAACTAGAGTACAATTTACTATCTAATCTGCTCATATGTTTTCATTATTGCCATCATTTTGGTAAGACATCAATATAGTCTTATCTTCATTATCCTTATTGATTTCATTTATTTCTTCTATTGTTAAATCTATGTTCTCATGAATCACATCATCTATTGATGGATTAATATCTATTTCAGGTAATTCCTCTTCCTCATGAGTAGAATTAGCATGTAGAGAATTATCCTCTTCATAAAAAAGATTAGTATCATTATCACGTATAATGATTCTAATTTCTATTTCAGATGTTGATGTATCAGTATCTGATGATGAATCATCAAGAGGACTTTCTTCGATCTCTCTAACAATAAACTGTTCAACAATGACCTACCTCTAAGTTGCACATGAATGACTTGCCACCAAGGATGAGCATGTGGGTTTTTATTAAAAAATGCTTGTTCAATATGCCTAGGAAGAATATATGGTTCTTTAGTAGATTGCATTACCTTGGAAGAATCAATTGCCCAAAACCTAGATAATTCCTTTCTTAATGTGGAATTACTACCTTTGTACTCCGCTCCAAACCAGTCAACCTTCAAAATGACCTATCAAAATATATAACAACAAAAACCCATTATTAGGTGCTTAAAAAATAACTAACTCTATAAAAAAAATATAAACTTTTTGTTACTTGTTTGAATGTACGAAATGAAATCTCGTAGATAGCAACAATAGTTCCTGCGTAACCAAGTTCGCTATCTATAAGGTTCATGTCTTTTGAGCTAGCACGTGATAGTTGCTTGAAAGAAGCAACAATACTAGAATCCTCTGTTTTACGTAAAGAATCAATGGCTTTGATTCTAATATGCTGTCCAAAAGCGCACATATTAGTGAACATTCGAGCCTGCAAAATAAATTCAATTAGTAAATAGAAACTAACATACATATATGAAAAAAAAAAATTATTTTAATAAAATTACCTTTCATTCACAACCTATCATTAACTCTCTTTGCTCATCTGAGATTTCTTCATTATTTGCGTTGGCGTGTTGCAAACGACTATATAGCCAATCCGTGAAAGAAGATATATCTGTAATCTCATTATTATCGAGATTACATCTAAATCTTTTGTTTTTTTGCCTTTTACTTCAGAGATTTTGAAGTTCCTCGTACTCGCTAAGGAATGCTTGCATGCATTCGCTATTATATGCTACAAAAGTAGAAACATCATTTTTTTCTTGAAATGTAAATAAGAATGGAACCCCCTTACCTGATAATACCTCATCTGTTATTTTTGAAGAAGACTCGTTGGTCCATGCACGTGGAGCTTCTTCATGAACTCTTTCAAGGTACTTACTAACGTAATACATGCATTCTTCAAGCATCCAACCCTTTTCTATGGATCCTTCTGGTTTCGCTCTTTGTCGCACATAACCTTTTAATACTCCCATAAATCGCTCGACCCAAAACATCCATCGAGTGTTGACAACACCTGCAATCTCTATTTCATCTACAAGATGGACTAACAAATGAACCTGAATATCAAAAAATGAAGTAGGAAGTTCTTTCTCCATCAAACATAGTAGCGCTTTGCATTCACGTTTTTTTGTGGGATTGAGTTTTTGTCAATCTCTTTGGATGTAATCCACCTATACATATCATAAAAACAATTATAAAGAAGTTAATTAAAAAATAAAAGATATCCAATATTCATACATATTAAATATAAAAGTATCATAATTACCTTATAAAGTGATCCAAGACGATAGATCACATCTCGTACTCCTTTCGTTGTACATCCATCGATAACCAAAGGTAAAATATGTTTCAAAAAGTTATGCCAGTCATGGGTCTTTAACCCAGATAAGCTCTTATCATCCATAGTAAACATGTTTTGAAAAGATGCTCCATATCCTGTAGGAGTCTTAATCAATTGAATTCTATTGTTGATAGTTTGCATCTCTTTTGTTGTAAGTACCCAAGGAGCAGGTGCATAAGTCATTTCTTGTTGATGTCTATCAAAAACTGGCCATAACTTTGGTTTGGATTTTTGATCTTTCAAATCATTCCTTCATGCTGTGGTAAATTCTAGTCCAAGAAGATGTTGCCATAGTGAATAACCAATATTTTTGAATATATTCATAGGATCAAGAAGATGACATACTTTTAACTCTTTCCAATACTCCAAAGAATACCATATTGAGATGTTCTCTGCGAGTGCCAATTTTCCTTTACCTCTGTTCACATACTCATTATCTGAATCATCACTGAAGATTTCTGCTTCTGGATCTATCAGAGGTCCATATGTCCATTTTTTATACCAATCCATAGGCGTCATAGGTTTTGGACACTGACCTGTTTCAAGCTTTCCATTAAAATGTATCGCTTCTCTTTTAGATCTTAATGGATGATCATCAGGCAAGAATCGTCGATGTCGAAGATAAATATTTTTGTTGAGATTCTTACTATAGATTGATCTCAACCAATCACCACAATATGGACAAGCTTTATAACCATTAGTAAATATTCCTGCATCATGGAAAATGATAAAAATATAATTAGATTAAATCATATTTATCTACATGCATATTGAATAAAAGAATTACATCAATACCTGAACAAACACCATATCCTGGAAAATCGTGAATAGTCCAAGCCACAATACCACGAACCGTAATATGTCTTTCATTGATGCTTTTCGATGCATCAATGACATTAATACCTCTCCATAACTCTTGAAGATCGTCAATGAGAGGAGCAAGATATATATTCATATCTTTAACTTGTCTTTTGCCTGGGATTAAAAGTGAAAGCATTAAATGTTCCTTTTTAATGCTAAGATATGGCCGAAGATTGTAGTTTATGACTACCACTGGCCATGTTGATCATTTACTCGATTTCATGGAGAATGGATTAACCCCATCTAATGCAACTCCTAACTTTAGATTCTGTGGATTTTGTGCAAATTCAGGCCATGTAGAATCAATATTCTAAAAAGCAACACTATCATGAGGAATTCTGATTATTCCATCAGTACTTTTGTGATCATGTATCCAAGTCAAAAGCTTTGATAATTCGGGGCTTTGAAACATATGTCTAATCCATGGAGCCAATGGAAAATGTCTCAAACCCTTTTTTGGGATTTTACCTTCTTCGCCCTCATATCGAGGAGATTGACATTTGGGACATGTCAAAGAGTCTGCATTCACCTCTATATAAAATACAATCGTTAGGACATGCATGTATACATTGATAATCTATACCAAGATTGTTGATTATCTTCTTCATTTCATCATGTGAGGTAAGAAGAATATTCTGACTTGGTAAAAACTTTTCAGATAATAACCTATAAGTTTATCAAAAAAAGGTATATTAAAAAAAGTAAATAAATTAATATAAATATATATATATGCATATAATTTTATATATGTGTATGCTTATGTGCATCTTTCAAAATATTCGGGCAAAATTTGATTGTTTTGGATGGCGAGATACAGTTGTTTGTTTTGGAGGATATGAAGTATGTACCTTCATTGAATGATTTTTCGATTCTATCATATGTTCAGTTTGAAAGTGTGAGAAGCGGGTTTATAATTGCTATTCAAAGAATTTGGCACTGTTTATAGGCCATGCGATGGTGACCTGGATGAATTGCATGCATAGAGGTTACTCAAGATAGAGCAACCTGATTATAAGGGACTAGTACCAACAGGATTCCTGGGGTATGCAGTAAACCTCTTGCATGTCAATGATGAGCATATGAACTTTATGATACAAAGTGGAAATCATGGTGGCTTGAGAGGATCACTTTTATACAGCTTGTTCAAAGAACTTCAGGTTTATGACACTGAAGTTTTTTGAACAAGCTGTATAAAAGTGATCCTCTCAAGCCACCATGATTTCCACTTTGTATCCTAAAGTTCAGATGCTCATCATTTACATGCAAGAGGTTTATTGCATACCCTAGGAATCCTGCTGGCACTAGTCCATTATAATCAGATTGCTCTATCTTGAGTAACCTCTGTGCATGCGATTCATCCATGTCACCATTGTATGGTCTATAAACAGTGCCAAATTGTTTGAATAGCAATTATAAATCCGCTTCTCACACTTTCAAACTGAACATATGATAGAATCCACAAGTCATTCAATGAAGGTACATACTTCATATCCTCCAAAACAAACAATCGTATCTTGCCATCCAAACAATCAAATTTTTCGTGAATAGTTTGAAAGATGCATTAATAATTTTAAAAGATACGCGGACAAAAAGTGTCCATTCAATTCAAGTTCTTGTTCTTACCTTATCTAAAGTAAGAATAAAAAACTGCATGTACACACATATATATATATATATATATATATATATATATATATATATATATATATATATATATATATATATATATATATATATATATATATATATATATATATATATATATATATATATATATTTATGCATATATATAAATAGATAGAAAATTAAAAATTATACCTTAATAGTGTCGAAACAGATGCATTACTCCATCCAAAACGATTTTGAAGGTTGATAATAAGTAAGCTCGCACTTAGTCGTGTCAAACGACTTCCTTCATATACATGCTTTAGACATTCCTCTTGAAGATATTTCTCATTTTTAGAAATATCAATGCTCTCACTATCATTTTGATACCAATCATCAATAAAATCTTCCATTCCATCATCTTCATCATTGTCACACAAATCTTGTACTTTATCGTCTTTTGAATATAGATCTTTCAACTTTGCATATTGCACAGGATTAGTTTTGCGTAGCCTCCTCATGGAAGCTTCTGATAAATGAGGTCTTACTGTAATTGTAAATGTTGTGGAGGAATATCATCAACATCATACGTTGGAATCTACACATATAAATAAAATTCATTAGTATTCCATAAATGAATAAAAATTAAACTTTAAATATAAAATTAAGTATATAACTTATTAAATATGGATAGAAAATTTTTATTCTCTCTAGCTAAAAGGTGCTGTTGGAGGTCTACGCCATCCATAATTCATTAATAGTTCATCACCAGCATGTAATGTAGTAATAACATTGCCAACTATGTATCTTGATATATCTCTACTCATGTATGGTGATTTATGACTATTTTCACGCTTCTCAAATGTGCAATTAGTCCTTGAACTATTATGTAACCCTCGACTACTATTTATTAAACCTGCTATATTTCCATGTGTGTAAGGTCTTCCATCAATATATAATCTTTCATTTTCTGCATGTAAAATCCTTCTACTAGTAAGGGATGCTGCATTCAAGCATATTCCATAAGTACTCATGCTTTGAACATAACGTGAAAGTCGATGCCAATCTCCCCATCCATATATAGGACCACAAAATGACATAAGAGTGACTTCAAAGTTAGGAGGCACATACAAATCCTCTACAATAAAGAGACCACGACCAGCATTAGTAATAGTGGATGGAGCAATCATATAGCGATTACCCCAAAAGTTGAAAACCTCTCCATCTAAAGGAAGTGGTCCTCTATTCCATCCTCCATATCTTCTTCTATCATATGTTTGTACCAAAGAACGATCACGAGCTGGCAATGGATAATCTCCAACCATTTCATTCTCTAAACCAAGAGGTAGAGGATTTCTAGAAACCTCTGCTTGTAATTGATGAACAACAAGTCCATGATGTGTACGAGGTAAATTAACATTATGAGAAAAATTATCATCATCATCATCATCATCGAGCAAGTATTCCTGTATATCAACAATAATTTGATTTTATATATGGTTTTTAAATAAAATAATGACATTAATATATATAGAAAATACATATCCAAGCATTATCACGTTGACTAGGTGATGGTGCATGCTCAAAAGTACCATACTCTGCCTCATGTTCAATACATTCCAATCGTGGTCTTCAATACGTGCCATAACAAGAGTTACACCAACATATAATATGCTCTTCATAGTAAAATTCATAATAATTCCTATCAGAGGACACATGTGAAGTCGTTGCATGGGTAGGAGGTGGTGGAGTACCCTCTGATTGATCAGAATCTGCACATAATAAGAAAAAATATATATATAAGTTATGTATCCATCAAATATGTTTAAAATTAAATGTTTGATATACTTACAGTATAAAGTCGTTGCACGATGAGGAGATGGTGGTGGAGTTCCATCTGATTGATCAGAATCTACAAATAATGGTATTTGATATTAATAATCTGATTATTTACATACACAAAAAATTCACATATATATATTTACACATACACACATATTCACATATACACATTTACACATACACATATATTCACATATACACAACTACACATTATTGTGGGATAAATGCATGTATTTTGTATGAATGAGTGTATATGCATGCATCTGTGTGTACATATATATGTGGATATGTATATGTGTGTTTATGTTATATGTATGTATATGTGTATATGTGTATATGTATACATATATGTATGCATATATGTTTGCATGTATATGTGTATGTGGGTATCTGTATGTGTATGTGTGTGTATATATGTGTATGTATTCTGATTTTTTTTCTATTTGAGATTAAATTAACAGGAGATATTGTATGGTCGAAAAAAATAAGAGGCGAGCTAACATACCACCTGAGTCGTGGCAGTTTTTTCGTAGACAGCTACGTCTTCAGGAGTCATTTCCTCAGCAGAAGGTACACAAATTAATAGTTTATATTTATAATTTTTATATATTTTAGTAATTTTTACATTTAATTTATGTATTTTTTTCTTGAATAAACAGGCTGCTGCAAAGAAGAGAGTGGAGTCGGGCCACACATCGTACCTACGCCAAATGGGCCATAATGGTTTTGTAGCTACATTTGTAAGTATATGTGTTATTGTGAGTATATTTTTTATTTTAGTTAAAATGAAAGTAACTAATGTTTTTTATTTGTTTCATTGCAGCGGAAGGATTATGGCCGATATCCTATGAAAGATGAGATCGAGTATGCTACACATTTTGGATATCGGCGTTTGAGGTGTGAGTATTTTTAAATTTTATATAATTAATTTATTTTTATAAATGGTTTATTTGTTTTATTTATTTATGTTTGTTATATGTAATACATGAGTATTATGGAGAGACAAATATGGATGAGGTGGAGAGACAGACACAGGAGGGATGATCTTGATCGTCACAGGGTGATCATGACGATGAGGATGAGGAAGATCAGGATGATCATGATATTGTTGATGATGATGATGATCATGATCATGATGATGATGATCATGATGATGATGATGATTAGGATTTTAGTTGATTATGACATTGGATTATATGTATTTGCATTGATATATATATATATATATATATATATATATATATATATATATTTCATTTCAGTTATGTTTTGAATTATGTGTATGGTATTAAGTAATGAAGAATTTTGTTCTATTGATTGTAATTATTGTTTATATTAAGCATGTGTTTTAATACTTTAATTATATAATTCATTCATATATGTGTACCTAAGTGTATATGCATGTATTGTATATGTATGTATGTGCATGTCTATGTGTGTGTATATGTATGTATGTGGATGTGCATGTGTAAGTGTATATGTGTGTATGAGTATGTGCATGTGCATGTGTATGTGTGTGTATATGTATGTGCATGTATATGTGTAACTCTATGTGTATATGTGTGTATGTGCATGTATATGTGTATATGTAGGTATCTGCATGTGTGTGTGCATGTGTATATGTGTTTTAATACTTTAATTATATAATTCATTCCTATGTGTGTACCTAAGTGTATATGTATGTGTGTGTATATGTATGTATGTGCATGTGTATGTGTGTGTATATGTATGTATGTGCATGTGCATTTATAAGTGTATATGTGTGATGAGTATGTGCATGTGCATGTGTATGTGTGTGTATATGTATATGCATGTATATGTATAACTCTATGTGTATATGTGTGTATGTGCATGTATATGTGTATATGTAGGTATGTGCATGTGTGTGTGCATGTGTATATGTGTTTTAATACTTTAATTATATAATCCATTCATATGTGTGTACCTAAGTGTATATGTATGTGTGTGTATATGTATGTATGTGCATGTGTATGTGTGTGTATATGTATGTATGTGCATGTGCATGTATAAGTGTATATGTGTATATGAGTATGTGCATGTGCATGTGTAAGTGTGTGTATATGTATATGCATGTATATGTATAACTCTATGTGTATATGTGTGTATGTGCATGTATATGTGTATATGTAGGTATGTGCATGTGTGTGTCTGCATGTGTATATGTGTTTTAATACTTTAATTATATAATTCATTCATATGTGTGTACCTAAGTGTATATGTATGTGTGTGTATATGTATGTGTGTGTATATGTATGTATGTGCATGTGTATGTGTGTGTATATGTATGTATGTGCATGTGCATGTGTAAGTGTATATGTGTGTATGAGTATGTGCATGTGCATGTGTAAGTGTATATGTTTGTATGAGTATGTGCATGTGCATGTGTATATGTGTGTATATGTATGTGCACGTATACATGTAACTCTATGTGTATATGTGTGTATGTGCATGTATATGTGTATATGTAGGTATGTGCATGTGTGTGTGCATGTGTATATGTGTGTGTACGTATGTGCATATATATGTGTATATATGTGTATAATGTATGTATATGCATGTGTATATGTATGAAACATGCATGTGTATGTGGATGCATTTCCATTTGCATCCATGTGCATGCATGTGAATGTGCATGCATGTGGATGTGCATATACATGTATTTGCGTATATGTTAATGTGTGTATGTGTGTGTGTGTATATATATATATATATATATATATATATATATATATATATATATATATATATATATATATATATATATATATATATATATATATATATATATATATATATGCGCAATAATGCATGCATGTAAGTCTTTTTATGTGGTTGTAGAAATGTTTGTGCATATGCATGTGTATATGTGTGTATGTCTAAGTGTATGTGCACATGTATCTGTGTGTATATATGTGTGTGTATGCGCATGTGTATATGTGTGAAAGTGCATCTTCATCATGTATAAGTGTATAAGTGCATATCAATAAGTGTGAGTATGCTATGTAATGAAAATAACACAATTCAAACGATATACAAAGAATAGAAATTGTACTTAGAATAGTTAGCCATACTTTTTGCTTGATTAGCTTCTTGAATAACCTTCAATAAAGAGAGAGAGAGAGAGAGAGAGAGAGAGAGAGATAATTCAAAGAGAGAAAGATGTAGAAAGAGAGAAACAGAGACAGAGGGAGACAATAAGAGAGAGCTTAGGCAAAATAACAATTCTACATATAGTTTCTTCAGCTCGTAAGCGCAACCCAATTGCGAACGTTGGAGAACTCTTCGATCAGATGCGCGAAAATGCCGATCGAAGAGCCTCCAACATTTTAACTTTTGTTTGTCAATAGACCGTCGTGTAAGCGATGCTGCCCATCGTCGCATAAGCGACATGTTTTTAGCGTCGCTTATGCAACACCAATAATCATCACCTATGCGACGTAAAACAGCATCGCATATGTGACACTATTTAAAAGCGTCGTGTTAGCGATGCTGTATGGGAGCGTCGCAGCCCCGTCGTGCCACAAGTCGCAAAAAACATCGTTCACTTTGTCGTTTAATCGACGGTCCACGTGCGATGCTAATTATGACGTATGTTGTAATTTTATAGCGATGAAATTCTGTCGCCTTAACCGTCGCTATACCCCCGTATTCCTTGTAGTGCCCTCATCATTGACATTCCTTCTTGACTTCACTTGATTCCAACCTTCATTGTTTAGGGCCCAGTCTAGAGTTTTTGGGTTCCTTACTAGTCCCAAGACCATCCTGGTTAGGTTGGTGGTTTTCCGTATTGTCCATATTGATGTCTGCTTCTTTAGCACCAAGATCATTGTAAGGATTGAAAACATTTTCCAATAGGACATCAAATGAATTTTGGAGATTATTGTTTTTTTCTTTGATCCCTTGTTATTCTTTTAGAACAATTTTTAAGTTACCTACTAGAGTACTAGGAGATCTTGAGTCAATCCCACAATCGGAAACAAGAGATTTTTGATTGACCGTAGGTTCACAAGTTGAAGCTTATTGAAGGAGGGGACAATCCTTGATCATATGCCCTTGCTTGTAACTATTAAAACAAGCATTTGGTAGATTTCTATAGATTCTTTTCTGTTCATCGAGATCCCTATCATCAAAATCTTTAATATAAACAAAGACCCTAATATTTTTGGAAACATCTATTACAATCAAAATCTAGGGGTCCCACTTGGGTTTATCCCACCCCTAGATGTCTGATAAAAAACTTTGCCTATAAGCTGAACAAGGCTCTCTACCCAAGGATAGTGTTCCACATGCAAGCCTGGAAATTCTAAATAATGCCAACTCTATCAATTAGTTGGGTATCCCTATTTATCAAGGGAGTTTTTTTCAATAATTAGAGTGACATCATCATTATCGTCACAATAAAAATATATATCTAGGGCATGAGCATCCTCAATTTCCATTGGTTTACATTTTCCCTCAACATCCAATCTAGGGTGAGAATTGTTACTTAGAGTATTTAGAACGTTGGAAGAGTTGTTATTAGAGTTTGAGGTTTTAGCACTAGGGTATGAGCATCCTCAATTTCCATTTGTTTACCTTTTCCCTCAACATCAAATTTAGGGTGAGAATTGTTACCTAGAGTATTTAGAACTCAGCATAGAACTTGCCCTAGCTTGACCCTCAAGCTCAGTTATGGCTTTACACTACCTTAAACCCCAAGGAACCATGACTTGAGCCTCATTCAATGTGCCCATGTCTTTAGAATTCATTAGGTGTGTCAAACCATTCCGCAAGGCATCGTTTAACACCATGTCTACCCCGTATGAGAAGGCAATGAAAAAATGGGGCGACCACAAGCCTTGAGCGAAGGATGGAACCACGAGGACCTCAAGAGAGTTACAAATACAAGAAAGTGACAAACATACGCTCGCTTGAAGACAATGACTTAGAGAGAAACCCTAGCCTCCCACGATACTTTCCCCACTCATAGTGCTATGAATTTTGATCAAATCCTATCATTTTGAGGCATCGAATTCATATCCTCAGGAAGTTTCCATGAAGAAAGAGAAAATGTTACCTCCTAAGGTTGATTTTTTTGATTATTGGGTCGAGTGTTTGGGATGTTTTACTGAACCGTAAGTATGGTTTCACATACGACAAAAGTCCCCTTATGTGCAAAAAATGATCAAATACAACCATATGGCACCCTTTATTCTGTACAGAAGTCAAAGGTATCTTTACAAGTTTGTAGCTCACAAAATAGCCTCCTTAATTTTCTTCCAAACCCCCCTCGGTCTCTCCACATCACATGATTCCACCCTAGATGTGCCATTAATCTTTAAAACATACCTATGAAATAAGTGTACCATCTATGTTTTATAAGATCAAACACATTGACACACTCTTTACATGCCACACGAGGAGGATGCCGGAAACAAGTCAAAATAGTGCAATATGTCCAAGATTTTACAACGAGAGACCCTTTCACAACTAAATGGCATGGCGCAATGGGTAAGCCAAAACGTGTTTGAAAAAAATTACGTGTGTTGAAGTCCCGACTCCCATCCGCATCGGCCTTCGCGAGGTGAAAAAAGCTTGTTTGGAAATCTTTCGTAAAAAGCAAAAATCGGCCATCAAATTTTTCCGCTATCCTGCGCCAAACTTGCCGAAGGTTTTTTCCGTAGATGATTTTTTTTTTTTTTTTTTTTTTTTTTTGAGGGTACAAGGAAATTGGAAAGCATACTGAAATTGAAATACACACTCACACACCCAACCTCTTAAGGTAGAGGCATCCTTCATGAATGACTCATGGATATGTCCGGCCAGGACTTGAACTCAGGACATCCCCCTGGAGCTTCAAGGCGTCAGCCACTAGGCTACGCGGCCACGGACATTCCGTAGATGATTTTGCATTAGCCATCGTATTAGGAAAAAGGACTGTCACGAATTCGCTTTCTATGTCTAAGCCAACGAGGAATTTTAGGAAATGATGGTCTTTTGGAAATATATGATTGGTTTTACACTTCATTACTGATGTTTTATTCCACCATAACATTGTTCTGTTTCATTTATGCTTCGATCAATGGTTTTGTTACTCAGCTTTCGGAGTAGATCTCAGGTTGTTCTTGCCTGTATTCCATGGATCTAATCAGATTATCTCCTTTAATATTAAAGGTTAGACTAACCCTATTAGGGCTAGAGTTTTTAATAATTCGATGAGCAATGTGCCTTTACAACTTGATATTTTGTGTCTGTAGGAAGTTAAGATTGGTCATTTAAATTTTTATGCTAACTTTATCTTTCTTTCTCCTAACCATATTTGGCATTTCACTAACCATGCTAGGGGTAAGGGTGGTGTTGCTTTTGGAATAACTACTTGTTTAGGTCACCTTATTACTGAGACTATTTACAATCCTTCCAATCAATGAATTGGTTTAAAGTGTGTCAGCCCTCTCGACTATACCATTGTGAGTCTTTATGCTTCCAATAATATTTGTAATAGAATTAGTTGTTGGAATGAGTTGTCTAGAATAAGTGGGGATATACTCCTCCTTGGTGACTTTAATATGATTACTGACGCTAAAGATAGTCTTGGCAACAAGGATAATGTTATTCATGGGAGAGAAAAGGTTGCTTGGTATGATTCGATGGCTACCAAGAACCTTATCGAGTTTTTTAACAGTACTGGTCATACTTCGAACAACAAAAGCAATATCAACTTTTTGGCTATTCGAGTTGATAGATGCTATTGAATATTCATTGGCTTCATGAGCCGTGGAAAATAAACTATGATATTGATCCCTCTTTACTCATATCTGATCATTCCCTTTGATAATTAGAATGCATAGAAATCGCCCTAATTATAAGAGAGGTTGGCTCCATATGGATGCCTCCCTTCTTAAGATTCCATGTGTTGTAGAGAAAACTAAAAGTATCTTTAGGAAGCACTTCAATACATGTACTCATCCTTTTGTTGCTTGGGAAATATCCGTTCTTGATGTGAAAAATCTCTTTTCTCATTGCAAGTTCATGGCTATAATCTCTTTTCTCATTACAGGTTCATGGCTATGTAGATTAGATATAAAAGAAGAATGATGATCTACAAAGAATTAGAGGAAATTAGGGTTTATAATCCTAATATCTCTAGTGTGAGTGAGAGGGTTTTGGATCTCCAGGAAAGATTCAGATATGAAGATTACATTCTTCCTTATTGTGCCCTTGCTACATCAAAAGAATTTTGAGCTGGTAATGTTGAGATAGGTAAAAATTATATGTCCAATTTGATGGATGAAAGATCCCAATTAGCTACCTGCCACTCTCCTTCCAACCTTAAATAGCCCTTGCCCTTGGCACCTCTAGAATCTTCTCTAAGGTCCAAACACTCCTAATATGGCCACTCTAAGGAGATGGAATAACCTCGAAGATCTGTGCTAGAGCCTTGGCTCCCCCGTGCTCTGGTCCTTGCCCCGGCTAGGGTCCTCGACCAAATGCAGGTAGACCAATGGTAGACCATGGAGGTCTAAATAAATCTAACACTCTCTCCCCCTTCTAGAGATCACTGTCCTCAGTCTTCTTTGAACAAAGATGGGACTAGGTCCTTAACAAGTTTAGATAGAAAATATTCAAATGGATGTCTCTTTAGCATAATTTGACTTAGATGGTGCTTATGATCAATCATTACATTATGCCTTCTATCATTTACTTCCTTTCCTATTGGATGCCTCAGGTTATTTCCCTTGCTCGTAGATTCTTGTGGGGAGGTCTCCCTAAATGTTCTCATAATCCTAAAAAATGTTTGGAATGTTTGTTGTATGGATAAAGAAGAAGGTGGCTTGAGAATCTTATGTCCAACCAAAATGACCAAAACATGTGTGTGGATTCTTTGAGCTACTAACTTTAATGATTTTTGGGCATGTCTTATTAAAAAAAGTTTTTCTAAATTTTGCATAAAAAGTTACGAAAATTGGTACTAGTAATTGCTTCTGCGATATTGTCGGTTCTCTTCAGTTTTTTGTTCCCACACGAAGAAGATTGGTTTGCAACATGGGAGGTAAAACAGTACTATATTTTGAGTAAAAATTCTAATAACAACTCTTTTTCTTTTTATATTATAGGACCCCACTGAACTGAATGGATCTCTCAATTTGAACAAAGTGATTTAAATATAAAAAAAAGAATAAATGAAAAAAAGTTGGAATTGGCTCTTGGAAAAACATTTTCCAAAATGGTGAGTTGATGGATCACACCTTAATTAATGGACTGGTTTATCCTTTGCCTGTAAATAGGTCTTGATTGATTGTAAGAATACATTGAAAAACTACCTGGACATATGCACCAAGTATTAGGGGTTTGATATGCAAACACTGACTATTGAAATGTTTTCCTAGTTGAAGAAGAGAAAAGTGTGAATTATAAGCTGAGTAAAAAGTGGAATCTACATTGGACCCCTAAGCAATGGGGATACAAATTGAAGGTAACTTGGTCATTCCCCATGGCTATCAAACATTCTAGTCTACAATGGCTAATTATTCACAAAGGTATCTAGACTAGAAATAAAGCCAATATGATAAATATTAGCACAAGATCTTGTTGCCTTTGTGGCAGGGAGGAAGGCCTTGCGCACCTTTTTGCCAAACTGTTGGCATGCTCAAAAGTATTGGAAACATCTCAGTAATGTCTGCAGTGTTGTTGGTATCTCATGTCTTGGATATCAAGAAATTCTCCTGGTATTTGTAGAAGAATGGACATTGTGTTGTGGCATCTATGGAGGTCCCAAATTCTTTGGCACATTCGGATCAGCAGGAATTAAAAAATCGTTCAGCAATGGAAAAAAGGACTTTGTCCTTGTTTGTATTTTAACTCTCAAGAAAACTGTTGAGTTGTGTATTAATGTAACCCTTGAAAATGATACTCCTCATTTTGTTCTTAGGAACACAAATCCTAGTGGATGGAGAAATCTCTTCTTCTCTTTGTATTCTGATATCAGATTTGTTATGGACTCATCCCTTGGGAGTTTGTATTGTGGTGGCTTGCCCCTTCGAGAGTTATGTAACATTCCTGTACTAATATTCATTATCTTGTTTCAGGAAAAAAAATAGTTTGCAAAAGCCATTCAAAAATACACTTCATGCGTATTAATTTGCGATTAGCTTCGTACGTCCACAATGCATCCTACCATCTGTTGCCAGCATGTAGATAGAGCCGCTCCCGGCGCTCCGTATGAACCCTCGGTTTATGCTGCGTGCGAGTCTGCACTCAGCAGGCAATCGGAAAGCTGAAGTTGCATAAAGAAAAATCTCTTTCTGTATGCATGCACCCGCACGCGGAAAAGCGTACTTCGTGCATAACAATCGAATTCCTTCATCTATGGTCTCTTTTCTCGAGTTTTAGACTTTTCCTCTCCGAAATCCGTACATCTCCTTCGTCAACGGAGATCAACGCAGTTTTTCCAGAGTTGTTCTTAACCTTTTAATCTGATGGATCTTTTGAGAAATCACCCACATCTTTCCCCGTGAATCTGATGTACGTAGCAGGAAATCACCGTTCTTTTCGTTTCATAGTCTTATTCCGGATCCATAGAGTAGAATATCGAAAATTCTATTGCGGGGTAAAACTTTTTGTTTCACCGTTCTTTTTGTATCATAGTCTTATTCCGGATCAACAGAGTAGAATATTGAAGATTATATTACAAGTAAAACTTCTTTTAAAACTTATGACGGTGACAACGTAGCAAGCTTGGAAGTACGTAGTGACACAGTTTTGTTTGTCAAATATCCAGATTCAACTCCTTCGTTAACTCAGATCAGCGCAGTTTTTTCAGAGTTGTTCTTAACCTTTTAATCTGATGGATCTTTTGAGAAATCGCTTATATCTTGCCCCGTGAATCTGATGTATGTCGCAGGAAATCGCCGTTCCTTTTGTTTCATAGTCTTATTCCGGATCGATAGAGTAGCGTATTGAAGATTATATTACAGGTAGAACTTCTTATAAGAATTATGAAAGTGACAAAGTAGCAAGCTCGGAAGATAGAGCCGTGCCATTGGTTTGCTTGTCAAATATGTAAATTCAAGGAATAGTATTGTAGCTCATAGCTTTAAAACTCTCATTATTTAGAGCATCTATGAGTCTTCAGAGGAGATTGCAGAAGAGATTGGATGGTTTTAGAGTTTCTATTTCCCATGTAATATTGCCAGTGAAGCGAAGGACCTTTTATCTACCACCAACATGGTAGGATTCAAGCAGACAATCTTCAGCTAGCCATAGTGAGATATGAATCGCTTGAAGGAGTCGTGTTTCTCTTGAATCTGTGTACGAACCATAAGCCAGGTTGGCGCATCATGAAGTTTATAACAGAAGTCGCTGAAGTAGCCAGGCCTCCAAGTATATGTGCTGGATCATTTGTGGACGAACGCAGAGCTATTATACTGCTGAATGATTAGTATGGAGGCCTTAATGTTCCCCGCGCCCTTCACTAAAGCATCTCCTACAGTGCCCAATTCATTAGACTCTGACACCTTCTCCATAGCAGCTGTGGCATGAGAAGGAAATGGTGCTGGAGCATAGTGCCTTCTCCCAATCAATATTAAGGAGAAGTCCTCCGACTTTACTGCGTTCTCAGCTGCATTAGCTGCACTACCTTGGTACATGAATTCTGTGTAGGCTGCATCACACGCCTTGAGTGATCTTTTGAGGTCCTTAAGCGGAGCAATGCTTTCCTCATCCAGCTTTTTATCATCCGAGGGATGGTTCTCTTTGGGACTATCCACATCGATAGCACTGTCAAGGGCATTCTGATCTTTGTCTTGATCAATGAACCTCATAACATGGAGTTTCACATTTGGATGCTCAGCAATGCGAAGTGCAAAGACTAATGCTTCCCTATCATCAGGACCCCCAAAGAAGAGCATGGCAATTTTGTGTTCACTGAGTGTCTCGGACAACTCTGTAGAGCCCCAGAGTCCCCTATCCACGTAAATCGCAACAGAACAAGGTGCATGTTGCAGAACTCTTTGATGGACCCTCCTGAATCCTTGGCTGATGTGTTCAATACTCCCATCTTCTCTGAGGTCGAAGTTCATTGGCATTATAAGCAATGTTGCCCTCTTTATCATAGCCATATTGCACACATCCTCATGCATATCATCGATAGGAGAGATGGCATGCAGAAGTTTGAGAGGAGTCTTCGTATACCGTGCATATACCTCGAGAGCTACCATGTTATCATCTTCCACAGGAGTTTTCGCCTGGATTGCTCTGCCCATGTTCATGGCCGCAGACATGCGGTCAGAAAGCTCTGTAAGGTGCATTACAAACAGCTTCAAAGAACTCCTCTTTGTACATCTGCACCCTTCTACCAGATTCAAGAGACCCAGTATGCTCCTTGTTCCTTGTATGCAAGCAAGGACACGGAGCTCATTCTTCCTCGATTTGCTGCTCTTTTCAATGTTCCTGTTGGTGTATGGCGCTTGATCTCGGGCCGGCTTATACAACGCCATCACTGCCGGTGTGGTGAAAAACAGGAGTATCAAGCACATCAGAACGAGCAACGCAAACGTCTGATCATCGAAAACCTGCAGCACAGCATAGATCTCTCATGAGCGATAAGCCTATTATTGTACTAACAAGGAGGGTGTGTCGCAGTTAATGGCAATTCACTACTTACCCCAATGTCTCTGCCAATGTTGAGCACGATGAGCTCAACCAGGCCCTTCGTGTTCATCAGAAAGCCGAACGCAAAAGATGTTCTAAGGTCCATCTTCAGACACATGGCGGCGAGTACAGTAGCTGTGATCTTGCAGAAAAAGGCTGTTAATACAAGGAGCAAAAGAAAGCCCACACTTTTCATGCTGTTGATGGTGGCCAAGTTGGTCTTCAGCCCACTGGATGCAAAGAAAAGAGGCAGCATGAGCACGGACACGAAGTCCTCGATCTTCTCGACCAGCATCGGAGCGAATTTCCCCTCTTTTGGGAGCATTATTCCATAGGCGAATGCTCCGAATAAGGGATGAATGCCTATGGCGTCGGTGGTGAAGCCAGCCAACAGCACACCCATGATGGTAACGCACACGTAGATCTCATTCGCACTTTCCTCACTTCCTCTGCGTGCAATCCATTCCAGGCCTCTTCTCACAACGAAGAATAAGAACAGCACGTACGCAATGCCGCAGAGTAATACATAAGCGGGAATGGCTGGGTTTTCGCTCTGTCCGTTGAGGGCGACGCCGGTGGCGAGCAAGATCCAAGCACAGACGTCGTTGATTGCTGCTGCGGGCAGAACGACCTTTCCAAGCTCAGTCTTGAAGAGCTTCCTCTCTGCAAGAATGCGAGCAAGCACAGGAAATGCAGTGATTGATAACGGCACACCCATGAAGGTTACGAAGGCTGCGAAGTTCGACTTGGTAGAAAGGGTCCGGTGGAGTATGGTTGAGACGCCGACTCCACCAATGAAGGGTGCTGCAATGCCTGAGAAGGCAATGATGAAAGCAGTTTTGCCGCTCCTTCGTATAGCCTTCAGGTCGAGCTCCAGGCCGACGAGAAACATGTAGAACATTAGGCCCATTGATGACGCAGTGTCCAATATTGTCAAGCTGTCCTTCGGAAAGATAGTCTGTAGGAAGGCTTTGTTTCTGCCCAATGCGGTCGGTCCCAGCAAAACTCCGCCCTGGAAGCCACAAGCAGCAAACAAAATCATTGAATCAATAGAGTGTTTTTTCACACAGAAGGTGTCTGTGTAGAAAATGGAGAAGACGACACATCACAGCGACACACAGAGGCTCGTACGTAACTGACTTATTTATTCGTTATTCATGCGATACATATATAGAGAGACAATGTCTGTGTGTGCGCGCGCGCGCGCGAGAGAGAGAGAGAGAGAGAGAGAGAGAGAGAGAGAGAGAGAGAGAGAGAGAGAGAGAGAGAGAGAGAGAGAGAGAGAGAGAGAGAGAGACTTGAACTAACAGAGCATTGGACCTATCTAATGAATAACAGATAAACGTGATATAGATAGTGTAGTACAATGACTTCCGCAAGGACTCGGGGCTGATGCAGGGGCTTGAAGAGGGCAGCGAGGGTCCTGGTGAGAACGAGCACGATGGTGATCTGGATGATCAGGAGGGGAAGGGCAAAGCGGATGGGGTAGTCCCCTTGTAGCACGCCATTAGATACCACCTCATGCAAGGGGTAACAGTGAGGTGCTACACTCGTTGCATTGGAAGGCGCCATGCTCCTACTCGCTAAACAATATGCCCGTGCGTCTGTATGCTGATTGAAAGAAATGCGAACGAGGCCGGAGGTCTCGTGTGCAGAGTCGTGAATGGCTGCGAGCACGATAGCTTGGATAGCTGCGGTTTGATGAGGAGGGAGGTGCTTATATCAACGTCCAGGCTGCCCAAGCAAAGGGAGGAGTTGTGGGTCGTTCGCTTTTCTTTTCGTTTCCCTAAATCCTTGACCTATATCTTTGAATTCCTAGCAGGACCCATCGACCTCTACCGAGATAATCAATCATTCAGACGGAATGGGTACTTCAATATGAGAATAAAAGAATACTGAACTCTAATCATCTTCGGGCTTCAGTCTCTCTACATAATATTGAGGAATTGAATCTGGTCTTGCAAACCTGGAAAAAGAGCAGAAGCCAAGCAGACAGCTAGAAGGGCACTGTACAATGGGGCCCCGCTCTACTCACTGTAGAAGAAGCCATGTTCAGATCACCCAAATCTATTACAGGAAGGGGCGGGACTGTATGCTCTTGTCACTAAAGGTTGGAACTTGGAACCAGAACAGAGAGTAAAAGAGTCCTGAAGTCTGATCATGATCGAATATATGGAAGCTTCAATATTTCTCCAAAATATTTGATAAATTAAATCTGATTTTGCAAAGAAGAGCGGCGAGTTGTCCAAACTGGTTCCATCTGTTAAGCGGAGGCAGGGTTCAACCCCTGCAGGCTGCGACCATTGACCACCACAAACGCCCTGAGGACTCAGGAGTCAGTAGCTTGGTGTTAAGAAGCTTTACTGTATACATATCTTCGGGTTGTGCGAAAAAGCCTTCAGACTGAAAGAGTTCGAATTGTAATAATGTTTGCGGAGATCTTGTTCATTCATACTTGGCTTGATGAGTCTCGTTTGGGGCGGGGGCGGGGGTTCAGTTCTTGACCAATGGGGCCCTTTCTTTCAAAGGATGAGATGAACGACCTTAAGGTGCTAGTTGATTAAAGCCTTCGGGCAGTTGTACCTGTTTCAACCTTCGATTCTGTCATAAACTAAGGCTCAGTTCAGATAGGGCGGCACAAAATGGATGTCTTTTTTTCACGCCACCATCTAGGCATTCACACAGACCGGTAGAAATTTTAAAGTACAAAAATTCATGCATTTTTATTGGTTAAAAAAGCAGGCTTGTCAATAGAAATACTAGTTTCCCCGGTACACTTTTGTTTCGAGGGGTGAAGGTCGCCCTCAGATTTGGTGGACCCGGAACAAGAGAGATTTTTTCAACCCAATAAAATCTTTCCACGTGAATAGCAAAAATGTACCACCGGTTTGTGTGAACTCAGCCTAATGTTATTTCATATGGCCTTAGGTTGTCCTTTTTCTAGCTTTTCTTTCCTGAGTCTTCTAACTTTTTTTTTTTAGTGACTCCAAGCTCACGTAGCCAAGTGGTTTGATGCTTTGAGTCTCTGAAAGGAAATCTGAAGTTCAAATCTTGATTGTACATGTATTTATGAGTTCCTTAGAGATGGGTGCCTCTACCTTATGAGGTTGGGTGTGTGATCTACCTTATGAGGTTGGGTGTGTGAGTGTGTTTTCAATTCATTGTACTTAAAAAAAAAAAAAAACCATTGTTGATGTCGTATTGCTCGTTTGGGTCATTTTTAACCCCAAAATAAACCTTCCAAAAACACATTAAAAACATCAAATACTAGTACGATGTGTAGATAGCCTTCAAAATTGAAGAGCATGATAGACCGTCAAAATACAACATTAATCTCAACCGCGTTAAGCTCTTTGTGGAATATGGAAGGTCCCAAGAACAGTAAACCCATTTTCACTTGTAGTTTCAATTAAATCTAGCATATAACATTAGGTTCCGTATCAAATTTCCTTTCTAAAAAAAACGTGTGAACATCTTGAGGCTTGGAGCTCATTGTTAATCTACTACATGCACAAGAGGAACATATGTTATAATCGCTAGAAATTGGAATCATGTCCGGATATCTGAAACTTCAATAAATCTTTTAAATATTTATAAAGTTAATATGATCGTGGAAACATGGAATAGAATAGAAGCTAGTCAATAGAAACTTGGAATATGATCTTGGAAACTTGCAGTAGAACATAATAAAAAGGCACTGGACAGTGGGGCCTGCTATTGTACATAAACGAGGAATACCCAGGATAAACGAGTTGTGGGCTCTAATTATGTTCTCACATGTCAAAGCTTCAATCTCACCTCTACTAAACTCTTACACCTAGAAGAGAAATGTATGTTAAAATCACTAATATTTGAACCCAAAATTAAACTCTTACACATAGAACAGAAATGTATGTTAAAATCACTAATATTTGAACCCAAAATTAAAATACAAGTATACTGAAATCCAATCATGTTCGAACATCCGGAAGTTTTGATGTCAATATTAAGAATTAATACATTAAATCGGGTCCTACAAACTTGGCTCTTGTCTGGCTGTAGAGTCGTTCTTTCCCGAGTTCTACCTTCACGAGTATTTGGGTTGTGTAATCTAAACCATGTTAAAGACCTCTCGTGACCCCCCCCCCCCCCCCCCCCCCCCCCAAAAAAAAAAAAAAAAATGTTAAGGAGCCAACAACATTGGGATGAGTTCCTGTGAGGTCCCCCATCCAAGTGCTGTTGGCTCTACCTGCATCATCCTCGAAGACTTTCGCTCAACTCATTTGCTTACCACTCCAATACCTTACTTTGATGAGAATGTCAAGCTCTTTGCTTACCATTCCAATACCTTACTTTGATGAGAATGTCAAGCTCTTCAAAGTAGAGGAGAATGTAAGAACTTGTGTCTCATCCCCTTCCCCCCTTCCACCCAAAAAAAAAGGGTTAAGGATCCTACAAAACTAGGATGGATGATCTTTCGCAAACTCATCCCCCTCCCCCCAATCCCCCAAATAGGAATTGTTAAGTAGCCAACAACACTCAGATGGGAGACCTCCCAAAAACTCATCGTCGCCCTCCCTATATTTCTATCCTGCGTAAATTGATGCTTGAGCGGTTTGTCATGACACATCAAATTGTGCACAGTTATGATGGGGACCGCATTAATAATCCAGCGATTGTTCAAGCGATCTTGTGCTCACATCCACACACACTCTCATGCCCGTTCTAAAGCTCCCCAAACTTTCCGTGCTATCCTTTTGTAAATATGCCTTTGGGCTCCCATGAATACGAGGTTCTTTTCTTGCAAATTTGAGTACAATCTCCTGAACGCTTACTCTACATCTCCAATAAATGGTCGTCTCACATGTTTATGTTTTGATACGTTCCAACGTGGACATTCAACATTCAAGTTTTCTCTACGTTCAAGTCTTGTGGGCAAACAACTAAGTGGCTTCAGAAAACATGCAAGTCGTTTGTGAACATGAAGTGAAAAACATGTAAGTGTTCGGCCACACATTCAAGTTTTAGGGTAGATCTCCATCTGTCTGTCTCCCCTTCTCTCTTTCACGCAGTCTATTTCTCTCTCTCACACGCTCTTTCTCTCTCATACACATACATATTTTAAGCTTTTCAATCTACAAACAAAATGCAAAGTTAATGCAATGAATGTACGCAATGAGACCCTTACCCCTCCCCTCCATGATTGCGTAAAAGAAAGTTAGTTTCTTTAAATACAATTATTCCAGTACTAATCAATCAGGAGTGATTGATTATTCCAGTTTTACTCATCAACATCTGTCAAATAAAGCATCGTTACATGTGTTGATCAATCAAGTACTTTCACGCTTGGATTGTACTATCCTAATCAGATAAGATTTTAATGGGAAAAAACTGTGGAAGACAAGCGACGGGAAATGGAGTACCTATGCTGCAGAATCACAAAAGGTTGGTTACAAAAAAAGAACTAATTTTGCAAACAGAAGGAATCATCCACGAGTGATGGAGGACTACTGATATTGACAAATCCGAGTGACACTGGCTGTCCGTGAAGATGGGATAGGATGAGAATATCGTTTCATAGTAATACACATAGTACTACAAGATCATTGCTTTCCAGATTCGGTCATTTGGCCTGTGTAAATCTTATGGAATAAAACCCATTTTGCAGATGTGCGCAAGAAAAGAGCACATCATAGATGTTGGATTTACTTGCATGGTCTGTCTCACTGGTGAAGATGGAGCCGATTAAGAGAAATCCATATGCTCTTAAGAACTTGCACTTAAGATAGCTCTAATGGAGGTGATGCAAAGGCGAAATGGATCAATCTCTTGCACGCGTACATGCTAGTGCAGGTTATAATCTCCAAGGCTTTCAAGATTGTTCTTCCAACAGCGAATTAGGATTAGAAATAGTCGTTTCTCGGAACAAAGCAAAAGACAATTGAACCATGCTTAAGGATTCTAAAGTGAAGGGAGGAGGAACTAAACTAGAAGGAATAAATGAAGAATGAAAGAAGGACGCCATTGACAAGGTAAAAGGAGATGCCCCAACGTCCACAGAGAAAGCCCCAACGAAGAAACATAGATAGGAACAATTCAAAAGATACAAAGTGATTATGAAAGAGAAACAACATCTACCATGTTCAGAACTCACCCATGAAAGAGAAAATAATAAAAGTATGAGACTTATGAAGAATGCAATACATGAAATAGTAAGTGGAGGAAATCATACATCCGTTGGCATATCGAAGAATAATAATAATACCAACCATGCGTCAAGCCCATCATGGGATCAAAAAAATTATGTACCAAATGTCTTCCAATGGGAATAGAATCTATCAAGTCGAGTAATAATCGCATTTCTGTTTGTTTGACAATCATGTTTGTGGAGAAAATCGATTAAAGAAAATAGCTACGAATACGACTTATATATAGATACTCGATATATTCCGAAATTGAAATAAATTATATTGAAAAACAAAAGATTGGATAAAAAAAATTGTTGGAGGACAAAGGAGTTCTTGGCTTCTCCTCTCTTGATAGTCCCATCATCTCCTTGACGATCCACCTCCAAAGATAGGGTATATTTTATATAAATTGTTAAAATTTAACAGTCATGCTTTAGGAAAATCGGTATTGATAGGGGAACTGATTCATTAGCAATAGAAGTCTTTGTGAATTTGTATGTTGTTCACATGCTATTAAATTCCATCGCACCAATGGTTTTTTCCCTTACGCTACAACATATCAGGGTTATAACAAGGTTTCTATTGGTGCAAATGGATGGGTGCCATTTTGCCTCGATGCTGCTGTAAGCTTTGGCATATGCATCGGTACCAAATCATCAGTAAAGGCATCAGTATAGGCATCGATATGAGCATTGGTATAATCTTTGGTACAAGTGTCGATAATCCCCTACGCATAAGCGTCAATATGCATCCGGGCATACAGATGCTCATACCGACACCTATACCGATGACCATATCTGCAATTTTTTTTTTTGGGTAGAGTGTCTGCCCAAAAAAAACCCGATTATATGTGACATGTACTCTAGTGGTTGCCGATCTAGTGTTTAGATGATTGGCAACCAAAACATGATTTGATAAAGCAAAACACTATCAAACACAAAAGAGATGAGCAGAATCAACCATGAAACATGTACAATGAGATATATATTCCATAAAAGAATGGTGTACAAAAGTGTGGCAAACTAATGCCATATATTAGCCAAATACAAAATGTGGCAAAGCACTACCATATAGGAACCAAATATGAAATTCTAGCGCACCACTTCCATATATGAGAGAAATACAAAATTGTGGCACAACACTGCCATACACATGCCTAGAGGGATCTAAACATCTATATCTATAGTCTTGCAACAAAGCACATTCGTCAAATGAGAGAAATTGACATGATATTTACAAATAACAACTAAAAAAACCAAACCAAGTTTATAAGCTCACCTCATCATAGATGCTCCCATGAAATGATGGTACCACGTCCCACCAAGTCCTCCAATTGTGCAACCAATCCATGACAATATCCAAAAGCCTCCTAGGTTCTGTTGGAGGACGACCCACTGCCAACTCTTGCAAGAAATATGCAAAACGTTAGATGAACATACATGACGTGTTTAACACAAAAAAAAACATTAATCAAAATGATACTTACAAACTCGTGACGCATAGTGTCATATTCGTCGCTACCCAAATCTGACAGTCTGACCATATCTAGATGTGTGGATGCCGCATTGCATTGTTGGCGATATCGATCAAGAGTTTGCTACTTCTCATCGCGAATCATATCCCACTCCTGAGTATCTAACTATACAGGCTTCCCTAAGCCTACTCTGAAAGCATCACGAGCCTCAGATCGTCAATGGGACATCACCTCACATGTCGTGTGCTGAATCCACTTTGAGTTGATAATAGGATGTCCAAGTGTTGGTCGGGACTCCTAATAGATCGTCTCTGTGATATAATTTTTATGATCTTTATGTTGTTCACTCCATTTCAATATCACAGAGTGTCTAAATTGTATGGAGCAAAGCTCTCATATGCACTGATGCATGGCCTTTCTGGCTGCATCCATCACTAGAGGTCCATCACATATACTATACACGTTGGAGCTGTCATGGTCATGGGCATCCCAAGGTGTACGTGGTATACCACGAGGCATACCACGTGGGGTACCTACATCTATGGTACTCGCTCTAGGAGTAGAAGTGGGAGACACAACATTCGTCACACTAACTCCACAACATCCACCTCTTCCAAAGCCACTTGTAGATCCACTTCTGGAACCTTCTCCTCCAGAGCGTGACCTCGACCGATGAGATGGGCCAATACTTGTATCGCACTGAGGTGTTGAAAGCATATGTCGACTAATAGAGCCACTAGGGGATGGTTAAGAAGGCGGTTTTGATGGATTCATAAAGCCTGGAGACGTACCTCTGACGTGAGTACACTCGCCGACAGGAGTGATGCCGGCGGGAGTGAGGCCGGCAGGAGTGAGGCCGACAGGAGTGAGAATGACAAGAGTGAGGCCGGGGGGACTGCTATTATGAGCGATCTTGTATTATGACACGACGGCCATATAAGCAGGAGGTGCCTGAGATATAAACTCTAAGAAGTGCTCCTTTGTCATGGAATGCAGAGTGACCGGAGGATTGTCTCCCATCATGCTCTACAACCAAAAAACTCAAATAATTAGTATACGATAATAATGGAAATATAGAGAAATAGTAGTGTACAAAAGAACGTAGCAAAAAAAATAAACACAAATTAGTACGTACAAGTGTTTGCTTTAGAAATTCGCTATTCTAACATCTTCTTGGAGATCTGATGCACAAAGGATATCTATCTCTACATTTGCGACTTCTAGATCTCTTGATATTTAGCTCCTTCTTGATCATCATTCTCGTACAACATATTGTCTGTTACTTCATCATGTATCTTGTCTTCTTCAAAGACCTCTTCATCTCGAACAATGATCTCTTCCTCCTCGACTACCGAATGAATCTCAGAGTCCACTATAGATGGAATTTCTTCTACGTCTATTATCTCATAAATTTTTCTACTACATAGGGAGACTTGTAAAACAAATAGCCACTCTGGTTCTTTTGAATCTGGCATAAAAACAACTTGCTCATAGTCGTTGGGAAGTACAAATGTATCTCTTTCATCTGTCCATAGCTTTGTGGAGTCTACTTGAAGCAAACCACTCTTATCCTACCCGACTGTTATGTTTCTTCCATAGGTTGCTACTTTGAACCATTTCACATCAAACAAAAAGTAATCAAACCTCTTGAAGGATAGCTTCAAGATATCTTGGATCACTCCACAATAATTGAGCTAGCCTTCTTGAGCATTATTGTCTCTTTCACTAGCTCTAATTTTTTGGAAAAAGTTCACCATCATCCCACTATCAAAAGTAGAACTATTTTAGTCGATTCATGTGATCCGAAAGTGCCGTACATGAGCCCATAGTGTGCCGTATTTAGAATACTCATAATCACATGCCTTTGTGAGTTCCTCCTCTTCTTCAGAGATATTTTCACCTACTACTTTTGCTTGTGAAACCGTTGTATCTAGCCATCTACTCATTGGAAAGGGTGGAATAGGTCAAATACTTTTCGGAAGAGGAAAAAAGTGAATGGAACGATTCTTTCGAAACTGTGCTCTTTCCTTTGCGTTTGTCTCCTTGGCAAGCTCATACCTCTCTAACCACTTCTGCATAGGCTCAGAGGTATTGATGCAAAACATCATTGCCTTCTCTCCGAAAGTTGCATCTATTTTTCTTTGTATCCCTTTACCTTGAGGTTCATTGCCTACGAGATGAACATCTTCATCATCACTCCATAAGCGAGGCATTCCTAGGTCGGACATGCATAGAAATTGTGTTATGAATACAAGAGAATCTTGTACGAGCAATCCCTCTACCATGTTTCCCTCTAGACATGCTCTTTGATGAACAAAACCTTTTAATGTCTTCATGAAGCACTCTAAGAAGAACATCCATTGACTATGGACAGTTCCTGCTATTGTAACTTCATCAAAAACATGAACCAGTAAATGAAGCTGAATTGTGAGAATACTTGTGGGAAAATATATATTTCTCTACCATACACACAACCTCTATAGCATTGAGTTTTGCACTCTCTATGCTATCTCTCTTTATCTCTTTAGAAGAGATCCAATGTACCAAGGAACTAATTTTAGGAATGGTTGTTTCACTACAAGGAATACGGGCGTATAGCGACAGCTAAGGAGACACAAATTCGTCGCTATAAAATTGCAACCTGCGTCGTAATGACCGTCGCGCGCGGACCGTCGATTAAACGACGACACGAACGATGCGTTTTCCGACGAATACTGCGACGGCAACTGCGACGCTCACCCGTAGCGTCGCCTACACGACGGTTCAAAAAAGCGTCGCTTAAGCGATGCTCAAAACGTCGCATACGCGACGCTGATTTGACGCATGTATCATGGCTTGCACGCTTGTTTTTACGTCGTTTATGCGACGCATGTATCATCGCATACACGACGGTCTGTTGACGGGAAAAATTAAAACGTTGGAGGCTCTTCGATCGGCATTTTCACGCATATGATCGAAGAGCTCTCCAACGTTCACAGTTGCACTGCGCTTACGAGCTAAAGCAAGTATATGCAGGTCTGTGTTTCTCTCTTTCTACATCTTTTTCGCTTTGAATTCTTTCTCTCTCTCTTTGTCTCTCTCTCTCTCTCTTTGTTGACTCTCTCTCTTATTCTCCTAATTGTTGACTCTTGTTCTTGAAATGTTATAGAAGTTCAAGTTTGCCAACATCTATATATCTACATCTTAAGAATACAACATGAACGAAAGAAAGGAGAAAATAACACTACATACATGCAACTTTGCATCGCTATATTTATTGCGATATTATTTGTTAAGATTTCAATCATCCACAATTTACTAGAGTGGTTCATAATTCATGAGTAGTCGCTTACATGGATATAGGTGACATGATATTTGGAGAACTCCAAAGAGAATTTTTAAAAATATTGAAATAAAAAAAAAAACAACATATTAGGTGTCATTAGCTAGTATGAATATGATGTTTGATATTCAATAACAGATCTCTTCATTAATTCACCTTTGGAATCATCGACATGCACAATAGCGAAAGGTACAAAACTCTCTTCATTTATTCACCTTGGGATCTATTGTCAAACTGGAAGAGGAAATGGACGAGAACTGTGGTGATAGGGTTCTTCCATCTGCAAATATCAGAAAACCACCTCCCAACGGCGATCATACCCGACAGAACACCCAAGATCCTGAACCACTTAGCCTTGCTCTTGCGCATGCTCCACAGATTGCTATCCACATCATTGTCAACTACATCCTTGACAGTGAACTCGTGAATGATGGTGTCAATATCTTTCATATATTCATCCATTGGTGTCAATGTTCTACCCATAGAATGCCTTCATTCATAAAAAATATTATTATGAAAGTGTTATTGTAATTAATACACACAGCTTCAATGAATGCATCACACAGCTTCTGTTTGGTATACTTTATCTATCCTCTTACTTTCTATCACAGATATACGTCTCTCCCTTTAAACCATATGCAAGTCTCATCGCCAGCAAAGTGCTTCTGTCATGGGAGCTAGACGTAAGACCGAAACATACAAAGGCCTTCATTCTCCTTCCTCTTGGGCTAGCCATTCTCCTTCATCACCGCTCCCGTTCTTGAACCTTCCAGTAGAGGAGCTTGCTGCTGTGATTTTTGGCTGTGACCATGCGACTTACAATGAATGCGTCACATAGCTTCTGTTTGGTATACTTTATCTATCCTCTTACTTTCTGATAAAAAGTTGCATGGTATTTCTGAGGCAGATAGCTATGGAGAGATGAACATCAATCCATATGCCTCGACGGATGGGAAGCAGAAGACACGTTTTTCAGCTCAGGTTCTTTGCTTAGATTTAATAATCTCTGATATTACATTAGATCACTGTCTGAGTTGTAATGAGGTTTTGTTTACATGTAGGCACGCATACGGGTGAGATGTCAGTGTGCACCATTGAGAGAAAAGCATATACAAGGGAGCATTAGCAACGAAGAGGGAACTACATCTTTGACAGTGAACTCGTGAATGCTGGTGTCAATATCTTTCATATCTTCATCCATTGGTGTCAATATTCTACCCACAGAATGCCTTCATTCATAAAAAATATTATTATGAAAGTATTATTGTAATTAATACACACGTAGCATATGATCTCATTACATAAATTTGAAATTAACGTTTTCCAACAAACTCTAAAATTACTCTTACAAGTCTCATCGCCAGCAAAGTGCTTCTGTCATGGGAGCTGGACGTAAGACCGAAACATACAAAGGCCTCATTCTGACCATGTGACTTACAATGAATGCGTCACACAGCTTCTGTTTGGTATACTTTATCAATCCTCTTACTTTCTATCACATATATACGTCTCTCCCTTTAAACCATATGCATGAACAATAGCTTGATCATTAGCTTTTGTGCATGTCCAGGCCTTCGAGCTTCTCATATCATCTATGTAAAGAATGTCCGACCAGGGATGCCACTATTTTTGTTTAATAACATTGATAAAAAGTTGCATGGTATTATTGAGGCAGATAGCTATGGAGAGATGAACATCAATCCATATGCCTGGACTGATGGGAAGCAGAAGACATGTTTTTCAGCTCAGGTTCTTTGCTTAGATTTGATAATCTCTGATATTACATTAAATCACTGTCTGAGGTGTAATGAGGTTTTGTTTACATGTAGGCACGCATACAGGTGAGATGTCAATGTGCACCATTGACAGAAAGCATATACAAGGGAGCATTAGCAGCAAATTATGTGAATTATTCACAGAAGAAAATCCTATTTGAGTTAATTCATGTGCGACAGATAAGCTTATATCTCTTTTCATGTAGGCTAGATAAGCCTACATGAAAAGAGATAGATGAGTTAAATCATGTGCAGCTAGATAAGCTTATATCTCTTTTCATGAGAAACTCGTTGAGTGTCACTAGAGAGTTTGTGGGTTTACAACGTGGGTCGATCAACAAAGGAGAAGCATATACAAGGGAGCATTAGCAGCGAATTATGTGAATTATTCACAGGAGAAAAACCTATTTTAGTTAAATCATGTGCAGCCTGATAAGCTTATATCTCTTTTCATGAGAAACTCGTTGAGTGTCAGTAGACAGTTTGTGGGTTTACAACGTGGGTCCATCAACAAAGGAGAAGCATATACAAGGGAGCATTAGCAGTGAATTATGTGAATTATTCACAGGAGAAAATTCTATTTGAGTTAAATTATGTGCAGACAGATAAGCTTATATCTCTTTTCATGAGAAACTCGTTGAGTGTCAGTAGATAGGTTGTCGGTTTACACATAGACACACACATACACACACATACACACATACACACACATACACACACATACACATAGATAAGCTTATATCTCTTTTCATGAGATACTCGTTGAGTGTCAGTAGATAGGTTGTGGGTTTACACATAGACACACATAGACTGGTTGTTAGGAACTGTGTATGTGTGTATGCATTTGTATGTGTGTATGCATCTATATGTGTGTAAATGCATCATTATGTGTGTATGTGTCTATGTGTGTATGTGTGTGTATATGTGTATGTATGTGTGTATGTGTGTGTGTTTATGTATGTGTATTTGTCTATGGGTGTGTGTGTGTCTATTTGTGTGTGTATGCATGTATGTATGCATATGTGTGTGTATGCTTTATGTATTCATATGTGTGTGTATGCATTATGTATGTGTATGTATGCATGTGCATTATGTATGCATATGCATTATGTATGTGTATGTATGCATGTGCATTATGTATGGATATGCATTATGTATGTGTATGTATGCATGTGCATTATGTATGCATATGTGTGTGTATGCATGTAAGTATGTATGTATGTATGCATATGCATATGCATATGTATGCATGTATGTGTATGTGTGTGAATGTCTCTCTATGTGTGTGTGTATGCATATATGTGTGTGTATGTGTATATGTGTGTGTATGTGTGTATGTGTGTGTATGTGTGTGTGTATGTGTGTGTATGTATGTATGTGTGTGTGTATGTGTGTGTGTATGTGTGTGTATGTGTGTATGTGTGTGTATGTGTGTATGTAAAATTATGTGTGTATGTGTGTATATGAGTGTGTGTGTGTATGTGTGTATGTGTGTGTATGTGTGTGTGTATGTGTGTGTATGTATGTGTATGTGTGTATGTGTGTATGTGTGTGTGTATGTGTGTGTATGTGTGTGTATGTGTGTGTATGTGTGTATGTAACATTATGTGTGTATGTGTGTATATGAGTGTGTATTTGTGTGTGTATATGTGTGTGTATATGTGTATGTGTGTATGTGTGTATGTGTGTGTGTGTATGTGTGTGTATGTGTGCGTATGTGTGTGTATGTGTGTATGTGTGTGTATGTGTGTATGTAACATTATGTGTGTATGTGTGTATATGAGTGTGTATTTGTGTGTGTATGCATGTAAGTATGTATGTATGTATGCATGTATGTGTATGTGTGTGCATGTCTCTCTATGTGTGTGTGTATGCATATATATGTGTGTATGTAACATTATGTGTGTATGTGTGTATATGAGTGTGTATATGTGTGTGTATGTGTATGTGTGTATGTGTGTATGCATATGTGTGTGTATGCATGTAAGTATGTATATATGTATGCATATGCATATGCATATGTATGCATGTATGTGTATGTGTGTGCATGTCTCTCTATGTGTGTATGTGTGTATGTGTGTGTATGTGTGTGTGTGTATGTGTGTGCATGTGCACTATGTATGCATATGTGTGTGTATGTATATATGTGTGTGTGCATGTATATGTGAGTGTGTATGTATGTATATGTGTGTGTATGCAACATTATGTGTGTATGTGTGTATATGTGTGTATATGCAGCATTATGTGTGTGTGTGTGTCTATGTGTGTATATGTGTGTGTATGCATATGTATGTGAGTGTGTGTCTATGTGTGTATGTGTATGCATGTATGTGTATGCATGTATGTATGCATATGTGTGTGTATGTGTGTGTATGCTTTATGTATGCATATGTGTGTGTATGCATTATGTATGTGTATGTATGCATGTGCATTATGTATGCATATGCATTATGTATGGGTATCTATGCATATGCATTATGTATGTGTATGTATGCATGTGCATTGTGTATGCATAAATGTGTGTATGCATGTAAGTATGTATGTATGTATGTATGCATATTGAAAGCCTCTTAAGCCCACGAAAAAATGATTATCTGAGACTTTATTTTGCTCAAACCCCTCGGATATTGGTCCAATTAGATTACCTGGAGCACATAATTATCCCTCGGGGAATCCTTCCTTTGTATATGTACTAGTTCATATGTTCCCGGCAAACGCACCAAAATGTTTAGGTCTTAATGCCGCAGGAAGAAGTGGTTATACGAGGCTTTATTTTGTTCAAACCCCTCGCAACCGGTTTACTTGGATTACCTAAAGCCCACAATTATCTCACAATGGATTCTTCTTATGGCTATGCACTAGCTCATATGTTTCCCGGCAAACGCACCAAAATGTTTCGGTCTTGAGCCCAAGGGAAAGTGTTGTACGCACATGGATATTTTGCCTAATTTCCTTACACTATGTCACTTTATTTTGCTTCCGACCCACAACTATCCTTAAATCTATCCTCCTTGGGATCTCCAATAGAAGCACCGGAATGAGCAACCGCTTCCTTTTCACTCTCAACCTCTCTTATTTTTCATATACTCACATGCAGCCGTCGCAACCCTCAGACACCCTTTTCACCTACTCTTTCTTTTTCTCTCACTCACACTTCTCTTACACACAAAGTTCAAACACACACATGCACTTACACACCCATACACATATTCACCCTCTCACTTTCTTGTTCTCTTTCTCCTTCTCACACACTCTCTTTCACCTAAACTCTCCTCCTATATCCTATTCCCCTCCATGAATATTGAATGCATCCATCGTCGTTAACTGTGCAAAAGAGGTACAATGTTGATGCGCTAAAATGATAACCCCGTAGGGGACACAAATCAATCAACGTGGAATATCCACATACGGTAGCTCCATCACCTCTACATGAAGCACTTTTTCTTTGATTTCCTTGCAAAACACAATCCTATGGGGTATCAAGTGTTAAGTCACTTACTACCAACAAGCTCAGTCTTTTCTTGAAAAAAAACTCGCCTAAGTGACAGCGGATGAGTAGTGCAGCAGACCGCAGGGAGATATTTTTTGTAGACAAAAGACGTGCTATTTCACAGGTGGAATCAAGCGCTTCAAGCGTTATCATTAAAATCATTGAAATTGATTGGAAGACTTATCTCTTAGCCACTATAGCATTCCAAATTGCCTCAGAGGTAGTCTCCGTATGCAGACGATTAGGGTCCATGCTCACAGCACCATTTTTGAGTAGGTGATCGAAACAAGCATTCTGTTCACGTTCTTGATCCGATCCCTTCTAATGAACTCCTTTAAGTGCCTAAGGCATATGCACATAAACTGAAGCCTCTGCTCCTCAAAAACTGTTTGCCATGTACACATTCACTCAATTGTTTTGCTCTTATAGATGTGAAGCTCCAATTTGCAAATGTAGGTACTAAAACAGGTGATGTGCGCAACAGGATTTCTTCTTTTCTCGAATGCTCCCTGACAAGCCACGTACAAAACTTGAAATTCTCAACCAACAATGTGAGGCTCTATTCCACTTTCTTCAATTCTACAGTAATACAAGTTGTTACCCAGACTGTCTTTCCTCAACGCTTCATATTCCTGTTTGTTATCTGCCTATTTTTCATTGAAGACTTTTTCTTCTATTCAGAAGCCTCTTTAGATTCTTTCTATCCTCTTCACGTGAACTGCTTTTTGAATGCGCTTATACCTTCTTCTCTCCCAAAACACATTACAATGATCTCTTTTTATTTTTTCTTATACATATATGGAGCGCATACCAAAAGTGGTGCAATAATCTCTTCTTCTCTGTGTGATTCTGCAAACAGCTTCACTTGTTCATTCTGTCCACTAAGACGTTAGCATTTCTAACCCTCAAAAAGTGATGTCATTTAAGAATGATTCCCATCTGAATCATGTACTCCTCCATACCATACGGAGGTGATAAGAGACAGTTGATGAAATCTACTATGTCCAATCTTTTCTTTTGTTATCGCTGCTACTTTTCCGATGAAGAGAAGAAAGCCCACTGCTCTAAACCAAAGAACGGATGTAAATGACTGTCACGTATCTTTACCGTAGTACATGGCTTCCTAATGACTGCGCTTGAGGAGCCCTGATCTGTAAATGTTCCTTCTGTACTGATCTTTAATGAAGCGGAAAAGGAAAAACACAGAGCCTTTCTTCATTTATCAATCTCTACCACTCCTTCCGGCTGCCGCGCTCACTCCTTCTTCCCCCCCTCTGGCTGAAGCAAGACGAAAAAAAACTAGCAAAAGAAGAACACAGACACCCTCTCAAAAACGCCAATGAGTTGTTCCTGCCCAGATCGATCGAAAAAACTCCCAACCGGCAGATGCCCCTCTTCTTGTGTTGTCTGCTCTTCTCTCTTCTTCGCACCCCCCCTCGGTGCTGCCGCCCACGTCTCCTTATCTTTTCCCTGGAGTCCCCCAAAATGATAAGGACTGGTATATGTGGAAGAAGTGTATCCCTCCCCTTTTTCCACGTCTCCAATTCTTTTCATATGCTATCAAGCAGCAAACATAAGTGACGGCATTCGGGGCCACACCTTTGAGTTGCATTTCATCAAGACATTTGAGAGCAAACATGGCATCCCCATGTTTGGCATATCCTACAATTAGGGCAGTCCATGACATAACATCTTGATTCGGAAGCCTATTGAAGACTTCGTGTGCTTTGCTGATCAAGCCACACTTGACATACATGTCTATCAATGCATTTCAACAGCAAGATTCGTCCCCAACATCCCATCTTTCTCTATCTTTGCATGAATTTCTATGCCCTTCTGTAATGCTTTGATATTACCACATCCGTTTAGAGTACAAACATATGTAACAGCATTAGGATGAAACCCATCATCCTGCAAACAGTCAAAACACCTCAATGCCTCCATTCCAAGATCATGTTTTGCGAAGCCCGCAATCAAAGCTGTCCATGAAACTATATCTCGAGCTGGAAGCATATCAAAAACTTCTTGAACCATGATCGGCATGTGACATTTGGCATACATATCAATCAATGCTGTTCCAATATATGAGTTGCAATCCTCAACCTTTACTATCCTTCATGTCCTTGCTGGAGAGCGCCCCCAGCAACAATGTCGACCAACATAATCAAGAAGCAATTCTCTTATTTCTTCTTCCTGCAAAACCTGTGCACTGCTCAAATTACTTTGTTCTAATGGTTGATCACCTAAGCCTCTGTAGTGCTCCAATTTTCCTTGGCATTTCTTGACCACCTCAGAATGAGGAAGCTTAGTCCGTGCCTCTTTTCTGGATACAAAGAGAAGTGGAAATTCACCTCTCATGTCAACTTCCCAAGCACCCAAAATTCTACCACCATCTTTTCCATCTACAGCTCCTCCATGCTCAATCCCTTTTCTCCACATCCCTGCAATCAATATCTCCACATACTTCTCGTCAATCATCAAATTCATTCTTCAAGTACCTGCAATCAAACAAATTCCCCTACCAAATAGAACCACATTAGTGCATTAAAACCAACCATTTTCTGAGCTAACACATATGCATATGCATATGTATGCATGTATGTGTATGTGTGTGCATGTCTCTCTATGTGTGTCTGTATGCATATATGTGTGTGTATGTGTGTATGTGTGTGTATGTGTGTATGCGTGTGTATGTGTGTGTGTGTATGTGTGTGCATGTGCACTATGTATGCATATGTGTGTGTATGTATATATGTGTGTGTGCATGTATATGTGAGTGTGTATGTATGTATATGTGTGTGTATGCAACATTATGTGTGTATGTGTGTATATGTGTATATGTGTGTGTATGCAACATTATGTGTGTGTGTGTGTGTCTATGTGTGTATATGTGTGTGTATGCATATGTATGTGAGTGTAAGTGTGTGTATGTGTGTGTCTGTATATGTGTATGTGTATGTGTGTGTCTATGTGTGTATATGTGTGTGTATGCATATGTATGTGTGTGTGTGTGTCTATGTGTGTATGTGTATGCATGTATGTATGCATATGTGTGTGTATGTGTGTGTATGCTTTATGTATGCATATGTGTGTGTATGCATTATGTATGTGTATGTATGCATGTGCATTATGTATCGGAGGAAAACTGGAAGATGGTTGAGACATCGATTCATAAAGGAGTGTTTTACGTTGGATCATGTGAGCAACCGCCTCAACTACAGTTTTCACTACACCCCAGTCATCTGTAAGCCCATATTTCTTTCCCGGTTCTTCAAGCCTACGCTCAACCTCTACCCTTATATCTGGAGACAAGATTTTAAGGAAATATAAAATGATATCTGGGGTAAGGGCAACTCTATCCTGTTCAGGTAATTGAGAGAATCTTTTCATAAATTCACTATAATTAACGAAATGTGAGGCTTAGGTGAACTAATCCATTTCATAAATCCTTCTCTACTATGTTGACTGTAGTCTTCTAAGTAGAATTCCTTATGCAGCTCTTTTCTAAACTCATCCCATTCCTTTTTGTCATGTATATCCATAATAGCTTTTACAGTACCTATGGCCAGACGTCCAAGATAGGATTTCCACTTTGTTTCAGGTAAACCGTGTAACTTAGCTAATTCCTCAAACGTGTCTAAATAATTTGTAACATTCATACCAGTAAATTTCCCTTTATCCTTTAATAACGTTTCAACTAATTTTTGTCCTTGCGTCTCGTGCATCATAGTTTGAAATAGCTCGTCCATTTTTGAAGTTTGTTTTGACCTAGCTTGAACAATTCTAACTATATCCTGAACTTCTTTTGTTACTCTTTCCTTATGTTCAGCTACTAATTCTTGTTGGAGATAGACGTCTGCGGAAGCACGCGAACAACACAAGGAAGAAGAAGAAGCTTGGAGCACAACACACAAGACTGAATGTATTACTAGAGAATGTACAAAGATAAGTAGCCCATTAGGGCAATAGGCATATATACAAGCCGGGGGAAAAAAACCTCCTAAAGAGGGAAAAAAGTGCCCCGGCAGTCCTAGAGTGTTCACACACATCACTACCTAAATATATCAACAAATCCCCCCTGGGAGTGATGCGGTGAACAAGGAGCTTGCACTCATGTATAAGGAAGTGCCAAGCTATGTGGAAATCACTCCACAAAAGGAAGTAAGCCCAAAGCTTTGCGGAAAGCTTCAAACTTCTCCCTAGGCAGAGCCTTCGTGAAAAGGTCTGCAATGTTCTCCTGCGTGGGCACATATGCCAAGCTGATCTCCCCAGCAGAGAACCTCTCCCTGACATAGTGATAATGCACCTCAATGTGCTTAGTGCGAGCATGGAACACAGGGTTCCTCGCAACTGCCAATGCGCTCTGACTGTCAGTGAAGATGGTGGTGGCAGAAGACTGGCCAACACCCAAATCAGCCATAAGGCGTCTGAGCCACACACACTCAACAGTCGCTGTGAAAGCTGCCCTATACTCAGCCTCACAACTGGAAGTGGCCACAGTAGGCTGCTTCTTGCTCAACCAAGATATACATGAGCTACCAAGCATGAAGCAAAAACCACTGGTGGACACACGAGTGTCATAGCAACCAGCCCAATCTGAGTCAGAAAAAGCATGCAAATCTGGCGGTAGTGATCCCCCCTTGGGATAAAACAACCCAAGTAGCCGAGTACCACTCAAGTAGCGAAAGATGCGCTTAACCGCTTTCCAATGCGTGACTCCTGGGCAATGCATGAACCTGCTCATTTGTGAGACAGCAAACTGAATATCTGGCCGAGTAATGCATAAGTAAATCAAGCATCCAACAGCCTGCTGATAGAGAACAGCATCAAATGCATCTCCAGCATCATGAAGACTCAATCGTAAACCTGTCTCCATAGGAGTGGCAATAGGCTTACAGTCTTCAAGGCCAAAACGCTGCAATAATGTGTCAATATATTTCGTTTGACACAAAGCCATTCCACCATCAACATGCATAAACTGAATGCCCAAATAGTGATGCAAATGCCCCAAATCAGACATCTCAAATGAGGCATGCAAATCAGCCTTAAAATCAGCAATATGTGTCTCAATAGGACCAGTGAGCAGCATGTCATCAACATAGACAACAATGATCAGAAGCACATCATTAGCACGCTTAACATATAAGGTGCTTTCAGTTGGACTGTTCTCAAAACCATGTGCAATGAGATAGGCATGTATCTTCTCATACCAAGCACGTGGTGCTTGCTTTAAACCATATAACGCCTTCTTTAACCTGCACACCTGGTTTTCATGCCCTTTCTGCACAAAGCCACGGGGCTGAAAAACATACACTTCTTCATGCAAGTCACCATTCAGAAATGCTGTTTTAATGTCCAACTGATGTACATTCCAACCATGATGGGCTGCAAGTGCACAAATGCTCCGAACAGTAGTCATACGGCATGTAGGTGCAAAGGTCTCATCAAAATCAATGCCTCTTTCCTGCGCATAACCCTTAATAGCATTCTTGCCAGGAGGCAAGTCACATAAAGACCATGTACCATTCTTCATTATAGCATCATATTCAGATTGCATAGCAGCCATCCAATTTTCTGAATTTTGTGCTTCATCAAAAGAAACAGGCTCATTCTCATCACAGAGACTAGAGGCAGCCATAGCATAGCAATCTGATGCAAAGGAGGCACTATGAGAGCCTGAACGAGTACGATATGACAAAGGTGCATCTAATTTGCTGTCACGCAAAGTCTGCACCAGCCATTTTGGCATAGTTTTTGCCTGCTCAATATCAGCTCTCTCATCAACAAGTGCATCATGTAAATCTGCATCAGAAATGGAATGATCTGCATCATCATATGAAACCTGCAAAGGCTGAGAAGTTGCCTCATTAGGACCAGCACTAGCCTGTCCACCTGTAAAAAGAGGCATCAAAGTATCATACATGTCTTTGGAGCTAACAGATGTCTCCTTAGTACATGAAAGCAATGGCTGAATAGCATCTTCCACAAAGACAACATCACGGCTAACCAGAATGCGTTTAGTCTGTGGATGATACAGACGATAGCCTTTACTTTCAGAACTGTACCCAACAAAAATACATTTTACTGCCTTATCATCCAATTTTCTGCGATGTTGTTCAGGCACTAATGCATATGCCAAACAACCAAAAACACGCAGATGAGCAACAGATGGCTTGCGGTCATGCCAAGCCTCATATGGAGTGATAGACTGCAATGCTTTAGTGGGACACCTGTTCAGTACATATGCTGCACACATGACAGCCTCAAGCCAGAAACTATGTGGTAAAGCCTGACTTTTGACCATGCACCTCGCCATCTCCATGAGTGACCTGTTCTTTCGTTCAGCAACTCCATTCTGTTGAGGTGTATATGGCACTGCACATTGGTGTTTTATCCCACGTTCAGCCAGAAATGCATTAAAATCTGAAGATATATATTCCCCCCCTCGATCAGAACGGAGGGTGCCCATTTTACATGCTGACAGATTTTCAGCCAAAACCAAAAACTGTTTGAAGCACATGAACACTTCGGACTTTGCTTTGAGTGGATATACCCATGCATGCCTGGAAAAATCATCAATGAAAGTCACGAAGTAAAGGTAATTTCCAAAAGAGGGTGTCTGCATAGGACCACAGACATCACTATGTACAAGCTGTAATTTCTGCGTAGCCCGAACTGAACCATCTTTTGGAAAGGAAGAACGCTGCATTTTGCCCAAAATACAGCCTTCACAAACATGTTTTCCAGGTGCCTCAAGTTTGGGCAAAGAGGACACCATTTCAGATTTCTGCAGGCGTAACAAACTAGCAAAATTCAGATGACCAAAGCGTGCATGCCAAAGCTTTGCATCTGACATAGCCTGAGAATCATGAACTGCACATGCCGAATCATTCACAGATCTTTCATAGTCTATGAGCTTATACAGCCCACGACATAAAATGCCAGAAGCAATAATCACATCGCCATGGACTGTACACCTGTCATCAACAAATTTCACAACCAAGCCAATCTTGGCTAATGCAGAAACTGATAACAGATTCTTTTTGATCCCTGGCACAAATAAAGCATCTGACAAAGTGAAAGAACTACCATCAGCAGTAGTCAGAATGATCTTACCAACTTCCATAACAGGATAAGAGGAGTTATTGACGCATGTGACTGTATTCCCTGTAGGAGCAGGCTCAAGTGAAGAGAAGAAACTACGCTGCGAGGTAATATGTTTGGTCGCCCCACTGTCAAAGTACCAAACATCTGAGTCTACTGCAGACATGCACTGATCATGAGAAGATGGGTCAAAACTGCAGACAGTAGTAAACGCCCATTCTTCTTCCTGCACAAGATTTGCAGACTCTGTTTTTGGTGTAGAGGCCTCTGCAACAACCATTCCAGCCTCTTTCTTCTTTGCCTCTTTAGCAGCCAGTTTTGGACAGTTCTTTATGATATGATCATTGCCTTTACAGTACTTACAAAACAATTTCTGCTTTTCTGATTTTTTCTCATCTTTGTCTTGGTTCTTTGAATGTGCAGCATTTGCAGATTTCTGCTTACTAGTAGAAGAGCTCCATTTTCCTTTGCCCTTCTGACTAGCCAGGAAAGCTTGATCTGCAACACGCATAATGGACCTGTTCTGCCTGGACTGATCTTCCTGCAACAGAACAGAGACTAATTCCTCAAATGACAAGGCATTCGGATTGCCTTTCATCATCAACCGAAGAGTAGAGGCAAAACTCTGATATGAATCAGGAAGACCATTCAAAACGGTCTGCACAAGTGAGCTATCTGGTATAACCTCATCAGCAGAAATCAATTGTTCCTTCAGGTCTTTGATCTTTGTAAGAAAACTGTCCATAGAATCACCTTCATTCATGTGCTCACTCTCCAACTGTTTTCGGAGGTAAGCAACACGAGCCTCATTCCTAGCCTGGTACAAAGTGGTAAGTGTATCCCAAGCATCCTTTGCTGTTCTGCAAGAGCGAATGTGAGGAATAATGGCACGTTTGACAGACAAAGCTATCAATGCATGTGCCTGGGCATCTCTGCCATCCCAACGAATCTGCTCTGCAGTAGGTGCAACAGAAACAGCAGCACGAATAGGAATCTGCGGAATATCATCTTCGACACCATCTTCATCAGCTCCAACACCTGTATTTGCAGTACCTGTCGTTACAGGTGTAACAGGACGTCTTTCAACACCCTGCACAATGTTCCACAATCCTTTTGCAACCAGTACATGTCGCATCATATAAGCCCATAATGGGTAGTTGGTACCATCCAACTTATCCTCAACAGCCAACATACGGAATACATCACTGCTTTCAGCCATGGCCGGTGACTAAAATACCTTGATGCAGAAAATTGACTGTATCTAAAAAAGTTGAACGGAACTGCCCAAACGAGTTCTGCTAGACCTGTAGCAGACTTCGAGACGCTTAAAGTAGCGAACAGAAACTGGTATATACCTTTGGCACAAAAGGACGAAATAGCCTGCACAAGCGCTGCGATAGTGCGTTCGGAGGCCGAAACGAGCTCAGATCGCGATTTTGGCACCACAGGGCAAAGCTGTTTTGATCTCGGAAACACCCTGAGTATGCTCACCAAATTTCGTGCGAATCTGAGACTGCAAACGGAGGAGTGTCGACGGCGCCCTAGAAGAAGCGACGACCTGCTCTGATACCAATTGTTGGAGATAGACGTCTGCGGAAGCACGCGAACAGCACAAGGAAGAAGAAGAAGCTTGGAGCACAACACACAAGACTGAATGTATTACTAGAGAATGTACAAAGATAAGTAGCCCATTAGGGCAATAGGCGTATATACAAGCCGGGGGAAAAAAACCTCCTAAAGAGGGAAAAAAGTGCCCCGACAGTCCTAGAGTGTTCACACACATCACTACCTAAATATATCAACAATTCTGAAATTTCGTTAGAGTCCAGTTTGTTAAGTTTATACTATGCCAATATGCTTCAAGTAAAGCTATGATTAACGCTTAACCTATGATTAACAAACGGTTGCCTTTAACCTATACCAATAATAAAATTTTTCACCCAAGAATGTAAGGGTAAAGAAATTATACCAACTGCTCGAAGATGAGGCTCAAAACAGTGCTTTCTGTGAAATTCAATACATTTATTGATTTGAATCAAAACCTAAATACATAGTTTGCTAAAAATGGGTGCAAACGTTTTGTGCTTCAATTGTTGATGAAAGGGGTGGCGCGACGAGGTTCTCCTACTTGCCAATCTTCGTGGAGGCGCTCAGTTTACCAGACCAGCCCTCGACACCAAGAAGATTGCAAGCTCACGTAAATGCCACAGCTTCCAGGGATGAAGACGCAGCTGCACTGATGTAAAATCGTATGAATGTATATGCAATGCAAACTGATAATACCTGTCTGAGTCGCAAGCAGATTTTCATGTCGGGTTCACCAATGTCGGGTCCTGAGGGATGCTCGGATGGTGGATCAAGTCATCCGCCTAAATCGTTCGGCACACGCGGGGTGTCTGTAGCGGTCTCAGGCAAAAGTAAATAGTTTTAACTAGCTATGGACCGTAAGGACGGGCAGCCTCGAACATAGCAACAGCTTCCTGATATGAGATTGAAACTTCCATAATGGATTCTTCTACTAAACTTTCAGGTAAGCTAGAGGGTTCTAGTCTGTCTAGAGTTGGCGGAACATTTTCAATATTTTCAATAGTACTGTGCTCAGACTCATGAACTAACTTAGAAGACATCAAGGAAAGTAATGGAAAAACTAATGAAACAATATGATGCTAAATTGTTTGAATGAATTAATTGATATGCTAATGGTTCGAATTAATAATTCTAATACAACTGGAAGTCCTAAACAACTGGATAATTATCTAGTCAATTGGATAGTTGACTAAATGGGAAATAAGATTTAAATGGATCTTTAGGCTGTCGCTTCACTTCAATTGTCTTCACTTCACTTTAACTGATTGTAATCGGCAATGTTTCTGCAAAAAAACATTAGGAAAAACTAGCTCAACACACTCATATATATACACACACAACTCATTTGTAAACCATTCCTTTGATTTTACTTTATTTCCTCATCCTCACTTTTCCCCATTAACATTCACCACACTTTAATTGACTTTTCTCACACAACCTCTCTTTTAATTACCCTCACACTCACCACTCTTTGTACACACATTTTTTACACTTTAAATGCATATTTTTTTTCTACCACTCTTTTAACTTGCACTCACAACTACCACACTTTGAAACTATTCACTTTAACCACTTTAGTTACACATTCAACTCACACCACATTTTAATCACTACTTACATACACCATTCATTATTTATCCACTTCAATTATTATTTTATTCTATTACCTTAATTTTCTTAATTAAATAAATCATTTAAATTAACCTTAGTTTAAGTTTTAATTAAATCAAACCTTAGGATTTAATTGCACATACATGATTAAATAATTAATTAAACCATATTTTAATTTTTATTATTGAACCAATGTTTAGATATAGATTAATTTCCTTCAATATTAATTATTTTTAACCCTTGAAACATTCTAAAACCCTAAAAAACCTACTTAAAACCCATCAAAACCCTATTGAAACCCTTTGGAAATCACTGATAACCCATTAAAATCCTTCTGAACCCTATCATTAACCCACTAACTCTTACTTAAACTCTAACATGAACCTTTTTAGAATCTTTTGAGTCCCTTCAGATGAATCATATGAACTTAGAAAACCCTAGGGTTAAATACCCATGAATCAAGCATGTATAAATATGAAATACTCATTAATTGAGTACTTAGGGTAAACCCTAATATGCACATATGTCCTGCTTCATCCTTCATACCTGATAACATTTTCAAAATAGTTAATCCAATTAGCACAACTGATCAACAGTGAAAAAGAGGTTTAGAATTCACCAATTAAGTTGCTTTTATTTCCTCTGGTTATCAACTGGAAGATGCAAATCTTCCCGACAACGCTCATGAAGCCCAGAGAGAAAGAACTAGAGAGAGACCAGAGGTAAGTTTTGCACACACCGTGGGCAGGAATAGGTCAGGATTTGAAAATGAAAGACCTCAAAGAGAGAGACATCAAGCACATAGGCAACAAAGAGATGAATAGGATTTTCCATTGCCTAGACCCCGAGAGCACCCAAGAACCCTTAGAACCACTCAAGTGATCAAGGCAATGAAGAATTATTTTGACGGGTCAGGAGATCCTTATGATCATGTGGCCGAGTTCAAACAAGTGTTAAGAGCTGAACAGGTTGAGGATTTGTTCACCCAGTATGAGGCATTTGGTTTGAATCTTAAGGGCACTGCCTTAGCTTGGTTTCAACCACTAAGTAGTCACAACTATCGCGATATAGGTCAACTGCTAGACGAATTCATTGTAGAATTTTCCAAGAGTGGTATCAGGCATAACACTTCATCTTTGATCCACAGCTTCAAGCAGACACCCCAAGAAACAGTGCGACTAGCAGGTAGAAGGTTTAGACAGTACCTAGAAAGATGCCCTGCTCCAGAGCTACCCACACTAGCCAGACAAGTGGCTTTGTTCTTAAATGGCTTACTGAGCACAAAGTTAAGATCATATGTATACTTGAAAGAGCCTAGATCCATAGAAGAGTGCATGCAGACATGCATTGACATAGAAGATAACTTGGGTGAGGAGTTAGGATTATCTAAACTCTATAAGGATTCAGATAGTTCTACTAGTCATACTTCAAAAATCTCCACGGAAATAGAGGAGATAGCTGAGCAAGTTGCCAAGAAGCTGGGAGTCCAAAATAAACAAACACAGAGAGTCACTCCATTGAATCGGTGTTATACTTGCGGAGGCGACCACATGGCTAATGTATGCCCATTGCACACCCGAACATGAGAGAAAGGAATGCTCCATATTGCACTATTGAGAGAAAATATACGAACCACACGGCTCAAGATTTTCCCTATAATAGGCAGGCTGTTAGACAGAATTATCAACAACCTTACCAACTAGGTAGGTATCAAAACCAATACCAACAGCCATATTATAGACCACAACAGCAATATCAGGCATAATATAGGCCACAACTAGTCTTGGGAAACCAACCACTAGCTCCTGCCAACGTGATTCCAGTCAAATATGCTATGGGAGAGGAAAATCCAAATAGAGCATTGGTGCCACTAACCCCATTGATACCAGATAATGACTCTCATGCTCATAGTTCAGACTACTCCCATGAAGGTAGTCCACATGCTTATTACACAGAGTCACCTGAACATAGTGAGATTTACTCGTATCAATATGAGGCACCACCTATGGAGCAAAATTGGGAGCCACAATACTCCAATGTCATGTACACAAATCCTAACCCTAGGCCCCAATTGAGACAAATGAGACCACAAGCCCCTAGAGGATCTTGTTTTAGATGTCAAGGTGACCATTTCATTCGTGATTGTCCCCACCCACCATCTCCGAGTCAAGGACAGGCTATCACAATACATGCTTTTTGTCCTGATTGTGGCAAAGACCATCTCCCCAGAGATTTTCCAAGAAACCCCTCCAGTGCACCCAAGATTACACCCATTAATGTGGTAGGATTAGTGGTAGATTCAAGTTCAAGTAGTAGCAATGTGGCTCCTATACAAGCTGTCACTAGAGCACAAGCCTTAAAACAGGATAAACCAGCAGAACAATCAGAGTCGAGTGAATCAGGAGAGCCTAGTAAGAGGAAAACAAGAACATGGAAGGATACCAGAGAGAAGGCCAATTGCAAGTGGAATAAAAAGTTATCGGAACTAGAAAGAAGCTTAAAAGAAGCGAAAACAAAAATAGAAGACATTGCATCTCAAAGCCCCTCGCATGCCGAAACTCCATCCACTCCACCTCATCCCACCCCACCACCCATTGTAGATAGACCGCAACCAGGGTCTGTTCTTGCAGATCCAACCCCAGAAGGCTTGGACATGATGTTCAAGGCCTACCAGACTCGACTTCAAGAAGGGCCTACAGCTGCAAACCTAGACAAGAGTTACCCTAGAGCAGATTTAGAGATTGAACGGATGAAAATGTGCATGAAAATGGTAGAACAAGCTCAAGCCATACTTGAGACTAGTCAAAAGTTCAATCAGACAAACTCTATCAAATCAGATTTGCATTTCCAGGGCTTACTAGAAAGATTAGAGCAGTTGGTAAACAAACCACAAGTTTCTTTACCTCCACAGGCTCAACCAGTTATTGAAAGGGGAAGCTCACCACCAATGGGAGCATATGTTCCGAATTCCACGAATGCTGGAATACCTCCTTCAATTCAACAGTGCTCTCAAGAGTTCTTGCGGGAAATACAAGAGGAGAAATGGGCCAAGGAGAAGGGTAATTCCCCTCCTATTCGTGAGATTGATGATCTTCATGATCAATTTCCCCAAGACATTCCATCTATTTACGGAGACGAAGCAGAACAACAAGAAGACAAAGGATTAGATTTTGAATCTAATACCTTAGAAGAACTGCCTCAATTTCCAGGCCCATGGGAATCTGAATCTCTCCAGATTAGAGCTCCCACAGTACTAGTAAGAAATGAAGACTCAATGGTTCCAAGGAACACGGATGTCGTGAAGAACACTAAGGTTCAGTGTCATCTCACTGTAGAAGAGCTGCTCAAAGCAAAACTTGAGCTATGGAATCATGTGAAGGATCAGGTTCCAGAACTTGATTCCAACATGCCAAAAGCAGGCTCTAAGAAAAAGGTACCAGAGATACCTCTAGACAAAATAGGGGACATGTGTGAGGGTGAAGAAGGTAATACTTATCTTCCAATCACCTACCAAGGTTACACAACCAAAGCAATCATAGATTCAGGTGTTGGTGTTGCTATTGCGACCACCTCCTTGTGGAAGCAATGGGGCAAACCCACATTAAGACCAACTAGAATGAAGCTTCAAATGGCCGACGATCATTTTGAAAGACCTCTAGGATTGCTTGAAGGGATAACTCTAACCACTTGTGGTGTGAAGTTTGAACATACATTTGCTATATGTGACTTTGAGAAAAATAACGTCTATGAGATGATCCTAGGAAGACCCTTCCTACGGCAATTGCAAATAGTACAGGATTGGGGAACCAACTCCTTGTACTTACAACACTTAGGGGTCACCACCAAGGTCAATTTGAAGGATTACTCCTTCAGAGATGTGCCACCCCTATAGTGGAATCCTATCCACAAAGCGAAAGAAGATTCCATCTCTGTGCATTCTGAAAGTTCACGTGATCCATCATGGCTGCACGAAGATACTCATGTGTGGATGTGCAAGGTCGTAGAGGAAGAGGAAAAACGCTTGAAAGCGAGAGAAGAAGGAACTTCACCAGGAGATAGACCAATTAGAGACCCAGCCTACACACTGATGATCTTTCCAGATGAGGAATTTGAGCCTCATGGCTGGCCAGAAAGCTTAGCCACCATGGACATTGCAGTCAATGAAGAACAATGGACACCTCACTGTGATGAGGAGGGATATGATATCTTAGTGTTCATGTGTCAGCCCTTGCTAGAGGAATGTGACCCTAGTGATGTCATAGAAGAAGAAGAGAATGACGATGATCTAGAGTCCATTGTGATGGATAGTTGCTTTAACTCAGAGAAGCACTATCTAGAAGATATAGGAGTGTTCACCCAGAAAGAAGAAGAACTTCTCACAAGTATTAAAACGTTAAATTCAAAGGATGGGAGTTAGGGAATATAGGGATGTGTTTGCATGGCACTATAGAGACTTGAAAGGGGTAGATCCAAGAATTTGTTCTCATACTATCCCCATGACTGCTGATGCCAAGCCCACCAAACAGAAGCCCTACACATATAATGATACATATGCAGCCAAAATAAAAGAAGAAATTGATAGGCTGATTGAAGCTGGATTCATCTATGAGATTGAGCATACTGAATGGGTGTCCCCCATTGTAGTGGTACCCAAGAAGAACGGGAAGTTGCAAGTGTGTATTAACCTTAAAAAAGTTAATGCCGCTACGATCAGAGATAGTTATCCACTTCCAATCATAGAACACCTATTGGAGCGTGTTGCAGGCAAGGAAGTTTATAGCTTCCTTGATGGATTTTCAGGTTACAATCAAGTGGCCATTGCCCCAGAAGATCAAGACAAAACAACTTTTGCCACAGAATGGGGAATCTTTGCATTTTGTGTTATGCCATTCGGGCTCACAAATGCACCTGCAACATTCCAACGGCTCATGTGTCATGTCTTCAAAGAGTTCTTGCAAAAGAGCTTAGAAGTATATGTGGATGATTTATGTGCTCATTCCCAAGAAAGAAGATTTCACATCCCTGAACTCAGACAAATCTTTAACAAGTGTAGAGAATATCGAGTGTGTCTGAACCCAGAAAAGTGTGTGTTCATGGTGCGTCAAGGTAAAATCTTAGGTCATATTGTTTCTAAGAATGGAATCTCAACAGATGAAGATAAGGTACGAGCCATAGCAGAGCTGCCACGGCCAAGGAATGTTAAAGAGGTACAAGCCTTTATGGGCCATTGTGGATATTACCGTAGGTTTATCCACATGTACACGATCATAGCTAGACCCCTTTATGCCTTGTTGTCTAATTTTGAGTGGAACGACGAATGCGAGAATTCTTTCAAAGAACTGAAGAAATGTTTGTGCACAGCACCAATACTGACCACTCCTGATTGGAATAAACCATTCCATGTCCATGTGAATGCATCCAATCATTCCATAGGATGTGTGCGAGCACAACCCACCGGTGAAGGAAATTTAGATTTACCCATAGCATATGGCTAACAGCTAACCGCAGCGGAACGAAACTATACCACAACTGAGTGAGAGGGCTTAGGCATGGTATATGCTGTGAAGAAGTTTAGACACTATTTATTGGCCAACAAGTTCAAGTTTTTCACTGATCATCAAGCTTTGTTATATTTGGTCAATAAACCTTGCAATACTGGACGCTTAGTAAGATGGTTCCTCTTACTAATGGAATATGACTTTGAAGTTGTTGTCAGGAAAGGTAGAACCCACCTTCGGGTAGATCACCTTTCTCGCATCACTTCAGGAGAGTCACCGCAAGGAGTGTCTGACGAATTACCCGATGCTTATCTGTTCAATTTAGAAGTTGTTCCTAAATGGGCAAATAAGTTGGTACCAGTCCTAACCTTTGGCCCTGCAAATAAGAATGTGAAAACATCACAAGAAGAAATTGTAAAATCACAAAAATATCACATATTGGCAGGAAGCATGTACAAACAAGATACTGAGGGTGTATTAGCTTGTTGTGTCGAGGATGATGAACATAGTAGTTGGTTGCAACAAGCTCATGAAGGATTGTAGGAAATCACTATTCTAAACAACGAACATTGCAGAATCTGAAGCGTTTAGGAGTGTATTGGCCTAGCATGGACAAAGAAATACATGAGTGGATTAAGAATTGTCCAATGTGCAGAGAGAGACCCCCAGTGGAGCATGCGACCCTTTATCAAGTGTCATTAATTCCTGATTGGAGTACTCCATTGGTAGAGTTTATGAGGTCGGGAAGATTACCCAAAGAGGTTAGTCTAGCAAGAAGACGAAGCATGGAGCAAGAGGCTCAAGGCTATGCCTTAGTAGGAGAGAACCTATACCGAAGAGGCAAAGATGGTTACTTAAGATTGTGCGTTCATGAATCAGACTATTTAAAGGTCTTAGAGACTGCACACAGCTGTGTTGCAGGTGGACACTTTGGTCCTGATCGAGTAATCAAGACCATTCTATTCTCAGGACTTTGGTGGCCAACTCTTCATATGGATGCACATACCTATGTGAAGAAATGTGACACATGCCAACGTGCACAATATCCTATCAGAAAAGATGAGATGCCTTTGAGGCCCATGATGGGAGGACGTGCATTCTCAAAGTGGGGTATAGACTTTGTAGGTCCTATTAACCCCCTAGCTAGAAACTCCCATGCAGAGTACATCATTGTAGCCACGGATTACCTTACAAAATGGGTAGAAGTCAAAGCCACAACAAAGAATGATGCTCAGATGACGGCTAAAATCTTATTCGAGAATGTGTTCACTAGATATGGACTACCAATAGAGTTAGTAAGCGATAGAGGCACCCACTTCTTAAATGAAGTCATTGAAAATCTTCTCCAATAATTCTTGGTGATACATAAGAAGTCTGCTCCCTATCATCCCCAAGCTAACAGACAGGCTGAAAGCACAAATAATATCCTATGTAATGTCTTGACTAAATTGGTAAATAATAAACGCTCTGATTGGGACAAACAGCTTCATCATGCTGTTTGGGCTTACCGAGCTGCCTACAAAACAGTACTCAATGCCACCCCATTTCAGATGGTCTTTGGACAAAATGTTGTGCTACCTTTAGATTTCCTAATCCCAGCATTAAAAGTAGCACAAGAGCATGAGTGGAATGGACATGAATTGTCCTCTAGGATCTTTGATCTAGAACGCTTAGGTGAGACAAGGCTACGCACGGCTGCAGGTATCTATGCTGCAAAGAAAAGGCTAAAGGCATACTTTGATGCACACATCAAGGATAAGGGACTGAAAGAGGGAGATCTAGTGTTGGTTTACACACTAAAGCAACATGCTCGTAAGTTGGAAAAAAGAGGATACGGACCAATGATCATTAATAGAATTTCCACTAGTGGTGCAGTTCAGTTGGCCACTCTAGAAGGAGATATCTTGCCAAACTATATTAGTGGATGTAGAGTCAAGTTATACCAAGACCCTCTTACAGAGGATATGCTTACGAGACTCAACACGGCTAAGAAGCGAAAAGAAGAAGAGTTAAGAGTGAGAGAAGAAGCACAGGTAGAGGCTAGAGAGCATATTAGGCGAAATAAGTTAAGGCGACTAGGCCTAGATGTCAACTCAAAAGCCCCAAAATATCACATGGATATGTTTCTCAAGTCATTGACCGAAGACCCTTTGTGACCATAGAGGTCGGACAAGGGAAGGGTGCAAGGACGGTGAAAGCATTGATTGACTCAGGTGCAACAAGTAGTGCAGTTAGACTTTCCTACTGCCAAGACTTGCAGTTGAACATCAATCCCATAGAAGCTTATCTCATAGGATTGGGAGGCGTGGAAACCCCTTGTTTGGGCGAGGTGGAACTCCCCATCTACCTTCAAGATGTTCCAATGAAAGTCAAAGCGCTAGTGTGTCAAGATGAGAACCTTACAAAACCACTTGTCTTAGGACAAGATTGGATTTATGACAATGCAGTCAACTTGAACCTAAGAAGTCAACTTCTTCAAGTTTGGGTCCAGGGACAATGCTTTACATTAGAACTAGAAAATGGCATACTCACAAATCCAGATGTCACATCTTGCAGTTCTCCTAGGACTAATCTTAGCAAAAGAGATGTTGTATGCATCAAAAGATCTATGTCACAGGAGAACTCAATCATGGAAGAACAGGCTCAAAGACAAGCGAACTCCTCCTCTAGTGCAAGGACTAATGCTGCCACTACAACTCAAGCAACAAGGCAAGCACAATAAAACAGGACCACTGCTATATCAAATAGACAATGGGATTTCCAAAGGAAAGTAGTGCTGGGCATGAAGCAGATCTGGATACGAAAAGGAGAGCAGTCATCACCCTTGGCCCCACAAACCCCATCCAGACAAGTCAACCAGGCCAGAAGACGAAGGAAGAAGATCGGACAAGCTCAACCACAAGATCTCCAACAAATTTGGGTGCCTAAGAAATTAGCTACAACTCAACAAGGGTGATTACAGATGTGGGTACCTAAGAAGCCCTTACATCTACAACAACCTATGTTCTCCCACATGCAAAAGGTCTCAACAAAGAAGCCAAAAGGAGAAGAGGGTAAGAACCATGTACAGAGACCGAAAGGAGATCTAATCAGCTCTTCAACGATAGTAGGAAGATGCGCAAAAAGGATATGGGTTTGGAAGCCAAAAGTACAAGTAGCCTCCATCGAACCAAAGAGCCAACCACACTGGATACCACAGTTCAGAAAGCATCCAACAAGGAAGACGCTTGAAGTAATCTCTACAGTTCCAAATGCTATTCTAAAATGGATCCCTATCAAGAGGAAGGATCAGTGGTCATCTCGAGATCCAATGAATACCTCCAACAAAGATGACATCAACATCTGCAGGTGACATCAGGCCTCGACGAGCGACAACCATGTGCTCCTTGCACAACCCTGTCTTTTGCACCATTCAGGTCATGCATTTCCAAAGTATGCATTATATAGGGCCACATTACACGGCCGTGCATAGACACAACTGAGAGTCCCATGCACTAGAGCACATTGACACATGTAAACCACTTTTTGATACTAAACTTTGCCTTCTTGTTTTGTGACATTCCTCAAAAAAAAAAAAAAAAGAGAGGGAAAGAACTTGTTCCCAGGTTTCGCTCATGGAACATGAATGAGTCATGCTTAGTTGAAGATTGAACCATCGATTCCTGGGCATTTATCAGTTTGGATAGAAGTGTGTCTCGGCTAGCAGATGATGTAATTGCTACCTTATCTGGTAGATGTCAAGAACTTAGCATGAACATGGCATCCACACCTATGGTTTCCCCTTACCATGGTGGGAGTGAAGATCTTGAAGGTCCACAACTTGAGTGATGCACTTAGCTCAAGACCCGTAATTTTTGCACCATACTTCTTCCAATGCATTTTCCAAGTAAGCATGCGTAGGACTACATTACAAGGCCGTGCACAAGGCACATACTTTTTTCAACCCATGCACATACACACTTACCCATCATTCACTATGGGTTATGAGTACTTGGCATGACCACTCTAAACATCATCTTTAGAAGTGCTAGAGGACATCTTGGGGCAACATCAATACCTAGGAAGCAATTCGAAGCTAGCAGTTGCTCCAACTCAATCTTGATACGCATTCATGCGGGAATCCACGGAAGAAGCACATACCAAGGGACTACGACTTGCAAAGGTGTGTAGTGACAAATGAAGGACCAGACAACCAACACTGCCGAATTTGGAAGATAGACGGCTCTTGTTCATACAAAATGGATACTACCTCCCAAGCACTACATGGAACAACCACTACAACAAGGGTTTGTCAAGGACGACAGACTCGAGAGGGGGGGGGTGTTGAAGCTGAAGGTCAAGGAAAAAGCATAGGAACACATCTAAGAGGTGGACACACAAGAAGAAGGAGCAAGTAGGGAGCTCCAAGAAGTACATGCCAACTTTTCAGAAGAATTCCCTACAAAAATAGTGATTTTCATCACTAAAACCATTGTAAATACCATTTTCTATTTTTGTAGCTCCATTTTGTGCAAGCCCAGGAGTCGTCAAGCTTGAGGAGCATTAGAAGTATCATCCTACCAATTTTCATAATTTTTAGACTCCGTTTGAGCCCTCAAATAAGCCATGGAACCTAATTTTTAACTAGGCCAGACACTAGGTCTGTGTATGTGTGTGCATGTTTGTGTGTTTTCACTCACGCACTTGTGCCTTCACTTGCTCGTGGTCTTCATACCGGTCCTCACATCTCCGCGGATTGACAAGTAAAGGAGGTGGTGCTTACGCTTGAGCTACACCTAAAGACCTAGAATAAAACATGTATATGTGTGTATGCCTGTGTATATACATGTGTATGTATATATGTACTATGTGTGTATATGTGTATATGTGTGTATGCATGTGTAAAAAGCCTAAAACCCTAATCCTAAAGACCTAGACCTAAAACATGTATATGTGTGTATGCATGTGTATATACATGTGTATGTGTATATGTACTATGTGTGTATGCATGCGTAAAAAGCCTAAAAACCTAATCCTAAAGACCTAGACCTAAAAAATGTGTATGTGTGTATGCATGTGTATATGTGTAAAAAGCCTTAAACCCTAATCCTAAAGACCTAGACCCAAAACTATCACGAGGAAGGAGATAAGGAAGAGAGCTCACACACACACTCTCTCTCTCAAGCAGAGGTGCACACATAGATTGAGGCAAGGAAGAATGATCTTCTTCTTCTTCTTCTATTACATAAAAAGGAATGTACAAGAATGACCTAAAAACAAGAATACAAGTGCAATATATAAAGATCACTACATAAGGAAAAACCTAATGTCCGCGAATGAGTGACCTGGCAAGGAACAAATGTGCCATCACTCTCGGTAGATAAATCTAATAAAGCTCAATGAAGTATCCTTGACATATACCAGCGTGACCACTATACATGTCAGAGAAACGAAAAACTGGTACATGTCATCCTGGATCATCACATGTTTAGCTTGATATCTCAACACTCCCCATCAAGCTCAATGCCATATCCTGTAATCCAAGCATCTCCCGAAACTTCTTCAACTTCTTAGGTCCAAGTGCTTTGGTGAAAATATCAACAACCTCCTCATTTGTTCTCACATAAACAAGATCAATATCACCTGCTAATATTTTCTCTCTGATGAAGTGATAATGTACCTCGATATGCTTTGTTCTAGCATGGAAAATAGGATTCTATGCTAACTATATGTTGCTAAGATTATCGCAATAAATAGTGATAGGCTTTCCCACTTCCACACCTAAATATGCAAGTAGCATTTCTAGCCATGATGCCTCACATGCTGCCATTGCACCACCTCTATGCTCAACCTCGGTACTTGATAAAGCAACAGTGGGTTGCTTCTTGCTGCTACCAGCCCAATCTGCATTGGTGTATCCACAAACCTGCAAATCTACACCAACCTCATAAAACAATGCATAATCCAAAGTAGCACTCACATAACATAGAGTGCGCCTTAGAGCATCCAAATGTGCCTTCCTGGGAACCTGCATAAACTGACTTTCAAGTCCAACAATAAAACTTAGATCAGGCCTTGTAATTGTAAGATATATAAGACTTCCCACAATTTTCCTATACATAGTAGCATTTTCCAATGCTTCACTTGATGTAGTATCCAACTTCAAATTGTGATCTAATGGCATAGAAATTGGCTTACAATCAGCCATACCATACTTTTGCAGCATATTCAAGGCATATTTCCTTTGCGACATCCATATACCTGTTTCTGTATATATAAACTCAATGCCCAAGAAATCGCGAAGCACACCAAGATCTTTCATGTCCAATTCCTGCATTAGAAGTTGCTTTATCTCTTTGATGCTTCCTTCATTATCACCACCTACAATCAGGTCATCAACATAAATAGCCACAATAGTGATGCCATCATCAGCCTTCCTTGCATATAGTGAGTGATCTGCATCACACATAGAAAACCCAATGCAGGATAAGTAATCAACAATCCTTGCATGCCATGCACGAGGGGCTTGCTTCATCCCATACAAAGACTTTTGCAACCTGCAAACATATTCTGGATGCTTTGAATCTTCATATCCTTGTGGCTGGTCCATATATACTTCTTCCTGTAACTCACCATGTAGGAAAGCATTCTTGACATCCATCTGATGCAAAGTCCATCCTTTTTTTGTAGCTAATGCAACAAGTGTTCTGACAGTAGACATCTTCAAAGCAAGAAGGTTCAACATCTTGTATTACCTTTGTCATGTAGGCACAATGACAAGCCATATAATTATCATACATCGTTGCACTGAATTCCGCATCCTCGCAGATCTTCCTGGTCCTGGGTCACTTGTCCTTGTATCATCTGCATGTGACCTTCTTACTCCTTGAGTCTTCACAGAGGGCAGTCCAAGTTCCTCATCAAGACTCTTTTATGAACCGCTTGAATCTCCATCAAAATCTTCAAAACCTGCACATGTTTTATGACCTGCAAAAAGATTTTCTGTACCTTTCTTGGATGTATTTGATGAATTTGTTGGACTGAAATTTCCACACAATCTTCTACTCCATGTGTTAGTCGGCCACCGGATTGGCAGTTGTAAAGATTGAATCTTTTCATATTCCGCACGTACGAAAGGTTGTTTGGAAGATGTTTGTAATCTTTATAAATCAATGAAAAAGAGACGCTTCAGGGACGTTCAGTGGGATCACCAGACTGTCTGTCTGGGTGATTAGTCTACGGCGTTGCTGTGGTGTGTTTGAGTAACTTTGAACATTCTGTTCTCATCTCTGTCTTGTTTGTTATCGATACCTATTCGGTTGGTGATCTACATAGACGTCCAGAAGATCGCTAGACTATTTTTCAGGAGCTCGAATTTCTACTCTGAGGATATCGACGTGGAGCTTGCAGGAAGGAGAGTGCATTGTGGTGCATCATCATTGAATTACTTCACTCGTATCAGAGCAGATTTCTCCAAGGCTTATGACTAAAGCGGCAACCAAGGCATAGAACTTGGCATACCTTGTCATCCGAGTCACCAAACTCACCATTGATGTCGTTGGTTGCGCGCTAGGGAGGACCTCAACGATCAAAGAATATAGAGGTTCTCGGTACTTCACAGGAGGTCACCCATCCTAGTACTGTTCCCCCTGGAGCTCGCTTAACCGTGGCAATCTCTTGCCACTAAGCTACACTCTTGTGGTGTCTGAAGAAGGGGGAAAACTAAGGTTGAGATTAACTTGAACATGTTTTGGTCCCTCAAAGCTTCATTCTTTGCTTTCAAGGCCTGTTTCTGAAGCATTTTTGGGGTGTCTTTTGGAGCAAATTTGGGAGTACTTTTGCACATAGTTCTCTTCATACATGTCCAAAAACATCAAGAAGAGTGTTCTTTGTAATTCTACAACAACAAATATCAACCTTTGAGGATTTGTTTTTAGCCACACTCGTAAAACTATAGGTTTCTTGAAAGGTTTCCAGTTTTGGTGGGAGCAACCGCTGCAAATTTATGCAGGTTTCTGGGCCTAAAACTCAGGGTTGACAGACACTTGCAGGTGTTGTTGGCTAGTCTTTGAGCTCTGCATTCAACCTATTTAGTGTCATTTTACTGCAGATATTGAGCATATACACACCATGTATGCGTCTATGGACACCGCTTATGTACGTCCATGTGGTCATTGATATAGTGCTTACGTTCTTTGCATAAAGCCTTTTACGTTTGATAAAGAGGGTCGTGGTGAGGTTTTCTTAACTAGGAGACACCTAGATGTCGGGGTCTCTTTGGTGATGCAGGTGGAAGACTTACCCAACCTTGCCATAGGAGATGTATGATAGTTGTTCATAGGTGCTTGATAAACCTAGTTGGCTTCTATTGGGTAACTGATTATATGCAGTGGAGTCAGTGATTCACTATGCAGGCAAACATGCCAGTACTAGGGGTTTTATGATATTTTGAAATTATTCATATTCTCATTTTGCAAAGGATACTCTGGCAAAAGTTTTCTAGATTTTTGGTTTAGTCAAATATTCAGTGGTGGATTTACTCCTTGATACACCTATTTGTTGGCATTTGGACTCTTCTAGATCCATTATCATTCTATGGTGTCAGAGGTCTCAGACACATCTGGTGGATTAGGGTCTAGTGCCAATGTTCCGAAGAGGAGCTATAACTTGCACGGAAAGACCTTTTTGAGATCCGAAAATTTGATGGCACAAACTTTGCTTTATGGAAGAATCAGATTAAAGATGTGCTGATTCAAAGGAGGCAATGGAAGCCAGTAAATTGGATTTCAAAGAAGCCTGCTGACATGGATGAAGATGATTTGGATGAGTTAGATGAAATGGCTAGGTCTACCATTCGCTTGCTCCTGGCAGATAATGTTTACTTTACAATATTAGATTGTGAAAGTGCAGAGGAGCTTTGGAACAAGTTATGCAATACATATGAAAAAGAGACGACATCAAATAAAGTCTATCTAATGAGAAAATGATATGACCTTCATATGAAGGATAAGGATAGTGTTGCTACTCATCTGAATGAGTTTGATGCTATATTCTCCCACTTAGAGGCTCAGAAAATGGATATGGATAATGAAATGAAAGCGGTATTGCTGTTATGCACCCTGCCATCATCATGGGATACATTTTGCAAAGCTATTAGCAATTGTGCACCTGGTGGTAAACTCGTCGATGATGACATATGTGGAGCACTCTTGAGTGAGGAGATTCATAGAAAATCTATGGTTGGCACTCAGAGTGGAGATGCATATAATGTTCATGATTCTTACCAAGGAAAGAATCAGCAATGTGGCAGGAGCAAGAACAAGGAAAAGAATGGTCAACAGAATAAGAGTAGAAGTAAATCAAGGATGAGGGATATCAAATTCCATTATTGTCACAAGAACGAACATATGAAGAAAGACTGTTATGCATTAAAGAATGCTAAAGGTAAAGGACAAAATGTCGATGGGTATCTTAAATAGTTACCTGCACCATCTACTTTGACTGTGAAGATTGAAGAAATTATTGCTATTTCTGATGATGCTGATGTGTTTACACTTGATAGTATTGTGCCAGCTGAGGCTCTTATGGCTGATTCTCTTTCCCACACCTGGTTGTTAGATTCTGGTGCTTTTTTCCATGTGACACCACACAGAGAATGATTCTCTAATTATGCTGCAAAGTCTCTTGGTACCATGAGACTTGGTGACTCTTACCAGTGTGATGTTGTGGGGATTGGAGATGTGGTTGTGCAGTTCATTGATGGTTCAAAATTTACTATGCATAATGTACGCCATGTACCTCAACTATCAGGCAGTTTGATGTCAGTTGGTCAACTTGATGACCTTGATTACAAGGTGGTCTTCTATGCTTAGTCCTTTTGTATATCAAAGGGCAATATGGTTATTGCAAAAGGAAGCAAAGTTGGATCACTTTATCCTTTATTTTTATTACAGAAAGAACACTTGTTAGGTGTTACTGAGGAGCCTATGGCTTGTATTTGGCATGGTCGTTTGGGCCATATATCTCGTAGTGGAATGGTAAATCTTTCTCGTTCTGGCTACTTACCTGTGTTATCTTTCTCAGATTTTTCCTTTTGTGAGCATTGTCAATATGGAAAGTGAACGAGAAAGGTGCATAGAATGCACATTGACTCTTCAATTCAGCCTTTAGATCTCATTCATACAGATGTGTGTGGTTCTATGCCCACTAGGTCCTTAGGTGGTTCTCTTTACTTTGTCCCTTTCATAGATGATGCTACTCAAAAAGTCTGGGTATCCTCTCAAATCAAAGGATGAGGTATTCCCTACTTTCAAAAAATGGCTTGCTTAAGTTGAGACTGAAAAAGGAACTAAGCTTAAGGCTTTATGTTCAGATAATGGGGGTGAGTATACCTCACGTGAATTCAGAATTTTCTATCAGTCTAGAGGGATTCATAGGGAGTTTATAGCTCCTTATACACCAGTACAAAATGGTGTAGCTGAGAGGATGAATAGAACTATTCAAGATAGAGTAGTCTCTATGTTGGATCATGCAAACCTCTCACAAGATTTTTGGGTAGAAGCAGTATTGACTATAGTTCATGTGATTAACCTTTCACCTAGTATTGCCAAAGCTTTGAAAGTGGCACAAGAGTTATGGATAGGGAAGCCACCATATATGATAATCTTTGAGTTTTTGGGTGTGAAGCATATGTTCATATACCCAAGAATCTTATACAAAAGTTGGACCATAAGTCAAAGAAATGAATTTTTCTTGGATATGGTCGAGACCGACAATTTGGATATCGCTTATGGGATCTTGAAAAATGGTCAGTGATCAAAATTAGTGATGTTGTTTTCAATGGTCTATGATGCATAAAAATCCCATTAAGAAGGTTGAAGTGAGAAGAGTGCTGTTTGAGGAAACTAGTCCTCCGGTTAGCATTCATAAAAATTCTGCACATAGGGATGTTCAAGAGAATGTCCATTCAGATCAGCCTGCACATATTCCTCTTCAGCAACCATTGAGATGTTCTGCACGTGTCTCACATCCACCTGATAGATATGTTCCAGGTTTAGATTTTGTTATGCTAACGAACGTTGGTGAGCCTTCTTGCTACAAAGAGGCTATGCAAACAGAGGATCATGTCAAGTGGGAGCGTGCCATGAAGAGTGAGGTGGATTCTATTCACAAGAATGGTACTTGGGATTTAGTACCTTTGCCAAAGGGCAGGAAAGATTTTCCATGTAAATGGGTATATAAGCTGAAATTCACATCAGATAGTGCTTCTCCAAAATATAAAGCACGACTTGTTGCAAAGGGTTTTAGGCAACAACATGGTGTTGATTTTGAGGAAATCTTCTTTCCAGTGGTCAAGATGACTACTTTGTGCATTTTGCTTGGGTTTGTTGCAATGGAGAACTTAGAGCTAGTCCAATGGATGTGAAAACTATATTCTATATGGAGATCTTACAGATGAGATCTATATGGAACAACCACAGGGTTATGTATTTCCTTGCAATGGAGAAGTTAGAGCTAGTCCAATGGATGTGAAAACTATATTCTTGCATGGAGATCTTACAGATGAGATCTATATGGAACAACCATAGGGTCATGTATTTCCTTGTATGGATTTAAACAGTCTCCTAGACAATGGTACCAAAAGTTTGATGCTTTTATGGAGACCCAAGGCTATTCTCGAAGCAATGAGGATCATTGTCTCTACACAAAGAGATGCTTAGATGGAAGCTTGATATGCTTGATACTTTATGTTGATGATATGTTGATTGCTGGGAAGTCCTCCTATGACTTGACAATTCTCAAAAGGAAGTTGAGTCAAACATTTGATATGAAGGATTTGGTGGATGCCAAACATATTCTTGGCATGTGCATTACACGTGATAGGAGTAAAAGATGCATATACTTGTCTCAAAGTGAGTACATATCCAAAGTACTTCACAAGTTCAATATACAGGGTGGAAAAGCATTGAGTACACCTTTACCCACATATGTGAAATTGAGCAAGGACGATTGCCCCAAATCAGATGAGGAAAAGGAATTCATGACCAAAATTCCCTATCAGTCTGCCGTTGGTAGTCTCATGTATGCTATGGTAGCTACGAGACCAGACATTGCATTTGGAGTGGGAGTTAAGAGCAGATATATGTCTAATCCTATCAAGAAACATTGGGAAGCGGTTAAGATGATTTTGAGATATCTGAGTGGCACTAAGGAAAAGTGTCTATGCTTAGGTAGAGGGAAAGCATCCATTATTGGGTACACAAATTTTGAATATGCTGGTTGTGTAGACAATCATAAGTCTACATCATGGTACATTTTTCATTTTGTTCGTGGTGCTATCTCTTGGAGATCTCGCCTTCAAGAATGTACAACTGTTTCCACCACAATAGCACAGTATGTTGCAGCAAGTGAGGCATGTAAGGAAGCATTGTGGCTTTCTCATCTTGCTTGTGATATGGGTTTACCTCAACATGTACCTCGTTTGCTCAGTGATAGTCAGAGTGCCATTGCTTTGGCTAAGAATTTAGTCTATCATGCAAAGACCAAGCACATTGAGGTGAGGTATCACTTCATTAGAGATGTCTTATCCACTGAGCACATTATTCTTGAGAAGGTTCACACTCGAGATAATGTTGCAGATGCTTTGACTAAAGCTCTACCACAGGATAGCTTTCGACACTGCTGTCAATTGATGGGGGTTACTTGATTCATGATCTTACATAGTCACTTGTATACTCTGTAACATGCCCATCAGGTGGGAGGTATAGTTTGTATACTTAAACTTAGGTATTCTTTATCATTCTTTATTTTTCTCCCATAGTTACTTTGGCCATATTGGACTTTAGTGGGAGATTGTTACCGTTAGTGTCCATGTGAAAGGCCAAATGGCCATTGGACACTTATTTGTATATGTTCTTTAATAAAACATATAGTGGCCTGATCAACCATATAGTGGCCATTGTAAGACCTAAGAAACTCTGTCTTCGTGCTCCCTGTGTATTGTGTTTTCTCTGTATTCTACGTCTCTGTGCGAAGTACTGTGGGCGGCCTTAGGAGCTTAGATTTGTACTCTGAGGATATTGGCGTGGAGCTTGCAGGAAGGAGAGCACACTGTGGTGCATCGTCATCGAATTACTTCACACCTATCTAACTCATCCAAGTGAAAGTTGTGAAAATGGATACTCACACAGAGAGAAATCAATCAGGGAAATTCACTATGTACCTCAAGTTATTGCAGCAACACACAGAGAGTAAGTAATCAAGATGTATGAATCATAATGTGTATTAATATTGCACATATGATACAAAGAAATTGTGGAAGACTACTCTTATATGAAGTGAGCACAGTGTATGCTCAAAGATTCAACTCAATCATAAAGGAATAGGCTTCATATCCCACAACTAAGAGGTAGATGTATTTATACATGAATTTGAATTTGAATATGATGCATCATCCACCTAAAATTGATCCTAGACTTTAGTGATGATTTAAATTTGATTCCCTACTAACAAGGTCATGTAATTTGACTTCCTCAATCTATGAGATTCCTCTTCTACTTTTAGCTTTTACATATGACCAAGATAATTACATGAGTTTTAATCTTTGAAGTCTTACAAAGATGTGGCCACATGACCATATATGTATGAGCTAGATTATGAGAGTAGTTCATAGAAAAAGCTTTTAGGCTTGCTTATTGCACCAACAGCTCCCTCTTAAGATTATGAAGATTGAATCTTTAATCCTTGAAAATCTCTTGCAATCAATTCACTGATTTGAATATGTTTATCTTGCAATCGAGTCATTGATTTGAGTATGTTTATCCAAAGTGAAAGCTATCATGTTTGCACATTATTGATGAGTTGACAAAAAAGATAATTGAATCTTCTTACTTGTAATATTTTCCCTAACATAATGATAATACACTTCTATGTGTTTAGTCCTGGCATGATAGATTGGGTTAGTAGCAAGATGCAATGAATTGATATTATCCCCAAAGATATAAGGATTAGATGACTGAATACCTAAATCATAGTATAGGTTCGTAATCCACATTGCTTCCTGATTTGCATTTGCAAGTCCTCAATATTTAGCATGTTGATGAGATTGCAATAGTGGGTTTTGTCTTTGAATACAACAAAATCAAATTTTCACTTGCAAAGGAGAGGTACCCAGATGTGCTTCTTCTATCATCTTTGGAGCCTACCCAATTCACATAAGAGCATAGCTTGATGTCTATATCACATGTGTAAGGATAGTACAAAACTTCATTGATACTTCTCTTCAAATATTTGAGGATCCTTTTTGTTGCTTCCATGTGAGGTTTCCTTGTTGTATACATGAACTGGCGTAAGAAGCTTACATCATAGAAAATGTCCACTCTGGCTACAAACTAGACTCTAATAGATAGTTATAGCTTCAATTTCTCACCTTCATGAGCACTTCGCTTCAAGTTCATCTCTATTGGAGTACCTGCAACCTTTGAATTCTCCATTTTGGATTTGACAAGCATGTCTTTTGTAATAAAGTGATAGGTAGGAGATGGTTGAACCACACTGTTGATAGATTGGAGATGGTTAAACTACACCCTAAGAGAGAGGATTAGGAAGTAATCCTCAACCATGGTTTTTGGGGCAAGTAGTTAGCCCATGACATTCGTAACCAAGAGGTTGTGAGTTCAAATCTCCTAACCAAGAGGTTGTGAGGTTGGGGTTAGCCCAACACATGGTGGTGGTTGTAATTTGTCGATCTCTTGCATTGGTATCAAAACCCAAGAAGTAGGCTTGGGAAAGGTTGATTGACCCAATGACCTCTAAAAAAGACGCTTGGGGACTCTATCATGTGAAAGGGTAGGAATTGGGAAGGTGGTGCTTTGAGAATTCCAACCAACAAAGATCGGAGTGTATCTGTCAATCCATAGGTTAGATTGAGGTGTGTAAGATACCTTGGAAAGCTCTCAAAATGATCTAATGAAGTAGCATGGAAGTGTCAAGTCCTTGGAAAACCTTGGGTGTCCATTGATTGAGTTTTGAAGATAGTGAACATGGGTGAGAAGGAGCTTCAAGATATTAAGGTTGAGAGTAGGGTTCAAGAGACCAAGGATGCGAACAAGGTCTAAGAAACTATGCAAGGTTGAGGAAATCAATTCAAGGGTACCAATGAAGCTCAAGAATTGATCAACGAGGCTAGAGGGATACTTGAGTAGATCATTGAAGACAATGATTAGCTAAGGGGAGAAGAATGTAATAAAGTGATAGGTAGGAGATGGTTGGACCATACCGTTGATAGATAGATGGTTTAACTACACCTAAGAGAGAGGATTAAGAAGTAATCCTCAACCATGGCTTTTGGGGCAAGTGGTTAGCCCATCACATTCCTAACCAAGAGCTTGTGAGTTTAAATCTCCTATAGTTCATTACATCTTTGATGTACTTCCTTTGAGTAAGGTACATACCTTTTTTTGTATATACTAATTCAAATCCTATGAAGTACCTAGCTCATTGATTTTGAACTCCTCTTTCGTCTGAAGCTTGATCTCTATAATTCCTTCAGTGTCATTACCTGTAATTATAATTTCATCAACATATACACATAGATATATGACTTCTAATCAGTTTCTCTTGATGAAGAGGGAAGGATCTGCTTTGCTTACATTGAATCTCTTATCCTGTAAATAGGTAACTAGTTTGTGATTCCAAGCCCTAGGTGCTTGCCTCAAGCTTCAATTATTCATCTCAGCTCCAAAAATCAAATGTCTTTCTTGAACTTTGCTAACTTCATTGAGTCCAAAGATTTGGTGAACATGTCAGCACATCGGTCCTTGGTACTTATATGTTGCACTTGAGCTTCTTTAGCCAACACCTTCTCTCTAATGTAATGATAATGTACCTCTATGTGTTTGCTTCTAGCATGGAACATGTGATTGCAAGATAGGTAACATGCTACTCATATTTTTACACATGATTGGAAATCAATTAACCTACAAAATTAACTCAAACATTAGCTTCTTGAACCACATAAGCTTAGAAGTCACTTGAGCTAATGACTTATATCTAGCTTCAATGGATAGAGGACAACTCTAGGTTGCTTCTTTGCCAAGCATCATTGCATATCCACTTGTGCTTCTTCTATCCTCTTTGGATCCAACCCCATCGACATATGTATAGGCTTTAACCTACAATTCATCTTCAAATGGATAAAAAATATACCTTCATTGAGTGTACCCTTGAGGTATCTGAGTACGCTCTTTGCTGCAAGTAGATATGGAACTCTAGGTGTGTGCATGAATTGAGAAAGCATGTGTTGGGATTTTATGAAGCCGCAAACAAGGTATTTTCTTGCAACTAAGTTACTTCCATTCATTATCTTTTTGGGAAAACTCTGCTAACCTGAGGCTTACAAACATGCACAAATGGAGTCGTTTCCTGGTCTGATTCCCTTTCTTTTTTTTTATTTTTCATTCTCACTTCCTTACGAGACTTTTGCTAAAGCTCACAAATCGCTCATCTCTTGCTCGCAAGTCATTCCCACTTCTCTCCTCGTCTCTCACTTATCAGATCTCCCTCAGTAAATCCCCACTAGTGCTTACTTCTCGCTCTTACCTTCACCCCTCACTCGTTCTTCCAACTTACTCACCTCTGGACCTCAATTTCTCTTTTTATTGTTGCTATGTGTTCAATCCCTCACACTTACACATTTGACCCCGTATTAATGCTCCTATGCAACCACACACTTTTCACATATGCACAAACTTAGAAAAACAAAATGAGAGGATTGGGCACTTGCAATCGGACAAGCAAATATCTAGGCCCTCGCGATCAAGAACTCAACAACCAAGCATTATCACTTGCACTTACTTAGACTCACTTACTCAACTACATACCCACATACTCTAGCAAGCACAAATTTCCTCCTCACTAAACTCAACCTCATACAATGAGACAGTCAAACCCACTTAGGTACTCACCCCACTCAAGCAACCTTACACATGCAACGTGCGCTCACACTCAGACATACTAACATGCAAATGCCTACACTCCCACACTTTGTCACTCTCATACACTCAAACACTCCCACACTCATGCATGCACTCTCATGCACAACCGCTCTTTTTCACTCTCTTCCTTTCTTCCCACATTCTTCACCCACACTTACTCTCATACATATACCCACACATTCACTTTTTCCCACCTTGTGCCAAAACGGGTCGATCACAAGGGATGTGCACAAACTGATCATGGTCCCAAGGGCTAAGGTCACAGATGGGGAGCAACCAAGAAAGATGGATCTTACTTTCCGTCTCCGTCCTCAAGTAAGCTCATTTGCTTCATATGAGCAGTTCTAGACTTTTCAAGCCTAATCGGCTAATTTCTCAAAGATGTGGCCCGAGAATATGGAGCAGCAAAGGCAGATACTTCACCAACAATTGGTATTATGGCCTATCTCAGCATCTCTAAACGTGTGGCAACAGAGGGTGGTTTCCACACTCTTGTGCTGTAGTTAACAGCTCTGTTGGTCCTCAGGTTTCTAACCACAGTTAATATCCACGGTTCCAGAGAGGCCTCACCTAGAACTCTTCTATCTCTAGGAGTGCAACATTACCCTCTCCTTTAGAAGGGCATTAGAAGACATGCGTGTTTATCGACCTGAACGTGCTGGTTCATAGTGAAAAATATCCAGCTCGGAACAAGCCATCTTCATAATTGCATTCACCAATAATCACGTACGCATAATTAGTAAATTCAGAAACTCCGAGTAAGTTTCCGTGCAGGAAGAAGCATACCAACTCAAGTTTAATTCAACACAAGAAAACAAAAAAAACATACATTGCAGGTTATAATTTCCCTTTCCTACTTGCATGAAGCAAATTTACAAGTTTTGAAGTCCTAAGGGAAGACAAGATTTGCAGCCAAGCATTTAATGGTCCCCTATTGCAGGTCATATTTCCACCAGGATGTATTCCCTCCACAGCGTTTCAGCTATTCTCTCATTCAAATAAAAACATGTGACAGAGACCTTCATATTTTCGGTAATCAATTCTACTTGATTTGGATGGTGCTCGTTCTGGAATGAATCTATGACACTATCTTCAATAATATCAAATTTTTTTTCTTGATGAATAGCGCAACTAAGAGTTTGCATATTCAACATGCACCATGTTACACATAAGCTTCTGTAAAAAAACAATAGGGATACCTCAACATCAATACAACATGGTTTGATTTCTACTATCATTTCCCCATTAGATAGCAATATGCTTCAATCTCAAAGACAAACCATGTGATCTTGTTCCCCTCATTGATGACGACTCTCTTTCAAGATGACTGCAATGGCCTTGATGTGTGATCGAAGTGACCTACAATCAAAATTTGAGCCAGTCTCATGCTTTACGATGCTTGTACAACCACCAAGAGGAAAAAAATGAAGAAGTCATGCTGCTGCTGTGAACCTCCCCTCACTCATCTGGCAGAGATCAAACCTCCCCTTCAACGCCTGTTACAAGAGATGAGAACAACAACGGCTTCTGTTGCTAGACATGCACACTTTCCCAAAAACAGTCTTCCCCTTCACCTGCATGTCAAGAAGAATCCCCAACAACATGGGAAGAAGAACCTCTCTGAGAATGAACAAAATGAGTCCCTTCCCCAAATGATATGATGAGCTTCAAGAGAACTCCGTCCCCCACTCAGTTCAGTTATCCCTATGGGCTTCAACCTTCCTCACCACATGGTCCTTCCTCCCATCCTTGGCACGACAGGCCTGTGAGTGTGTGCTCTTCGAACAAGGCTGAGGTCATCCGCTAAAGAGGTGATAACACCTTGAGAGAACCCTCCCTTCTTCTTTTACTCGTGCAGGAAAGAATGCCCCAAACTACTTCTTCTCCCTTCTTCACCTGTCGGGAGCTGCCTGTGTTGCCTTGTGTGTTGATATATTTAGGTAGTGATGTGTGTGAACACTCTAGGACCGCCGGGGCACTTTTTTCCCTCTTTAGGAGGTTTTTTTCCCCCGGCTTGTATATACGCCTATTTGCCCTAATGGGCTACTTATCTTTGTACATTCTCTAGTAATACATTCAGTCTTGTGTGTTGTGCTCCAAGCTTCTTCTTCTTCCTTGTGCTGTTCGCGTGCTTCCGCAGACGTCCAACTCCAACAATTGGTATCAGAGCAGGTCGTCGCTTCTTCTAGGGCGCCGTCGACACTCCTCCGTTTGCAGTCTCAGATTCGCACGAAATTTGGTGAGCATACTCAGGGTGTTTCCGTTGAGCTCGTTTCGGCCTCCGAACGCACTATCGCAGCGCTTGTGCAGGCTATTTCGTCCTTTTGTGCCAAAGGTATATACCAGTTTCTGTTCGCCAGTTTAAGCGTCTCGAAGTCTGCTACAGGTCTAGCAGAACTCGTTTGGGCAGTTCCGTTCAACTTTTTTAGATACAGTCAATTTTCTGCATCAAGGTATTTTAGTCACCGGCCATGGCTGAAAGCAGTGATGTATTCCGTATGTTGGCTGTTGAGGATAAGTTGGATGGTACCAACTACCCATTATGGGCTTATATGATGCGACATGTACTGGTTGCAAAAGGATTGTGGAACATTGTACAGGGTGTTGAAAGACGTCCTGTTACACCTGTAACGACAGGTACTGCAAATACAGGTGTTGGAGCTGATGAAGATGGTGTCGAAGATGATATTCCGCAGATTCCTGTTCGTGCTGCTGTTTCTGTTGCACCTACTGCAGAGCAGATTCGTTGGGATGGCAGAGATGCCCAGGCACATGCATTGATAGCTTTGTCTGTCAAACGTGCCATTATTCCTCACATTCGCTCTTGCAGAACAGCAAAGGATGCTTGGGATACACTTACCACTTTGTACCAGGCTAGGAATGAGGCTCGTGTTGCTTACCTCCGAAAACAGTTGGAGAGTGAGCACATGAATGAAGGTGATTCTATGGACAGTTTTCTTACAAAGATCAAAGACCTGAAGGAACAATTGATTTCTGCTGATGAGGTTATACCAGATAGCTCACTTGTGCAGACCGTTCTGAATGGTCTTCCTGATTCATATCAGAGTTTTGCCTCTACTCTTCGGTTGATGATGAAAGGCAATCCGAATGCCTTGTCATTTGAGGAATTAGTCTCTGTTCTGTTGCAGGAAGATCAGTCCAGGCAGAACAGGTCCATTATGCGTGTTGCAGATCAAGCTTTCCTGGCTAGTCAGAAGGGCAAAGGAAAATGGAGCTCTTCTACTAGTAAGCAGAAATCTGCAAATGCTGCACATTCGAAGAACCAAGACAAAGATGAGAAAAAATCAGAAAAGCAGAAATTGTTTTGTAAGTACTGTAAAGGTAATGATCATATCATAAAGAACTGTCCAAAACTGGCTGCTAAAGAGGCAAAGAAGAAAGAGGCTGGAATGGTTGTTGCAGAGGCCTCTACACCAAAAACAGAGTCTGCAAATCTTGTGCAGGAAGAAGAATGGGCGTTTACCACTGTCTGCAGTTTTGACCCATCTTCTCATGATCAGTGCATGTCTGTAGTAGACTCAGATGTTTGGTATTTTGACAGTGGGGCAACCAAACATATTACCTCGCAGCGCAGTTTCTTCTCTTCACTTGAGCCTGCTCCTACAGGGAATACTGTCACATGCGCCAATAACTCCTCTTATCCTGTTATGGGAGTTGGTAAGATCATTCTGACTACTGCTGATGGTAGTTCTTTCACTTTGTCAGATGCTTTATTTGTGCCAGGGATCAAAAAGAATCTGTTATCAGTTTCTGCATTAGCCAAGATTGGCTTGGTTGTGAAATTTGTTGATGACAGGTGTACAGTCCATGATCTCTCAAATGGCGATGTGATTATTGCTTCTGGCATTTTATGTCGTGGGCTGTATAAGCTCATAGACTATGAAAGATCTGTGAATGATTCGGCATGTGCAGTTCATGATTCTCAGGCTATGTCAGATGCAAAGCTTTGGCATGCACGCTTTGGTCATCTGAATTTTGCTAGTTTGTTACGCCTGCAGAAATCTGAAATGGTGTCCTCTTTGCCCAAACTTGAGGCACCTGGAAAACATGTTTGTGAAGGCTGTATTTTGGGCAAAATGCAGCGTTCTTCCTTTCCAAAAGATGGTTCAGTTCGGGCTACGCAGAAATTGCAGCTTGTACATAGTGATGTCTGTGGTCCTATGCAGACACCCTCTTTTGGAAATTACCTTTACTTCGTGACTTTCATTGATGATTTTTCCAGGCATGCATGGGTATATCCACTCAAAGCAAAATCCGAAGTGTTCATGTGCTTCAAACAGTTTTTGGTTTTGGCTGAAAATCTGTCAGCATGTAAAATGGGCACCCTCCGCTCTGATCGAGGGGGGGAGTATATGTCTTCAGATTTTAATGCATTTCTGGCTGAACGTGGGATAAAACACCAGTGTACAGTGCCGTATACACCTCAACAGAATGGAGTTGCTGAACGAAAGAACAGGTCACTCATGGAGATGGCGAGGTGCATGGTCAAAAGTCAGGCTTTACCACATAGTTTCTGGCTTGAGGCTGTCATGTGTGCAGCATATGTACTGAACAGGTGTCCCACTAAAGCGTTGCAGTCTATCACTCCATATGAGGCTTGGCATGACCGCAAGCCATCTGTTGCTCATCTGCGTGTTTTTGGTTGTTTGGCATATGCATTAGTGCCTGAACAACATCGCAGAAAATTGGATGATAAGGCAGTAAAATGTATTTTTGTTGGGTACAGTTCTGAAAGTAAAGGCTATCGTTTGTATCATCCACAGACTAAACGCATTCTGGTTAGCCGTGATGTTGTCTTTGTAGAAGATGCTATTCAGCCATTGCTTTCATGTACTAAGGAGACATCTGTTAGCTCCAAAGACATGTATGATACTTTGATGCCTCTTTTTACAGGTGGACAGGCTAGTGCTGGTCCTAATGAGGCAACTTCTCAGCCTTTGCAGGTTTCATATGATGATGCAGATCATTCCATTTCTGATGCAGATTTACATGATGCACTTGTTGATGAGAGAGCTGATATTGAGCAGGCAAAAACTATGCCAAAATGGCTGGTGCAGACTTTGCGTGACAGCAAATTAGATGCACCTTTGTCATATCGTACTCGTTCAGGCTCTCATAGTGCCTCCTTTGCATCAGATTGCTATGCTATGGCTGCATCTAGTCTCTGTGATGAGAATGAGCCTGTTTCTTTTGATGAAGCACAAAATTCAGAAAATTGGATGGCTGCTATGCAATCTGAATATGATGCTATAATGAAGAATGGTACATGGTCTTTATGTGACTTGCCTCCTGGCAAGAAGGCCATTGGCACTAAGTGGGTATACAAGCTGAAGCGTAAACCTGATGGTACAGTTGACAGGTATAAGGCTAGGCTTGTTGCAAAGGGTTATGCGCAGGAAAGAGGCATTGATTTTGATGAGACCTTTGCACCTACATGCCGTATGACTACTGTTCGGAGCATTTGTGCACTTGCAGCCCATCATGGTTGGAATGTACATCAGTTGGACATTAAAACAGCATTTCTGAATGGTGACTTGCATGAAGAAGTGTATGTTTTTCAGCCCCGTGGCTTTGTGCAGAAAGGGCATGAAAACCAGGTGTGCAGGTTAAAGAAGGCGTTATATGGTTTAAAGCAAGCACCACGTGCTTGGTATGAGAAGATACATGCCTATCTGATTGCGCATGGTTTTGAGAACAGTCCAACTGAAAGCACCTTATATGTTAAACGTGCTAATGATGTGCTTCTGATCATTGTTGTCTATGTTGATGACATGCTGCTCACTGGTCCTATTGAGACACATATTGCTGATTTTAAGGCTGATTTGCATGCCTCATTTGAGATGTCTGATTTGGGGCATTTGCATCACTATTTGGGCATTCAGTTTATGCACGTTGATGGTGGAATGGCTTTGTGTCAAACAAAATATATTGACACATTATTGCAGCGTTTTGGCCTTGAAGACTGTAAGCCTATTGCCACTCCTATGGAGACAGGTTTACGATTGAGTCTTCATGATGCTGGAGATGCATTTGATGCTGTTCTCTATCAGCAGGCTGTTGGATGCTTGCTTTACTTATGCATTACTCGGCCAGATATTCAGTTTGCTGTCTCACAGATGAGCAGGTTTATGCATTGCCCAGGAGTCACGCATTGGAAAGCGGTTAAGCGCATCTTTCGCTACTTGAGTGGTACTCGGCTACTTGGGTTGTTTTATCCCAAGGGGGGATCACTACCGCCAGATTTGCATGCTTTTTCTGACTCAGATTGGGCTGGTTGCTATGACACTCGTGTGTCCACCAGTGGTTTTTGCTTCATGCTTGGTAGCTCATGTATATCTTGGTTGAGCAAGAAGCAGCCTACTGTGGCCACTTCCAGTTGTGAGGCTGAGTATAGGGCAGCTTTCACAGCTACTGTTGAGTGTGTGTGGCTCAGACGCCTTATGGCTGATTTGGGTGTTGGACAGTCTTCTGCCACCACCATCTTCACTGACAGTCAGAGCGCATTGGCAGTTGCGAGGAACCCAGTGTTCCATGCTCGCACTAAGCACATTGAGGTGCATTATCACTATGTCAGGGAGAGGTTCTCTGCTGGGGAGATCAGCTTGGCATATGTGCCCACGCAGGAGAACATTGCAGACCTTTTCACGAAGGCTCTGCCTAGGGAGAAGTTTGAAGCTTTCCGCAAAGCTTTGGGCTTACTTCCTTTTGTGGAGTGATTTCCACATAGCTTGGCACTTCCTTATACATGAGTGCCAGCTCCTTGTTCACCGCATCACTCCCAGGGGGGATTTGTTGATATATTTAGGTAGTGATGTGTGTGAACACTCTAGGACCGCCGGGGCACTTTTTTCCCTCTTTAGGAGGTTTTTTTCCCCCGGCTTGTATATACGCCTATTTGCCCTAATGGGCTACTTATCTTTGTACATTCTCTAGTAATACATTCAGTCTTGTGTGTTGTGCTCCAAGCTTCTTCTTCTTCCTTGTGCTGTTCGCGTGCTTCCGCAGACGTCCAACTCCAACATTGTGTACACTCATGAGGCCTTCAATGCACCTGTAGCCTTCCCTTCCAGAATAACTATGGTCTAGCTTCATCCCTTCTGCTTTGCAACCTCCCCTCGAGCGTGTGCAGCGTCAGTCTTTCATTGGCTGCCAGAAATGAATAGTGACAAAGTTCCCAATAATCCCCCCCCTGAGATCTTTTTGCTGATTTACATGTACTTTCTCTATGATGTCTTCACGCATCTTCTGCCCATTGTTCTAGAAGGAGCAAAGAGGAGGATTCTCGTTTTGCTATCATTGATGGTGCATAAGAATAAGACCACAGTAAAGTTATTCAAATGATGAATAGAAAGAAAAAAATCATCTTTCCTCCATAACAGAAGTTGGTAGCAATACACGCTTCATCAAATACTTGGTTGCAGAGAAGTAGCCCCAAAAGTTTTTGGAAATTCATGCCGATTTAGCAGCTCCCCCCTTTTCGCTCTCTTCTATGTGCCTGCATACATCAAGAGACCCCCCCCCCCCATGATAGTGGAGCTCGACTCCTCTTCCACGGTCTGCTGAGAGCTCCCGTACCTGTAGAGACACGAAAAAAATGAAAACCTAAAGAGAGAGAGCGGTCCTTTTCGTAGCCTCATTATTAATTGACTTGATATCCTTGTAGGGATTCAGATTGTAGAGATTCAGATGATTAGTGAAATTATGCACTAAACATGAAGTAAAAACTGCCTTCAAAAATCCAAAATGTTATATTCTAATGGGAGTCACTCAGAATTCTGAGAACAGATACAACAAAGCCCTTCTGATGGCAAGATAAGAGCAATCCCTTTCTTCAACGAGGTGCAATTGTAGTATCCCCAAGCTCTACTTTTACATCACTCAGAGCCTCCCATGAAACACCACTTCTAATGCTGGACTCTTTTCCTTCTGATGATGGTACAGACTGCAAGGGTGTATGCACATAATGTACTTGAGGAGGTATTAAACCTGACAATAATTGCTCCAATTTACTTGTAATAGCCTGCACTCTGGGCCTGTCACCCCTTTCAAAAGCACTATAGTCCATAGCTATCTCTGTAACCCGTGCATAGACTTCAGCTGGATAATTTTTCCCCATTCGTGGATCTATGATAGCATGAATACCCTTCCTTACTATCCTTGGCTTGAACCATCCAACAAGATTGTACTCTTCAAGGCGTTTATGGCCGATGGAGAGCTTCTCTATGTCACCACATTCGATTGAATTTATCACTGCTGAGCAACATCTCTCCTTGCAAGACACCTGGAATCAACATGTGATCTGCGAAATGCAATACATCAGTGCACAAAAATCAATAATTTTATGAGCTAACAACACACCAACTATATATGCTAGATCTCCTCTAGTAATAGTGGCATAGTTTAATGATCCAACCATAAACCTCTATGGAAGTGGATCTTGTACTTCATTACCTTCCATTGAATTCAATTTTGTATTCACCTCCATAAGATTGCTCAGTGGTTTGCATCTTGTAAGTCCACACTTCTTCAAAACATCCAAAATGCACTTCTCCGCATAAGCCAAATGCCATTGTCTTTATACATTACATGAACACCTAGAAAGCACCTTATATATCCAAGGTCTGAGATCTTAAACGCCTTCTCAAGCTATCCAAGGTTTGAGATCTTAAACGCCTTCTCAAGCTGCCTTTTGATGTCCTTGATACCTTCTTCATGATTTCCTATAATGATTAGTTCATCTACATATACACACAAGTAGAGAGATAGTTCATTCCTTCTTTTAAAACAATGATGGATCTGCTTTGCGTTGATTGTATCCACAACTAATTAGATACTCATAAGTCTTTTTTTCCAAGCCCATGGGGCTTTTTTGAGAACATATAATGTTTCCTTCAACCCATAAACATAACCATCCTTGAATTTATCTTTAAACCCTAATGGTTGGTCCATGTATACAATTTCCTCTAGTTCTCCATCGAGGAATGAAATATTCAATCAAGTTCATAAATCTTCCGATTCTTGCTTGCTGTAATTGCAATGATGGCTCTGATAATAGTCATCTTAGGCACATGGCTAAAGGTGTCCTCATAGTCCAATCCATAAGTGCGAGCAAATCCTTTGGCTAAAAGCCTAGCTTTATATCTAGCAATACTTCCATTTGAATGTTTCTTAACTTTATAAACCCACTTGTTTCCAGTTAACTTCATATGTTTCTTCCTTGGTACAAGAGCCCAAGCATTATTTTCTTCCAAAGCCTTGAACTCCTCTTGCATAGAATCTTTCCACTCCTTGCATGTGTTAGCTTCTTCAAAACATTTGGGTTCTTCAATAGCCTTGCTCATATAAGCATAATGTCTAACTATAAATGAATTATAGGTAAGTTTTTCAACTCGATGCCTTACCCTATCAACTTTCCTTATCTCATCATTCCATTGGTTTGGATCTTTGTTGTTGATCTTTGAGCTCTCCCCCTTCTTCTCATGATGGTGTGAGTTGAGCTCAATCCATAGATCTTCTTCTATATCTATGATTTTGGCTTTGCCATTGCTTCTTGCATCACCTAATTGACCTTATGTAGCTACTTCTATCCCATGATAGCTCAGCACTTGACTCTCAGGTTCCACTAACAACCATGCTTTCTAGTTCATCCCTTGTTGTCTTCTTCTCTTCAACTTCATTATCCTGCATAGATACATTTGAGGCATATGAAGGTAACATTTCATCAAATCTGACATCTCTTCATACTTTTAGTTCCTTTGTTATAGGTTTATAACACCTATAGCCCTTCTACTCACGTGCATATCCTATAAAGACAAATATTTCTTATCTATCATCAATCTTGGTCCTTAATTCATTTGGAATCAACACATAGAGAGTACAACCAAAGACTCTCAAGTGTGAAACATCTAGCTTTCTATTGTACCAAGCTTCATAAGGTGTAGTAGCATGTATAGGTGATGTGGGAGCTCTGTTCATGATGTAAATAAATGCGGTTGTGGCATCATCCTAGTAACAATTAGGCATACTCATCTCCTTCATTATTACCCTCGCACATTCTGCAATAGACCTATTCTTCCTTTCTGCTACACCATTTTGTTGTTGTGTATACGTGCACATGATTTTCCTTTCGATACCATTACTTTCCTAGAAATCAGAAAACTCATGAGAGAAGTATTTGCCCCCTCCATCTGACCTAATAGAATTGATGTACCTATCACATTCTCTTTCAACCATAACCTTGAACTTCTTGAAATAATAAAATATATCTAATTTATGTCTCATACAATAGAGACAAGTCATCCTTGTACAACCATCTATGAAAGTCACAAAATATCTATTAACTCTAATTGAGTTTTCCTTTGTTGGTCCACAACCATCTATATGAATGAGGCCAATAACATCACCTACATGTAAAATAGCATGATGAGTATAATCACCTATCCCTACATGTCCTTTGGTTGATGGCACCTACATTTTTTGAAAGAAACTCCTTGTTGCAACTTATGTGGTTGCTAAACTCACTATCAATGTACCAAGTATTTGATCCTTGTGTGTTGTAGTCACTTGGTTGATGGCACTTGCATGTTTGAGAAGAATGCATTGTTGCAAATCATGTGGTTGTGACACTCACTATTAGTGAAGCAAGTATTTGATTCTTGTGTCTTGTAGTCACTCATCTGCATCAAACCTATTATACTTTCATTTTCATGTGAAGTAGATGCATAATTACCTTGACATTTATAGGTTGAATTTGTCTTCTCCCTTTGATATTAGTCTCTTGCATAGTGGCCATACTGTTAGTATATGATCAATGTCTACCCCTCATGATTGTATGCACATTTTGTAAGGCCCCCATTATGAGGAGAAGCCAAGCGTGCATGTTGAATGAAGGTCATATTGGAACATGTAAGGTTTTGTAAGGAAAGGGAGTTACTAGGGTCCCCAATTGTGGGGTTCGGGGCAGTGGTGAGTAGCCTTGGCTGGGGGATCCAAGGGGGCCAACGGGCCCCCTGGTGGGGGTCCGGGGGCAGCACCCTCGGTGCCATGGTAAAGGGAATATTCCCTGTCGGAGTCAAAAATCATTTATATTTGTTAGGTCGATTCAATTGGCCTAAACCGTATGTGGAAATTATGCGGGCGGTGGCCACCCACGCTCTATCGCCCATGTACAGCCATCCACAGAAGGCCACCCATGATCCTATATATACATGACGTGTGCACTCCCTGAGATATCAAATTGAGCCAGCATAACTCTACCTTGGATCTCCCTATGTAGAGTTGTCTAGATCACCATTTAAGCTCTACCTTGAGAGCGCATGAGTGGACAACACCATCATCTTTGTACTTGATGTTAGTAGTAAAATTTTTGAGATTCTCCTATATCTGTTATCTTCTCTACTACTGCTCCTGTGTTATATTGCGTAAATATTGTCTTACACATACTTTCCACAAATGAAGCATCCTTCTTAATTTTGATTATCTCTATTCTGATTTGACCTTCCTCCTCTTCCTTTGAACTTGTCTGTTCCTCTAAATGAAGAGTGTTTGCTCCCTTGGTCTTGATCAAAATCACCATTTGATCCTCTACCTTTTCTTCCTCTTTCTCTACCTTGATTCCTTCCTCTCCATTTGCCTTTACTTGCATAGAAGTGATAGTTCTCTTAAACCCAAGGGAAAGTTCCTTCCACCCACCTATGTTTTGTTCAACTAACTTGTACTAGGCTACTTTCTTTTACTTTGAGTCCAAAATTGCTCACAAATATATCCTCTTTTGGGATCCCTAATAGGATCACCAAAATGATGAGTCCTAATGCCAAGGAGAAAAATGATTATACAAGCCTTTATTCTGCTCAAATGCCTCGGAATCGGTCCACTTGGATTACCTAGAGGCCACAATTATCTCTCGATTGATACTCCCTTTATCTATGCACTAGCTCATGTGCTTCCCAGCAGACGCACCAAAATGATTTGTCTCTCAGTCCAAGGGAAAGTACATACACACAGTGATATTTTACCCCAACTTGCTGATGCTAGGTCAGCTTTTATCACCCTAAGTCCCCAATTTCACTCCAATGTAACCTTGGAGAAGATGGAAAAATACATGCACAACTGGATGTCCAACTCCTGTGGTGACTCCTCGCAACCTCCCTCTTTCCTTGCTCACCCTTCAGAGTCCCCTTAGATCCTCGATCTCTTTTTCACTTGCTCTTTCCCACTTCTTCTTGGACTTATTTCCCTTCGCTCACACACCTACCTTTCACACTCATGAATATCCAATTTTTCTTATCATTCCTCAATCTTATTAACCCTCTTTCTCATGTACTTCATATTTTTGTCACTCCCTCTCACTACCTCTTTTTCCTCTTTTCCGAATCCTTCTCAGTGATCCTCTTTAGAAAATGCCTATGTGCAAGATTCTTCATGACTAGCTTCGTGGTTACTATTTAATCCCAACTCGAAGGTTTCTTTAATCCATGACCATGTTGCATATAAGCTTGATAACATAATAGGACTGTAGGAAGTTTTTTATGGACTGAAACAAAAAGTCGAAGGCTCTCATCACAACTCATGTGCACTTTTGTGTAGCATCTCTCACGCTGAACTATTACTTAGCTATGTGTCATGCTATGGATGAGACAGATTCAGCAGTGTCTACTAAATATCCGAGTCACGTCATGCTCATAACTCATATAACATTAAAATTTGGAACAACTCAATAAATTTGCAACCAACATGCGAATGCATATTCATCAAGTGATAGACATTCAAGAGAAAAATCCCAAGTAGCTCCTAATCCTGTTTAGCATGCCCTCTCTACCGATGATGAATGGTTTTACTTTATGCTTCCTTACTTGTACCCAAAACTCCTCATCCACAAACAGATACCTTCCAATAAGCTTGGCAATCAATGCAACTTATTGGAATCAATACATTTGTAGATGAGGGCATTAGACTTCCACAGACGGTGAATGAACACTAGTCAAACGCCGATTTCATTCAAACACTTCATAATATGACTTCAAGTAGCCACTGATTTAGATCGATCTTTTCAAAAGATGTTGAGGGAGCTTACTCATCATACAAGGGTAATAGTGAAACAATTTAATGAGTTTCTAAGCATATACTATGCATTTCCTAAACCGAGTCATAGCGCCTTAAGGATCTTCACAGTGACACAGATTTGGAAAATTCCAATTCCATACTTTTTGAGGTTGTGCACCGCATTCATGTATTATGTCCAACATGTATATTCAAAAGCGTGTTGTACAATCAGACTTCGATAACCAATTCCAACCGAACACACAATATACTGCTCTTACCGAGTTTTTATAATCCTGCTCCAGAGATAGCTAATCGGAAGCTCACAGTATCACAGTAAAACATTAATCCAAGGTATATAGGAAGGAACTCACTGTACTTTAGCTATGTCTGGCAGTGCCCGTTTGCGAGATCATGAGGTTCAAAAATTCTCTGCTGAGAACCATGCCTACCCATTGCTCTCCATCCTCCTTATTCAACCATGGGAAGCCGAGAGAGATTGATTACAGAAAAGCTTTTTCTATGCAACAAAGCCTCTGTCCTTTGTCTTTATAAATGGGCAGCTAAAAACTCTCTTGAGAATGGCCCTCCCCTCCTTTTTGATGTGCGCAAAGACCACAGTAGCTGGTCTCTCTCTCTCTCTCTCTCTCTCTCTCTCTCTGGAGTCGACAACAGCTCCCTCCTCGTCACCAATGACTTTGCTCTCCTCAATTGTTGATCTCATTAAATATGAGGGTTCTCCTTCCAAAAACACATCAGGGCCTTAAACATTAGCACCGTTCAACTGCGACTGAGTGCACACATCCTTCAAATCATCGACATCTGAACTTTGCTATTGAAGAAATAGTGCAAGTGTCTGCCACAAAATGGCTGAAAGAAAAAACAAATCTCATCGGTTCCCTCCTCGTACCTTCCCCCCCACGTCTTTTTTTTTCGCAGATGCACACCATTCAACCGAGAAAGAGAGAGACCCTCCCAATAAAAGCCAAAAACTGTTATGTATCTCCAGCGGGTTTCGAGCTCATTACTACCTCCACTTTGTCCAAAAACCCATCCTCAATCACAGAAGGCCACAAGTATTTCGTACTGACCATAGCTGCTAGACCATCAGACCTGCCAACCCAAAAACGACTTCTGCCAAGAATGGAATGAAACGACTTTTGGCTTCTGACAGGGCTGGTATGCTCAGAAAATTTTTCATGATATTATAACAGAGAGTCATTGATCCCACTGGTTTGATACCACTTCTACTTTGGGATTACCCTTTGTCATGGCATTTGCTTCTCCTCATGATTTGACATTACTTGCAACATCTACTGCGAGCATTTTACTGGAATACAAAATGATAACCCATTTGATGCACCATCTTGGTCATCTATGTTATCGGCTTGGGTGAACGCTTGATTCCCCACTTGGACATTTTCCCAACTTCTCGAGGGTGGCAAATACTTGTCTTGCCCTTGTTACCCTTCTTTGTAGCACCCATGGTAGCAAATGTTTTTGAGCTATTAATATATGTCCCTGCATCAGAGGCCACATCCCCAAACTGCATTTGATCAAAACAAGCCAATGCTTCATCGATATGCGCGATCTCTATATATCCTACCATTAATATATTCCATGACACCACATTCCTATCCTTTCCACCACACCTGCCTCTAAGCCACCTTGATTGAAGTCAAGTGGTATGGACAAACATCTTTCTATTGAAAAATACCTGCACTTGTATGTACACTATGCAAAATGGAAGTTTATTAGTGCATAAAAACCAACTAGATCATGAGCTAACAAGAAGGCTTGGTTTTCATTGCCCTTTGCTTTTGAACCTCCATTATTCATTTCCTCAGTGACCATTAAGGCCAGCAACTCTTCAAAATCTAGAAGAGTATTTTTGACATAATCAAATGTTGCAAAAGCCTTTCAATTCTCATCACCCCTAAGCCCATTTAATGTATATAAAACTAGTCATCATCATCTATGTGACAACCTATAAAGCCTAATGCATGATTGACTTCTTTGATCTTCAAGATGTTGTCATTTATCTAGCTACTAGAGGTTTTCCTCAAGTTGTTTAGTTCATTCTTCAATTAAATCTTCCTAGCTTTAGTCGAGGTGGAGTAGAGTCTCTCTAGTGCTTCCTATACTTTCATGGAAGTATCTAAGTCTTGTATATGCCCAATCATGGCATTGCTAATGTGCTGTGAAAGTATGAAGATGACTCTCTTATCCCTTTCATTCCACTCTTTGAAATTGCTTAAATGATGATTAGGAGTTGGATTCTCTCCTAATCTAGGTCTTGCATCTATGCCATTGATGAGACCTCATAATCCATTTCCTTGAAGATAACTCAGGATCCTAACTTCCATGGCTGATAATTATTCTTGTCCAACTTCTCGATCTGAGTGTGATACGCTAATGTGATGAGTTATAATGCACTCATATACCCCTTTGATGCAAAGGAATTGAATAATAACAAAAGATTTACCTTTGATATTCAAGATGTTTCCAAAAAATGATGCTTACGTCTTCCTTCTTCACTGGTAGGCCCCCCCTTGGTTGGTGCATGCCTTTGAGCTTGATCCAAGAACACTTCTTCCTTCAAACTCCTTCAAAATCTTCTTAGGGTCCTCTTGAATGATTTGAATGTGTCAAATACCTCTGTTACCACTATTGAGAAAATTTGCAACTTCCCTAAGTAGGCTTGAAGCTATAGTTTCTGTTGTCAGGATCTTGCTCACGCGCATACAGAGATTACGGATGCTGAAAACACACAGACAAATAGGTGCAACAAGAGACGAGACAGAACGCAGTATTGGGTGCAATCTCCCCCCATGCACTCTGTTTCGACAGTCCACAGAGTGCATGTATTTATAGGAACTTTTGATTACGTCAAAAAGAGTGGTTACATGAGAGCCGCTTTGAAAAGCAGGCGTGAAACTAAAAGTTGCTAACTTTTACAGAAAGCCATTGCTTTCAATAACAGAAACTGTGGTCTACAACGACCCTTATTCTAACCATTACTTTTCTAACTGTTTCTAACAATAGAACCTTTTACGCATAATAATTATTCGGATTATTGATATCCGCCCTTTCACACTTTGCACGCTCCTCACGAACCTTCAGCTGCTATATCATATACATCAAAAACACAATAATACATCAATATTTAACACTCTAACAATGCATTTTCAATAATAATTTAACACTCCAACAATGCATTGTTCAACATATTCCATATTACAATCCAACAATGCATTGTTCAACATATTCATGTTACACTCCAACAATGCATTGTTCAACATATTCCATAAGTTATAACATGCAACTTATGGAATATGTTGAGCAATGCATTGTTGGAGTGTAACATGAATATGTTGAACAATGCATTGTTGGATTGTAATATGGAATATGTTGAACAATGCATTGTTGGAGTGTTAAATTATTATTGAACAATGCATTGTTAGAGTGTTAAATTATTGATGTATTAATGTGTTTTTGATGTTTTTGATATAGCAGCTGAAGGTTCGTGAGGAGCGTGCAAAGTGTGAAAGGGCGGATATCAATAATCCGAATAATTATTATGCGTAGAAGGTTCTATTGTTAGAAACAGTTAGAAAAGTAATGGTTAGAATAAGGGTCGTTGTAGACCACATTTTCTGTTATTGAAAGCAATGTCTTTCTGTAAAAGTTAGCAACTTTTAGTTTCACGCCTGCTTTTCAAAGCCGCTCTCATGTAACCACTCTTTTCAATGTAATCAAAAGTTCCTATAAATACATGCACTCTGTGGACTGTCGAAACAGAGTGCATGGGGGGAGATTGCACCAATACTGCGTTCTGTCTCGTCTCTTGTTGGATCTATTTGTCTGTGTGTTTTCAGCATCCGTAATCTTTGTATGCACGTGAGCAAGATCCTGACAACAGTGTCCTCATAGGCAACTTCATAGAACCTCCACGTAATGAAATGATTGAATCTCTGAGAATATGCAGATTGAACCAAAGACATTTTGCACACACAAAGTAGACTTTCATATCTTTCTAGTTCACGTTATTCCACTTAAATTGGTTACTCTTAGTGGGATAAATAATACCTTCAAGACATACTAAATTTCTCTTTACCAAGTGTACACAGATAGACACATGTTCACTCCTGAACCTGGTTCTCTCAGAGTATGCAAAGAATTGATCACAAACTTTCACCAACTTTAGATAACTTAATTAGCTTTCTAAGAAGCCAAAGATTACAAGAATTGAGTGAGATATGACTAATGAAGAATGCTCAATACTCAGAACAATATAGGGTGCTCACACAAAATTTTGTGTGTTAGCTATGACTACTTAAAACCTTATTCAAGCTCAGCCAAGGAAGCGACCAGGGGGCTAGCTTAGCTCAACGCCCTACTAACTTGCTTCCAAACTATCTAGGAGCACACACATATGGGGGATCTCTCTAATTCAAAGCTAGGTGTGTGTAGATATAGTGATGAAAAGATTCTCTATAAATTAGGAACTACTTTTCCTAGATTTTAGGCAATTACTCACACCTAAGTGTGATTCACATTTTTGCTATTGAGGGGGGATTCAAATTCAAATTTCATTCATGATTTCTCCTCCTTGAATGCTTGATTTATGAGGATCCAAGTGGCATCCATCTGATGGTTCATATTAGACTAAGGTTAAACTTGTATTTCAATAGACATTCCTATTCTACTTTTTGCATTTGAGCTAAATTAGGAGAGAAGTCCATAAACAAAGCTCTTAGGCTTGCTTATTGCACCAACATGTTTCTTATACACATGTGCCACAATAGTTGAGAGGTAAGATGGATGCAAGGGTTGAAAGATGTATGTTTATTGGTTATGTTATGGAGAAAGTAGGCTTTAGGTGCTTCAAACCTAATCTAAAGGATTTTAAAGTATCTAGGGATGTAGTTTTTGATGAATTCAAACCATGATATGCTTAAACCATGATATGCTTGCAAATGTTCATAGCAAGATGAATATATTCAAGAGATAGAGAGGAGAATGCAACTAGGGTCCAAAATAGCTTGAAAACTAGTGGTCCGATCATACAAATTAGAAAGCCAAGCATGGATTCCACCTATCAATCAACAAATAAACGAAAGAAAGATTGGTGGAGCTTGATGAAGATGGACTTGAAGTTGAAGTCTTTGAAGGACCTATGTTAGAAGAGGCAACTACATCAAAAGAAGAAATCAAGGCACCAAGGCAAAGGAGGTTTATCGTATCAAAAGGAACAAAAAGAAGGTTAAAAAGGGTAAAACATATAATATAAAGGCATTTTTATGATGATATTGATACACATTTTACTTCATGCCTAGGGTTATTAGAGACCATGAAACTTCTACGTATGATGATGCCAAAGAAATAATGGAGTGGCAAGAAGCTATGGAAGAAGAGTACAAAGCCCTTCAAGAAAACAACACATGGAGTCTAGTTCCAAGACAAGAAGAGATGAAGGTAATGGGAAAC
>CM035408.1:170747815-170780315 GCA_020310875.1 Ceratopteris richardii | reverse complement strand
AGTTTGGTTTTTGTTGGACAAATGGTTGACCAAGGATTGTTGATACAATTGGCAAGCCTTGATGCTTGACCAAATATCAAAGGTTTATCACATACCATTTTTTGATCACTCATAGAGTACATATGAAGACCTCTTGTAAAAGCATAAATTTTAACTCTTGAGATAAAAGTGAAAGAAAGTGATTGAGGGAATCACGTGGCATTACAAGTCATATATTACAGCTACCTAGTGGTGGGAATCAAATTAGTCACCACCCAAAAGGTAGGAACACTTTTAGGTGGTAGAATTCAAAAATTCAAACTCTATTCATGAGTATATAAACACACGACTTTTAGTTGCAAAATAGAGCAATGAAGGAGGAGTCATTGAGCTTCAAGTTTATGGCTACACTAAGCCCACATACGTATGAGTAAGCCTACATTATCTCCCTTGTATCATATTTTCATAATCATATACATTTGATTTATTAAGTGTAAGTCATTGTCTGTTTACTATTGTCTATTGCAAAGTCATCATCTCAATGAAATTGATCAATTAGGTTCTCCGCATACACTCAACAATTTGATATGATTCAACTTGGGATATGTAGTATGATTAGTCTACTTGCTACATATCAATTTTCACATCATTTGCTTCATTAGATTTGAGATAAAGTCTCTCCAAGATAACTTCTAATAGTTAGCTAAGATCTTCATTTAGCTATGTCTAAAAGCTCTTGGGTCAATTGTTATCAATGAGTGAGCACTGAGTATTTTTATGAGAGGAATCAAGTCCATAAATAACAAGTTTTTGGAGTCCTTGAAAATCTAAAAGTTATCTATTTTGCTATAACTATTTGGGAATGATGCTCCAAGGTACATAGTGGGTACAAGTGCATATTTTGGAAGCTAAAGGTGTCTATTAAGGTACTCTGATGTTACATTGGAAAGTGTAGATCAGGAATTATGCAAAACCACCTCATCTTTGGAGTGTATCCAACCATCTCCTCACAATGGTATCAGAGCTATCATCAACTCAACATGGGAGATGGATTTCCATCATCAATTGACAAATTGGATTGAGGTAATTAATCTGCTTGGTCATTTACAATGGAAGCATATCTTCAAGGTAGAAATATCAATGGTTAGATATATAGAGATGAGATGATGCCAATACTTAGAAGCAAAGGTCAATCTACTCAACAAGAACAAGAAAGGCTAACAACATGGTGCTCAAAGGATGCTCTAACAAGGTCTTATATTCTCAACTCAGTTTTTGATTTCTTACTTTCACACATTAGGAGTTGTAAGACATCACAAGAGACATGGAATTCTCTTGAAGCATTCTTCTCATCAAGCAGTAGAGCTAGGAAGAATCAACTCTGGATGGAATTCACCACACTCAAGAATATGCCCAAGAAATGTGTGACTGATTTTATCACCAAAATGAAGGGCCTAGCTGGCCAACTTGGAAGCATTGGAGAAGTCATTGAAGAGGAGCAGATAGTAAGACAAGTGATCAATGGAATCAAGGCAGATGATAAATGGTAAGCCTTCACCACAACAATGGACCTATACATGGATATGTAGGTACCTGATTTCAACACTCTCATGGGGCTATTGTTCAATCATGAGGCAAAGCTTATGAAGAATGATGATAACTCAAAAGGTAACCAATCCTCTACCCTATACACTGATAAGAATAAGAGTAAGGATAACAAAGGCAAAAGATATGATGATGAAGCTAGTACCTCTCAAGCAAAGTTTCTAGGAAGAGGTTGAGGTACATGAGGAAGAGGCAGAGGAGGTAGACAAGGAAGGGGGAGATTTCAAAGCTCTTCTCCATGTGCCATATGTGGCTTGAATAACCATACAACTGAGAATCGTTCCAAGAATCCCAAAAATCAGAGAGGATAAGGAAGGAGATATTACAACAATTACACTGAAGAGTAGACACAAGAGGACTCACTTCTATTGATAAACATGACCATAAAGCAAGGTAACTCACATGAGCATGTATTCTATATAGATTTTGGTTGTTCCAATCATGTAGCAAGGAAAGTGGCTCTACTAATGGACTTTGGAAGATCCAAAGAATAGACATGAGGTTGAAATGGAGATGACAATAGGCACTCAGTTGAAAATATTGGAAATGTGAAGACCCTAGATGGAAATATGAATCTACTCAGTAAGGTATTGTACATACCTACCATAACTAAGAACCTTATAAGTGTTGGACAAATTGTAGAGAAAGGATTGCAGGTAAGGTTCACAAGGAATGGAGCATTTGTTGAAGATCCTCAACAAGGATTCAAGAGAATTGCAAAGGGATAAAAGTCAGGTAGACTCTTTACATTTGAATGACAAGATAGTAGAAACATAGCACTATTCAATTATGGAGGAAAAACCTGATGAGAGTTAGAGATGTGGCATAAAAGATTGGCTCATATTAGTGAAAGGAGTCTGAAGCAAATATGCAGGGATCAAAGTGTGCTTGGCCTACCTAATATATCCAAGCAACATATGATATACAAATACAATGCATTACTCAGCAAATCTGGTATACTCATGTAATGTCTTATTACACTGTCATGACTATTAAGGGAAATTTTGTACATTGTGACGTAAATATGTTCATACGAATCCTTAGCTCCCTTTGGAATGTGCTAACTCATGAGCATGTGTAGTCATATGAGAGTATGATTACCCGTGTGTGAGAATATGTGTCGATGTCCATGACCCAATTCATGTGAAGATGTGCAAACAAATGAAGGTGTACACTGTGATGCAAATACTTATGTGCATACACGTTCATCCATGCGGAGTGGAGTTTTTTTTGCAACCTTTTTGGTTTTTTTCTTATCTTGTGTTATATGCATAGGTACTTGATGAGGAGTGAATGATTAAACAAGAAGGCTAATCTTCACAATGGAAAAATCATGTATCCTATGATACTTGGCAGCAAAGGATAGAGATAATTCTAGCATGCAAGAAAAAAGTGGAAAAAGGGGGGGTTTTCTTTGGCCGTCCTTTTTTTTGTCTTTCCTTTTTGTGGTGGTAGCGTAGGTACAGAGGGTTCATGAGGCATGCGGGTACACATAGTTCAACAAGGGGTTATGCCCCCTTAATGCACTCATGATGGGAGAGTTGAGGGCCGCATAGGAATATGTCCATGTCGGGAGGGGATGCATGTCAGAAGAAGGAGTTTCCGATAAGCTTTTCATATATTGGCAGTAGTGGGGGGGGGGGGGGGGGGGGGGGGGGGGGTTTGGTTCTCTTTGTTCCCTCGTGTATGTAGGTTTTGGACGAAGACTGTGCCTAGGAGCTGGAGTCCCTCTCGTGGTCTTCACTTGTCAATGATTGTTGGTCTACCATGGTGGCTTGGTGTGGGGGCACCATAACGGATTTATCTCGTGAGCTGGCAAGAGGGAGGACTCTTCTCATTCTTGAGAAGATGGAAGTCATAGGAATCCCATTTGCTGAGATCAAGCTTTAGCAAAGGAGGTAATTGGTACTAGTAAGAAGAACAGAGCATATGAAAGGCAGACAAGGAATGGAAGGATGAGGGTGTGGAATTTTTTGAAGCACTTCACTAAAGCATTGGGAGGAATTTGATGAAATCAGAGTAAAATCTCGAATCGCTATGCAGAGGGAAAAGAATTTTAGAACCACGGGAGTTTTTTGTGTCCATTTGGAGGTGCTCGAAAAGGCACACGATGAGGGAACCGGTTTTCTTAATACTCTTTGAGACAACAACACAGAGGAGATAATAGAGGGAAGGGGTTTTTCTACCCTTAGAAGATGCAAAAAGGGGAATAAATGAAGGAAGGTGAACCTAAGATCAAAGAGGCTGAAATCAGCTATTATAAGTGGAAGCAAAGATCAACTATCAGATGCCAATGGGAAGGAATGCTGCTCTTCCTGAGTTATAGCTGAAGAGTGGGTAGATTTAAAGTCTAATCACTTGCAGACAAACTACCGGATTTCTCTTGCTTTTAAGTACACATGATTTAATGTGTTTCCATGGATCTTGAAGAGAGGTAAAACATTGGAGCTAGAACTATCTACACGAAAACTTACCAGAACCAAGAGGAGTCACAACAGAAGAGCACACAAATCTGAGGCTATTTATAGTTACCACAAAAGCTGAGGAAGTGAAAGCCTAGAAGTAAACAGAGGAAGGATAGCCATATCCCAAGATATGAAAGAGTCTCAGTATTATGGTGATAAGGGGAAGGTAGGAACCTTTGGCTATTTGGTTACAATAGTTGGAATGACTTATAAGTCTTTGAGCGATTAATGTTTTTTGAGTTCCTAGATTTAGATGTATCTACGTCTTTTTGTTGTCAAAGAAGGAGAACCGGCTATGGAAACATAGGTATCCATGAATGTGAAAGGAAGTTGTAGCTTTAGAGTGTTCCGTTATTTGAAATGGCGAATCCAATGTGCAACCAAGAGTGCTAGATCCTCGAAAAGTTCCAATCGTGATGTGCAATCATTTCAGATATATACTGTTCGAGGCAATCCTCTTCGAGAGAAGGTCCACCAATAAGATGTATGTAATGGTGTTCCACTACTTTTCTGGATATGTGATTTTGGTTTAGGATGCAGCTGACATTTTTCGGAGTCGAAGAAGTTTAGAGTTTAGCATGCTTGTAAATGGATGCTCACTATGTTTAGACTGTCAAGCGGATAATAATTGCCACAAATTTTATGCTATGTGCATATGGTCGCCCAACTTACAATTACAATATGATCATTAATGCACAATTTCATTATGCTATGATCATTAATGCACAAATTTTATGCTATGATCATTAATGCACAAATTTCATTATGCAATATGATTCACCCAACTTACAATTACAATAGGTTTACATGCTGCTAGAAAGAGAGTTTGAGGAAAAGAATGAGAAGGCCTCGTATCTCCTCATACAAAAATGTTCACTTCCATGATACACCCTTGTGAGCTATAGGTGCTGCTTGCTAAAGCTTCACAGTTCCGCCACCCTAACTCAAATCCTTCTAAGGGGTGCCATTTCTTAATTTCTCCACTTGTCCCTAGATTGAGTTTCTGGTTGATGCCTCTATGTTTGTTTGCATCATAAAAGAATTTGTAGGACATAATGCAGTTGAAGTATAACATTTCCTTCCAAGATGGATTTTATGATGTACAACTCTCTATTCCAACTGCTGTAAACGGCCTGACCCAATGTCATATGTCCAAAAGGTTGTAGCTATCTAGCTTGGGTTGACACGTAACTATCTCTCTACTATGACTCATAGAATAAAGTGAAAAGTATCATCAACTCATGAGAATAAGCAGACGTAGTTATCCCCGCATTATCAATGTGCACAAGATCTCAACTTTTCACTTGACAAAGTGTTTTCATGGCAAGCCGCAATCACTCGTTGTAAAGAGTGAAAGAGGAAGGAGTTAAGAGTAAGAGCAAGAGTAAGAGAAAGGAAAGGAACTGGGAAATAAGTGAGAGAGGGGTGCTTGAGTAAGGAGATACTCGGAGTACATTCAAGTACTATTTAATGACTTGGAGTAAGACAAGTGGGCGAATTTCGAGCACTTTAAGCAAAACATAAGCATATATATGCACCTTTTCATTGGGCATAGGTGTCTAGCACAATGTCTATCAATTTGGGAAGTCACATAGATAACCCTTTATAAGAAAGGTTACATCCATGGTGACTTATTGGAGCTAGTCCACACAGATGTTTGGGGACCTAGCAAGGAACCATCATTTTTAGGATCCATATATTATGTATCTTTTATTGATGATTGTAGTAGATGGACCATCCTATACTTTATGAAGCACAAGGATGAAGTATTCAATTGTTTCAAGAAGTATCTTGCTCTTGTTGAGAATCAAACAGGGAAAACATTAAAGAGGCTAAGGTCAGAGATGGAGGGGGAGCATACTTCTCCCATGAATTTGATGCCTATCTCCAAGATAGAGGCATCAAAAGAGAGATCACAACCAAGTACACTCTAGAGCAGAATGGAGTGGTAAAGAGAAGAAATAGGACAATAGTTGAAGCTGCAAGGTCCATTCTTAATGAGAAAAAATTACCAAAACATCTATGGGCAGAGGCTGTGTCTACATACACCTATCTCATTAATAGATTCCCATCAAAGGCATTAGATGGGATGACACCCTCTGAAGCTTGGAATGGAAGAAGACCTAGCCTTGATCATTGTAGGATATTCGGATGCATAGCCTATGCACATGTTCGATCTCAAATGAGAGGTAAATTGGATCCTAAAGTAGAGAAATGCGTGTTTATTGGATATGACTTAAATAAAAAAGGGTACAGGTTGTATGATCCAAGTACTAAGGTTAAATTGTTAGTAGAGATGTTGTTTTTGATGAGAACAAATCTTAGTTTGAAGATGATTGCAGGAAAGTCAAGCTAGCTTGTGACCTAGAGGAGGACTTTCCAACATTACAAAAGGTAAATGATCACCTACATGAAGATACAAGTGATTCTGATAATGATTGGAAGACACCAAAGAGGAACATCAAGGGGTGGAACAATAAAGGCAAAGAGAAGATGTAGGAGTTGAGAGATATTACAAAATCTTCTCAATAAACAATAAGGAGATCAACTAGGGAAAAGAAGAAGCCAAAAAGGTATGGATTTGACACATCTCTGGTCACTAAGCATTCAATCTATATTGCTCAAGATATCAACTCAGAGGAGCCATCAAGATTTGAAGAAGAGAACTCGGAGTGGAGAGAAGCAATGGAAGAAAAAAAACGAAGCTCTTCAAGAGAATTAGACATGGGACCTAGTTCCCAAGAAGCCATCCATGAAGATCATTTGATCCAAGTGGATCTATAAGGTAAAGATGAATTCAGATGGTTCAATAAACAGGTATAAAGCAAGGCTTGTTGCAAAATGGGTTGCACAAACCCAAGGCATAAATTATAAGGAGACTTTCTCTCTTGTGGCAAAGATGGCAACAATTAGAGTTCTCATGAGTATAGCTTCTTCAAGGAATTGGAACATCCATCAGATGGATGTAAAAAATGCATTCTTGAATGGCTGGATTTCAGAGGAAGTGTACATGGCACAACCTCTTGAATTGGTAGATGAATCACATCCTGAGTATATATGCAAACTCAAGAAAGCTCTCTATGGACTAAAGCAAGCTCCTAGAGCTTGGAACCATAGACTAGTCACATTCTTGCAAACAAAGCGTTTAAACTAAGCAAGGCTAATTCTTCAATTTTCATTAAGAAGAGTAAATCTGAAGTTATATACTTGTGTGTGTATGTAGATGATATCATTCTAAGAGGTGATGATGTTGATGGAATCAGAAAGAGTAAAGACCAAATGAAAGAAGAATTCAAAATAAGTGATATTGGATTTGTCACTTATTTTCTTGGATTGGTAGTAGTGTACATAGATCAAGGAATGCTCCTTACACAAAGGAAATATATTAAGGATATGCTTGCAAAATTCAAAATCTAAGACACTACAGTTGCAGGTACTCTGATGGACGTGAATGACAAATTCAATGCTCATGGAGGAGAAATTATTGAAGACATTACAAGCTATCAAAGTCTAGTTCGAAGCTTGAACTATGCTACCCTAACTAGGGTACATATTTGCTATGGAGTAAGTGTGCTTAGCCAATTCATGCACACTCCTAGGAAACCTCACATGGATGCAACCAAGAGGATATTGAAGTATTTGAAGGGAACACTTAATGAAGGTCTATATTATCCTTACACATCTGATTTAAATGTGAAGCCATTCACTGATGCAGATTGGGCATACTCAAAAGATGATAGAAGGAGCACATCAAGATACCTATCATTTGCAGGTAAACAGTTTGTGGTTAAACTAAGCCCCAATATGTATGAGCAAGCCTACATTATCAACCTTGTATCATAATTTCATAATCATATACATTTGAGTCATTAGGTGCAAATCATTCCCTCTTTACTATTGTCTGTTGCAAAGTCATCATCTCAGTGATATTGATCAATCAGATTATCTATGTATACTCAACATTTTGATATGATTCATCTTGGGATAGGTTGCATGATCTGTGTACTTGCTAGAGATCAATTTTCACATCATTTGGGTCATTAGATTATCAAACAAGTTCTCTGCAGTCAACCTATGTTTGCATATTGTCATCTTCCTAAAAAGGCGAGATTACACCCACAACTTCTTAATACCATTTCTCATCATATACGCACTCTAAAGTAGTGAAATAACTTCTAATAGTTGTCTATGGTCTTCATCTAGCTATTTCTAAAATCTCTCTGGTCGATTGGTATCAGTGAGTGAGCTTTTTTTGTAATGAATCATGTCCATATAATAACAAGTTTTTGGAGTTCTTCAAATCTGAAAGTTATCTATCTTGCTATAACTATTTGACAATCATGTGCGAAGGTACATAGTGGGTACAAATGCATATTTGGGAAGCTAAAGGTGTCTACTAAGGTACTCTGAAGGTACATTGGTAGGCATAGAGCAAGATTTTTGCAACACCACCTCACCTTTGGAGTGTATTCAACCATCTCCTTACAGGGATTACGAGTCAGGTTCAATGCTGATAGGTTATATGTAGAAGAGTATAAATAGGGTGGATAATTGATTGCCAAAGGAAACAAAATGGGTAGGATGTTCACCTTAAATGTAAAAATTCCTGAAATGAATGCAGCCATGTTTGCAAAACATGCAGGAGTTAATGATGATATAGAGATATGGCACAAAGGAATTGGACATGCAAACTTGCGGAGGCTGAAATTGATGTAGTCAAAGGAGATTGTCAATGGACTACCAAATTTCAAAGTTGCAGAAATGAAAAAGGTATGTGCAACATTTCACTTTGGTAAACAAGCAAGAGCATCATTTTCGCATGACAAGCATGTTAGTGAGAGTGTACTCGAAATAGTACATACAGATGTTTGGGGTCCTACAAAGACCACATCTATGGCAGGTTACAGGTCTTTTGTTACTTACATTGATGAACATACATGGAAAGTATGGGTATATTACATGAAAGAGAAGAGTGAGGTATTCACTGTGAAGAGAGATGGTGGATGCAATCCAAAGATGAGTAGGTGCTGCTACAACCCACTTCACACCAGCCAATTGAGACTTCACAGTTGATTAGTAGACCCTTTGAGCTTCCTAAATCCACCAAAATATCATCCAAGTACTTTGGAACATGTATCCCAAAAGTTTAAGTCAAGTCAGACTAGTTGCGAAATGACTAGCTCCCAAAACTTGCTATTTTTGGACATACACCTCTTGGAAAAAATGAACAGTGCTCTCAACCTCGTAGGAATGACATAAATGCCTTTTGGGTATAGCAAATAGACTTAACAAGCTTCCCAATCCAAGTTAAAACACTTCAAATGATGGACTGAGCATTGAGGACAAGATTCATCAATTTCTGGAGCATGGCCACCATTCTCGGGGCTCTGCAGAGATAGACTAGTGAGCAGTAAAATGGAGATATCTTCAAAACTATTAATCCAATAACCACGAAAATTTATACACAGAAACTAGACAGTACAAGCTATCCAATGCACATTAGAACGTGGAAAACTGATGAGTAGAACTCGTGATATGACCTTCTCAAGGTACTGCTTTGAGTGAGTATAGCAGAGAACAAAACAGAGAAGTAGATAATGATAAATGTATAGATTCACATATGATCACAACCACATTGGCAATGAATATTTGCACAATGGGAGTAGAATGATAGAGCTTAGCTCTTCAATCTCTACAAAATGACATGAAGTGGTCACGTACAAGGCTTGCTAATCGCCTCTTCCTTCTTGCTCTTTTTATAGCTATTCTTGGAGGGAGTTTTGAATTCGAATTCGAATGGATCCACCTAAAAGCGATCCCCAAAGTTAGGAGATATTCCCTCAGCTCAAAAATTCGTGGTTTTAGGTAGATAGAGCCACGACTTTGCTTTTACATCATGGATGAGGTAAGCCATCCTTTTCTTTTTTCTTTTTCACAATTCCAAGAGATAAAATGAACTCTTTTACAAGAGGTGTTCACATGACTACACATGTGACTTACAAATGATCATAGTATCAATCATATCAAGCATGTAGGCTTGGGTAAAATGCACCAACAACTCCCCCTCAAGCCTAACATGCTTGGCCTCCAAATAAGTCTTCAATTGTCCTTGATTTCCTGCAAGCCAATCATCAACTTGAATCTACTTACCTTTGTACCATCAAGAGCTTTAGTCAACATGTCTGCACATTGCATATCTGTAGAGACATAGAATGTTGAATATCCTTTCTCATTATCTTCTCCCTTACATAATGGTAGTGGACTTCAATATGCTTGGTTCTAGCATGGTATACCGGATTAGCTGCTAGATGTAGTGAGCTTGTGTTGTCACCAAAAATGTGAGGTGTTGAAGAATGAAGTCCAAGATCTGTGTACAAAGACTTTAACCACATGATTTCTTGAGTTGCATTAGCCAAACCTCTATATTCGGCTTTGGTAGAAGATAATGCCATGGTTGGTTGCTTCTTTGATGACCAAGAAATGATTTTTGAACCTGCAAATGATATATACCCGGATGTGCTTCTTCTATCATCTCTAGATCTGGCCCAATCTGCATCTGAGTAGACTTTAGCTCAATATCTGAAGTAAATGAATAAAACAAACCTTCATTCATGGTCCCCTTTAGGTACTTGAGGACTCTCTTTGCCGCTTCCATCTGTGATCTTCTCGGCTTATGCATAAACTGACTCAATATGCTAACACTATAGCATATATCCACCCTTGTGAGTGTTGCATAGTTCAAACTTCCAACCAAGCTTTGATAGCTTGTGATGTCTTCAATTGGCTCTCCTTCATAACCACTAAGCTTATGATTTTGCTCCATAGGTGTACCTGGACACTTGGTATTTTCCATCTTGAACTTGACGGGCATGTCATGCACATACTTCCTTTGTGTGATGTATATACTTGAACCTGTGTAGATTAACTCCAATCTAAGAAAATAAGTGAGTGGCCAGAGGTCACTTATTTTGAACTCCTCCTTCATTTGAGTCTTTACCTGTTTGATTCCTTCAAGATCATTGCCTATGATAATAATATCATCAACATACACACATAAATAGATCACTTCAGATCCATTCCTCTTTATGAACAAAGAGGTATCCGCCTTGCTAGCTTTAAATCCTTGGTCCTGCAAATAAGTCACCAATCTGAAATTCCAAGGTCTTGGAGCTTACTTCAATCCATACAAAGCTTTCTTTAGTTTGCATACATAGTTAGGATGATGTGCATCCTTATATCTAGGAGGTTGTGCCATATACACTTCCTCAGAAATCCATCCATTCAAGAAAGCATTTTTTACATCAAGTTGATAGAGATTCCAATTTCTGGATGCAACAAGACTAATGAGAACCCTAATTGTAGGCATTTTTGCAACAGGAGAGAAAGTCTCCTCATAATCAATACCATGGGTTTGAGCAAACCCTTTAGCAACTAACCTTGCTTTGTGTCTATTTATACTTCCGTCTGGATTCCTCTTGATTTTGTATATCCATCGAGATCCAATTACCTTCATAGATGGCTTGTTAGGTACAAGCTCCCAAGTGTCATTCTCCTTCAAGGCTTCCATTTCTTCATCCATTGCATCTCTCCAAGCTTTCTTGCTTTGTGCTTCTTCGAATGTGGTAGGCTCTTCATTGGTTTAATCTTTTGCAATGTAGATTGAGTGCTTGGTGACCAAAGAAGTATCATAACCAAACCTCTCAGGTTTCTTCTTCTCCCTTGAAGACCTTCTAAGTGGTTGATGTGAGCTCTGGGGTCCATATGTAGCATCCTGCATCTTTGCTTTACCTTTGTTATTCCATAGCTTTAGTCTTTCCAAGTCTTCTAGGTCAATCTCCGAATCACTTTCTTCAATCTGCTTTGGCTCCTTTGGTTGAAGTGATGGAAAATCTTCATCCAAGTCATAAGGCAACTTCACTTTCCTGTCATCATCAAACCATGATTTGTTTTCATCAAAAATTACATCTCTACTCACAAAAAATCCTTTATTGGTTGGATTGTACAATCTATATCCTTTTTGGTTTTGGTCATAACCGATGAATACACAGTTCTCTACTTGGGATCGAATTTCCCTCTTACTTGAGAAGGAATGTGAGCATAGGCTAAGTATCCAAAGATTTTACAATGCTCTAGACTAGGTGGTCTTCCATTCCACACTTCATATGGAGTTGTTCCATCTAGTGACTTAGATGGAAGTCTATTTATGAGATATGTGGCTGTAGACACAGCCTTTGCCCATAGGTAGTTTGGCAATCCTTTTTCATTGAGCATGGACCTTGCAGCTTCAACAATATCTTTGTTTCTCCTCTCTACTACACCATTGAGTTCGGGTGTATACCTTGTAGGGACTTCCCTTTTAATGCCTCTTTCATGCAAGAAGGCATCAAATTCAGAAGAGAAGTATTCTCCTCCACCATCTAATCGAAGTCTTTTCAAAGTCCTACCTGTTTGGTTTTCAACAAGAGCAATATACTTCTTAAAGCAATTAAACACTTCATCCTTGTGCTTCATGAAAAACATAATGGTCCACCTGCTACAATCATCTATGAAAGACACGTAATATCTTGAGCCTAATATAGATGGCTCCTTACTTGGACCCCACACATCCGTGCGCACTAGATCCAAAGGATTTTGATACATATATCCTTTCTTATTGAAAGGTTGTCTATGAGCCTTGCCGAGTTGACAAGCTTCACACTTATAAATCATGTATTGCCTTGTGATATTAGGCAAACCAAGTACACTTTGGTCCCTGCAAATTTGTTTGTGTGTCCTCTCACCAATGTGAGCAAGCCTTTTGTGCCATGTCTCCAACTCTATTAGAGTTTTAGATCCATAGCTAAACAAAGCTATGTTCTTTGTATCTTTCACTTCAAAAGTGAAGAGCCTTCCTGTCTTTTCTCCTTTGGCAATCCTTCAAAAGCCTTGCCTTGGGTCTTCAATATATGCTCCAAATCGATTGAATCTAACCTGCAATCCTTTTTCAACAATCTGTCCAACACTTATTAAATTTTTGGTAATTGTAGGGACATAAAAGACTTTGCTTAAGAGGTTCATATTCCCATATGATGTCTTCACATTACCTATCTTCTCCACTGAGTGCTTTGTGTCATCTCCTGTCTGCACTTCATGCTTTTTATGAGGATCTTCCAAATCAAAAAGTAAAGCCACATTTCCTGCTACATGGTTTGAGCATCCCAAATCCATGTAAAATATGTGATCATCATCCTTACCCTTCTTCACTCATAGATTCAGAATCAATAATGAATCTTCTTGACTTTGGTCCTCTGCATAGTTATTGTAGTCTCTCCTTCTATGAACACTTTGATAGTTGTTGTTGTTGTAATTGTTGTTGTAGTAGTTTTTGTTGTAGCCTCCATTGTATCTACCTCTATTTGATCCATAGCCACCTCTATTGAATCCTCTTCCTGTTGAGTTCCTTGGGTTCCTGAAACATTCTTCAATAGTATGATTAGATAATCCACATATATTGCAAGGTTGAGATGATTGGAATCTCCCCCTGCCTTGCTTTCCACCTCTGCCTCTTCCTCTAGCTGTTCCTCTACCTGCAAAGTTTGCTTGGAAAGAGCTACCTTCATCTTCATTCTTCCTATTCTTTGACTTGTCCTTGACCTTAGCTTTATCAGAATATAAGGCAAAAGTTTGATTACCTCTTGAGGACTCACCACCTTTGCTAATCTTTGCTTCATGAGTGAAGAGTTGGCCCATGAGTGTGTTGAGGTCGGGTACATGCATATCCATGTATAAATCCATGGCTGTTGTGAATGACTCCCACTTGTCGTCTACTTTGATGCCATTTATGATTTGTCTAATGATTTGCTCCTCTTCAATTACCTCTCCAATGCTTCCAAGTTGGTCGGAAATCTCCTTCATCTTTGTGACATAATTAGTCACATTTTGCTTCGGGCTTTTCTTCATTGTTGTGAACTCCATCCACAATTGGTTCTTCCTTGCTCGAGTGTTGGAGGAGAAGAAAGAAGCAAGTGCATTCTAGGTCTCTCTTGATGTCTTGCATCCCTTGACATGAGGTAAAAGAAAATAAGAGATTGAGTTTAGAATATAGGATCTTGCAAGTACATCCTTTGAACACCAATTTGAAAGTCCTTCCACTTCTTCATGTGATGGTTGCCCTTTGTTCCTCATGGTTGGCATTGCTTCATCTCCGGATATGAATTCATATAGATTCCTCCCTTGAAGGTAAGCCTCCATCCTTAGAGACCATGCCGAGTATTTGTTTCGATCCAATTTGTCAATTGTTGATGGAAATCCATCTCCCATGTTGCTTGACTATGCAATGATACCACTGTGAAGAGAGATGGTGGATGCAATCCAAAGATGAGTAGGTGCTACTACAACCAGCTTCACACCAGCCAACTGAGACTTCAGAGTTGATTAGTAGACCCTTTGAGCTTCCTAAATCCACCAAAATATCAGCCAAGTACTTTGGAACATGTATCCCAAAAGTTTAAGTCAAGTCAGAATAGTTGCGAAATGACTAGCTCCCAAAACTTGCTATTTTTGGACATACACCTCCTGGAAAAAATGAATAATGCTCTCAACCTGGTAGCAATTATATAAATGCCTTTTGGGCATAGCAAATAGACTTAGCAAGCTTCCCAATCCAAGTTAAAACACTTCAAATGATGGACTGAGCGTTGAGAAGAAGATTCATCAATTTCTGGAACATGCCCACCAGTCTCGGGGCTCTACAGAGATAGACCAGTGAGCAGTAAAATGCAGATATCTTCAAAACTATTAATCCAATGACCATGAAAATTTATATCAGAAACTAGATAGTACAAGCTATCCAACGCACGTTAAAACACTGAAAAATGATCAGTAGAACTCGAGATATGACCTTCTGAAGGTACTGCTCTGATTGAGTATAGCAGAGAACAAAACAAAGAAGTAGATAATGATAAATGTATAGATTCACATATGATTACAACCACATTCGCAATGAATATTTGCACAATGGGAGTAGAATGATAGAGCTATGGAGTAAGCTCTTCAAAATCTACAAATTGACATGAAGTGATCACTTACAAGGCTTGCTAATCACCTCTTCCTTCTTACTCTTTTTATAGCTATTCTTGGAGGGAGTTTTGTATTCGAATTCGAATGGCTCCAAATAAAAGTGATCCCCAAAGTTAGGAGATATTCCCTCAGCTCAAAAATTCATGGTTTTAGGTAGATAGAGCCACGACTTTGCTTTTACATCATGGATGAGGTAAGCCATCCTTTTCTTTTTTCTTTTTTCATAAGTACAAGAGATAAAATGAACTCTCTTACAAGAGGTGTTCACATGACTACACATGTGACTTACAAATGATCATAGTATCAAGCATATCAAGCATGTAGGCTTGGGGAAAATGCACCAACATTCACTCACTTCCAAAATTTTAAGGCTATGGTGGAAAATCAGACAAGAAAGTATATTCAAACATTAAGGTCTAGTGGAGGAGGTGAATACATGTTAAATGAGTTAAAAAACTTTCTTTAAAGTCATCGTTATCGATGTCCGTTTTCATGCAGGTACACACGATAACAGAGTGGTGTTCCTGAGTGCAAAAATAGACATATTGCAGAAATAACAAGAGCCTTGCTGTTTTTCTCTCTCCCTCTCTCTTCGCCATCATCCTCCCTCTTTCTTTCTCTCTCTCTCTCTCACTCTCTCTCTCTCTCTCTCTCTCCTCTCTATCTCCTCTTTCTCTCTCTCTCTCTCATCATCTCTAACGGCCATAGAACCCCCCCTCTCTCTCTTGTATCTCCTTCTCTATCTCTCTCAATCTCTACATGCACAATAGCCAAAATATCCCTTTGTGCCCTCTCTCTCTCTCTTGCTCTCTCTCTCTCTCTCTTCATTATGATCTTCATATGTAGCCTTTTCATGCTGCTTGTAATCTCTTTCCATTGCTCCGTGATATTAAACATCACTTTTCCTACCACGTTCATGAAAGTCCTCTCTTCCATTGTCCGTGGTTTCCTCTAAAACCCTCTCCATCTTTCTTCTTTCCACTCATCCTCTTTTCATTTGCTAATTTCTTCATTTCCTTCTCTTTATCTTGCTTTTATTTATATTTTGGAAGATGATCGTGAACCATGTTATAGGCTAAATGTTGCTTGCCAGTCACATGAGACTGTATCCTTTCATTAACATCATTTGCAACCAAAAATGACTCAGTACCTTAGCGAGTGCCATCTTTTTTTTTTCTTGTGATGATGCAAGAGTTAGCTGCTGTAGTGGAGCATTCTTTTTGGCTGTCGTAACCTCAACTTTCTTCCTCAATGTTTGGACCTCATCCACTCTACCCTCTTCCTCGAGAGACTCGATTTGTTCGAGTAGATTTTTCATTTTCTCTTCAAGTGTTGCAAGCTCTTAAGACTTCTCTACAGAGAGGGGTAACATTCCAAGCGCATCTTGGTCCTGGGTAATCCACTCTCTACCTCTCCTTAATTCTCTATCTAGATCTTGCATCAATCATTGGTTAAAATTGGCTAGCTCAAATTCTAAGCAAGATGCATACAAATCATGCATGCTTAACTTCTCAAAGCTCTCTTTTGGTTTTGGATCATGTTTCTTAACACATGGACTGTTGCAAGATCAAAACGTGTCATCTCTAAATTATAGACATCTTTTAAGAGCCACAACAATAGCTACTTACCCAAATTGCTCTTGTTTAACAAAACGACCATGAGGAGAAAACCACTGTTGGGAAAGATGGATGGACACTCCAAGAAATGAGTAGGTACAACCAGATCTTTCTTTGTACTAGCCCCTTGTAGCTTCATAGTTGGTTTGTGGGCCCTCTTAGCTTTCCAATGAAACTATGTAAGTGCCTATGTACTTTGGAAAGGACGTGAGAAATGATTGAACCAAAACAGACTACTTCCAAGTTGAAGGATTAATGAAAACCTTCTATTTTTGTTCACACACCTGCTCATTGTTATGCTCAGTGCTTCCAATACAGTAGGAATTAGAAAAATTCCTTTTAGAGGTATCTAATTAGCTTATTAAGCTAATGATTCCAAGTTAAATCACTTACAATTATGCATTATACACAAAGCAATCAACTTAGCAATTGAATCATTACCCCCGATTTTTTAGAACCTCTACATAGTTTGACTAGTACTTCGATGCGCTTTTCTCCCAACTAGCTGAATAGATTGTCTTCACAATTTGTGAGCATGTAGATAACTTGGAGCTCAATCCAACAAGCTATAGAACATTGAAAATGGTTGAGAAATGACTGAGATATGAGCAATACAAGTTGACAATTATGAATGACTAAAACAGAGAGACCATGGATGAGTAATGTAAATCTATTGTATTAAAGAACAATGTTGTACAAGATCATAGGCCTGATAATCAATGCCTAATGATGTTTGAGTAGTGTAGGTTACAATTTAGACCTCAATCTCTTACAATGTGGCAATGGAGAACTCGGGAATAGAGTTACATACCCGCATGTTTTTTACATCTTTTATAGCTGACTGATTTCAAATTTGAATTTGAATTGTTCATTGGCTCTCAATAAAAGTAGTCCTCCAATCTAGGAGATATTCCCTCAATTGAAGTCATGACTTTTCAACTAATAAACTCCACGAGTTTAGTGGTGGTTACAATGATTCTCCCAATTCAAAATGACTTTTACAAATCGTAAAGATAAAAGATCTTCCTAGCAATGGTGTCCATGGAGCTTCAAATATTCATGAACTTCTAGCCAAATGTGTATGCTTGAACTTTGCACCAACATCTCTCTCCCTCTTTCTTTCTCTCTCTCTCTCTCTCGCTCTGTCTCTCTCTCTCTCTCTTTCTCTCTCTCTCTCTCTCTCCCTCTCTTTCTATGTGCAATGGGTTGAGTTCTCTGTTTCTCTCTCTCTCTCTCTCTCCATCTCTCACTTTGGTAATGTTGGAAAACAATTTCTTATTGGTCCATATTGCTCAGAGAATACAGGTTGAGTAGTTTTTTGTTTTACTCCTTGTACAAGCAAAAGAGTGGAGCACCATGGATAAGACAATTGACTCCCATCTACAGGGTGTGGTTTCAATAGCCATCGACAGCAGAAGGCGCAAATCGAACTTTTTCAAATAGCTTTTTAAAAAGGAAACGCACGGGCTTCGGGCGGTAGTAATCACGTTGATGAAATGCATGTGATCGTATTGGCTACGATTGGAGTGCATTTCTGTTATGAAGCTTTTAGTTGTGCTTTTGAAGTGAGACCAAACACTTTATAACAAGAGTCATGGGCTCATTATTTTCATCCTAGTTTACCTAGTTCAACACAAGCTTTGGAAGCTTGGTCCCTCATTAGAGGTGGTGTTCTTAGCACATAGGGCAGCCATGGTGCTATTTTGGAGCATGTTGAGGAGCGGCTATGGAGTTCTTCTTGGAGAAGAAGAGTGAACTCATACTCTTGCTTATGGAGAGGACTTACCAATTAGTAGCTTGGTGGTGTGGATCGACCATTCACATGATGTATTTGAAGATTATCTTCTACATGAAGATTTCGGGTTACTTCAAAGACATTGGATGGTGGTTAACATAAGATTTGCATCTTATGTTAAGGATTCAGGTACATATTCTCTTTACGCACATAGGTACTACTTGGAGTTTATGGAGGCAGTGGCATCCATATTCGGAGGATTCCTATTTGGCATAGGTAGAAGAGAATCAATACGTATATGCTTTATGCATGTTTTGATGAGGTGTCCAAGAAGGTATATTCATATGAGTTTGGGGATTTCTGACAGCAAACTTGTTAGCATTCTTTGCTATTTTTGTAAATATGTGATCTTTTCACACACATGTCTAACTTAGGGTCTTCCATAGCCTAAGGTTAGATGAGGGTTTGCTGATTATTAGTTTTAGACTGATCCTTCCTCTTTCTGTCACTCATATTCACTCTTCTACAACCTATGAGGTCATACATCTCATGTATATTCAGATTTTTGTTCCTACATCTGAATATTTTTGTAACATCTATACATTCACTCATCCATCTATCTTTGTTCACATAGAGTGGTTGAGAGTTTTGCTCCCACATTGTACATCGAACATTGGTATATATGATAGTGTGAGTAAGCCTTGGCATATGTAACACTTTACACATGGTGTTTAATCTTTCTCTATCTTTGTCTCATCATTTGTATGATTAAGTGTGATATGTTCTTGTTTTTTCAATATTGGAAGATTGCTAGATTCTATGTTGTATATGCTGGACCTATGGAACCTTGGACCTGTGGTATTAGTATTCGGCCTACTAAATTTCCAACATTTGGTATCAGAGCTTTAGGGCTTTGGCATCATAACATTCAGGCTCTCAAATTCCCAGGTTCCCAGACTTCTAGGTTTACAACATATGATTTAAGAGCATCTTCTAACATTTGACATTTGACATACACACTTAATCTAGATGAGTAAAGATTTGAGAATTAGACAATTCGGTCACATGTTTATTCATTAGTGTGGAGTATGGAGTTGATGATTTGTTAGCAGCCGAATACTTATGTAAAGTATATACAAAAGTATTGTTTGAAGACCCACACTTGATGAAGAGAAGGCTACTTCAAATGAGAATTAGACAATTTGGTCACATGTTTATTCATTAGTGTGGAGTATGGAGTTGATGATTTGTTAGCAGCCGAATACTTCTGTAAAGTATATACAAAAGTATTGTTTGAAGACCCAGACTTGATGAAGAGAAGGCTACTTCAAATTCTAGGAGAAACAATGGTTTGAGGGAATCAGATCAACATCAAATCACAGGTATTAGTTTCTACTATCAGATTATCATTTGCAGGTTATATCTTAGAAGAGCAATTATGAAGAGATTTGAAGGATTCAAGGAATGCTTTTGTACACTTTCATTCTTTGAAAGTTAAAGGCTACATCAAAACAGGTATCTAGAGGTTTTTTCTAGAGACTTTTGAGAGATCTCTTTCATGACATGAAAGTTCATCTAAGAAGACAAATGTGGAGAGCATCAGTTTTGTTTTCAGCCAATTTTTTATTGTAAGTTGGTTGGATATCCAGGTACAAAATTTGATCTACAGAGGTAACTCTAGAAAGGTAATTCATGTTGGTGAATTTAGTCATATCAGTCACATACGAAGCAGAAGTTTGATTCAAATATATGAGAAGATGATAAAACATGATTCTATATTCACTTCCATTTGTATACCATGTTTGTTTTGTCTCTTACCCTTAGCATTAGAGGAAGAGAAAGAGTTCATTTGAAGAGGTTAAGAGTGCTTGCTACTTCAAGATGAAGAAAACAAAAGGTATGGAAGGGAAGTTTCAAGATGTTGACATCATCAGGTGAAAGAAAGATGCAGACGAAGAAAGTCCATCATTTCCAAAAGAAAAGTAAGGCTTCCTTTTCTCATATATTTCCCATATACTTTTCCTACTTTATCCTCTACATCCAAAGAAAAGTCTACGGAAACATCTTGTGTGAAGATAGTCTAATGAAGAAGCACTTTCTTGATTTGCATTACACTTGGTCATGATTTAGTAGATTCGACAAAGAATTGGATTGAGAGAAAGAAAAGCATCAGATTTTGAAGACAACTTGTATGTTTTAACTCATATGTATGAGTTATATATAAGTTGAAGGTTTTAAGCAGGCAGTGTATATGTTCCCTAAAAAAATTCTTGGAGTGTCAATATAGAGATACTTGGTATATGATAAGTTGCAGAGAAGTATATTTCTTCTTTATCTAACTCTTGAGGTAAAAGAGTTTTTTTGTAGCAGATGTTGAAGACTTGGGTTGAGGTTTTGTGTTTGGAAAAGTTACCTCATATTCAATATTTTCAAAAAACTTTAGAAAATTCAGATTTGTTGGTGTACAAGTCAATGAAGAATCTACTTTATGTGTTTGTCTTGTTCTTTGGATACATGCTTGTATTCAAAAAGGTGTTCCATCAAATCCTAGCACTTGATCGAGAAGTGGAGTTAGCCAAAGAAAGTCAAGCAGGTACTATCACATTTCACCCGGGTAGAATATGAAGATATGAAGTATTAACTTGCAGCTTTTGGAGTTCTCAAGGTGAGAAATTTGTCCACTTATGTTTCAAGTAGGAGTTGCAGATTCTTGGAAAGGATTTGTTTGAAGAAAAGTTTTATAACTTTGTGAGAATCATGGATACTTGGAGACATTCAGGTAACAAATCAAACATTTAGTCATGAAGGTTTGATGAGAGCAGATTCTACACAGGTATTTTGTTGGAAAGATCTTGAATGATCTTGAGTATTTATGAGTCAGTTGTCTATCCTTTGTTTGAGAAAGTTCTTAGTATTGGAAGACGTAAGTCAAAGATTCAGATTCTATCAGATTTGTGTTGCAGAAAATAGAAGAAGATACTTGTTATGTTGTAGAAGATTATGAATCCTAAATGCTTTCAGCAAGGTTTTTGTTATATAGATCAACTAACCTTATTCTAGATTTTGGAAAGCTAAAAAGTAAACAGTTAAAGCCATTAGCATCTGCAGTGCTAATAAAAGGGTTCAGATATTTTGTCTCAAGACACATGTATTGATGTTAAGGAAGCAATGCTAAATCACTAAAGATCAGATTTATTGAAATAAGAAGGACGTCCAAGATTTCATAAATTTTGATATACTTTGAAGAATACTGGATACTAGTGTTAAGTCATCCAGGGGGTGATGAAACATGAAGACTTATTTTCAGCCATATGTAAAAGAATGCATAGTCATACCTACAGGTATTCCTATTTCAGGTATTCCTATTTCAGGTATTCCTATATTTCCTTTGTCAGGTTCTCTTTAAGTTCCAACTTTGAAAGAAGAAGGAAGAAGGAGAATGTCTGGAGAAAGTTCCTGTTAGGTGTTCCTATTCAAGAGAAGGTTCTAGATTTCTATTGAAGAGAAGCTTGATATTTCAGAGAGGTATGTTTCAGAGGTGCACACATATATGTTTATACCAGGTTCTGAAGGAAAGAGGTATGAAGGATTTATAGATTGAACAAAGATGAAGACATGATGACATCATAGATTTTTTTATGAGACTCATGAATTGAGTTGAGTTGACTTGACTTGAGTACACTTAGAGATGAACCAACAGTGTTCATAATACACTAATTGTGAGTTGTCCGTCACAGGTTCCAGGATTCAGTTCTTGATTTTGTTTAGTGTATTTACATGACATGAGAAGTACGTTGAGAAAGCTTTCGTAAGGTAATTGCAAATATGTGGATCCTATTATATGTTTTCAGGTTTATGAAAACACGAGATAGCAGGTTCAGAGACAGTACTTGCTACATTTGTTGTCAAGCAGTGACTGCTTGATGAGTACACTATTGGATATCTAGTTTGCATATTTTCTCAAGTATTATGGTTCATATTCGACAAGTACACATGTTTCAAGTTTGAAGGAAAGTCAAATTCAGTTTTGAAGAAGACTTTTGAAGCAAAGGTTTGAAGGACATTTTGGGGAGTACAAGTTTAAAGCTTACAAAGTTTGCAGATGAATGAAGTTGTATATCCAGTTCAGATTGTACCAACATGACATTGCAAGGGGGATTGTTGGAAAACAATGTCTTATTGGTCCATATTGCTCAGACAATAGAGGTTCAGTAGTCTTTTGTTTTACACCTTCTACAAGCAAAAGAGTGTAGCCCCATGGATAAGACAATTGATGCCCATCTATAGGGCATGGGTTCAATACCCATCAACGGCACAAGGCACAGATCAAACTTTTTCAAATAGCTTTACGAAAAGGAAACACACGGGCGTCGGGCAGTAGTAATCACGTTGATAAAGTGCATGTGATCGTATTGGCTACGATTGGAGTGCTTTTTTGCTACGAAGCTTTTAGTTGTGCTTTTGAAGTGAGACCAAACACTATATAAGAAGAGTCATGGGCTCATTATTTTCATCCTTTACCTAGTTCAACACAAGCTTTGGAAGCTTGGTCCCTCATTAGAGGTGGTGTTCTTAGCACATGGGGCAGCCATGGTGCTATTTTGGAGCATGTTGAGGAGCGGCTATGGAGTTCTTTTTGGAGAAGAAGAGTGTGCTCATACTCTTGCTTATGGAGAGGACTTACCAATTAGCAGCTTGGTGGTGTGGATCAACCATTCACATGATGTATTTGAAGATTATCTTCTACGTGAAGATTTTGGGTTACTTCAAAGACATTGGATGGTGGTTAACATAAGATTTTCATCTTATGTTAAGAATTCAGGTACATATTCTCTTTATGCACACATGTACTACTTGGTGTTTATGGAGGCAGTGGCATCCATATTCGGAGGAGTCCTATTCGGCATAGGTACAAGAGAATCAGTACGTATATGCTTTATGCATGTTTTGATGAGGGGTTCGAGAAGGTATATTCATATGAGTTTTGAGGATTTCTGATAGCAAACTTGTTAGCATTCTTTGCTACTTTTGTAAGTATGTGATCTTTTCACACATATGTCTAACTTAGGGTCTTCCATAGCCTAATGTTAGATGAGGGTTTGCTGATTATTAGTTTTAGACTGATCCTTCCTCTTTCTGTCACTCATATTCACTCTTCTACAACCTATCAGGTCATACATCTCATGTATATTTAGATTTTTGTTCCTACATCTGAATATTTTTGTAATATCTATACATTCATTCATCCATCTATTTTTGTTCACATAGAGTGGTTGAGAGTTTTGCTCCCACATTGTACATCGAACATTGGTATATATGATAGTGTGAGTAAGCCTTGGCTTACATAACACTTTACACACAGTGTCTAATCTTTCTCTATCTTTGTCTGATCATTTGTGTGATTAAGCCTGTTTTGTCAATATTGGAAGATTGCTAGATTCTATGTTGTATATGCTGGACCTATGGAACCTTGGACCTGTGGTATTAGTATTGGGCCTACTAAATTTCCAACAGGTAATCTATGCCTGCACTTGTTTTCCGTTCATCTCCAACTCAATCTGCTACCACTGCGTGCTCCTTCTCCATGCCTCCCATATGCTTTCTCCACTTGAATACACATTCCCATAGATAAGCTCATATATTCATATATGCACACAACATGAATTAATCAACTGATCATGAATGATATGGGTTAAAGGCCAAGGTAGAATTATTGAATCTCCATGAAGCTAGAGTAGCACTCTCTTTACCTTCCTTCTTCAAAAGGGAGAGCCACCCAAAAAACATATAGCATGTAGAGGTTATTTGCCCAAAAATTTCCTTTCATCATTGTCTGAATGAACTCCCCTAACTATAAAAATTTATACATAAACTGCATCTTCTCGGCTGATTTCACCAAAATAGGGACACAAAGATGGCATAGACTATCATCTTCGTGATTCAATCGTCATCCTTTCTCTCTCTCTCTTTTAAATCTTTCACTCTCGTTCTTTCTCTATGACTCTTTCTCTCTCTCTCTCTCTGATCTTGCTTTCTCCCTCTCTCTCTCTCTCTATCCCCTTGATCTCTTCCTTTCTTTCTCTTTCCTTCTCTCTCTCTCTCTATCTCTCTCTCTCTCTCTCTTTGTGCATGATTTATTGGAGGAGAGAGGGAAGAGACAAGAGATATTAAAATATCTCTCTCTCTCTTTCTCACCCATTCCCCGTTGATCGCTTTCTTGTAAAAGAATCATGAAGATGAAAGAAAAGAACAATTACTTTAAAAAATGGAGATGAAGGGAGGGAAGAGAGATGATGATTACTCTCTCTCTCTCTCTCTCGCTCTCTCTTCATTTTTCTCTAAATCACTCTCTTCTCTTTCAGAGAACATGCATAGAGTATGAGGAGAAAAAGAAGAGTCAAATAGAGCCTGAAAAAAAAAATCAATGGGAAAAACCAAATGTTCAATGAGGTCCCATTTTATAGAGTCCAAAGGACCTAGTTGCCAAATGGGAATGCACTTATTCAAACACATGGAACTTCTAAGAGCTTTTCATTTATTTCTTTCTAGAGTTTAGATTTTTCCTAAAATTCCATTCTAATTTTTAAAGATCTCTTTTTTTTCTTTTATAATTTTGGAAAATCCGATCCTTCTTTCCTATTTTGGTTTTCTCTTTTCATTTTTTATTTTTATTTTTATTTATTCATTTCTTTTTATTTTTAAAGATCAAGGTTTCATTTATTACATAGACACACACAACACACACACACACACACACACACACACACACATATATATATATATATATATATATATATATATATATATATATATATATATATATATATATATATATATATATATATATATATATATATATATATATATATATATATATATATATATATATATATATATATATATATATATATATATATATAAGAGTTCTAATTAATTCAAGGGTCAAAGTTGGAAAAAGAACTGGTTCCTAAAGTTCTTAACTAGGGCTTTTCATTAAACTCCTAGGGTTTTATATGGAAACGATTACCAACTCATTATTATTGATTAAATATATACATTTAAGGGTTTAAACCATGGGTTTCTAAGGGTTCAAATTAAGTTCCCAAGGGTTAAATGCTAGGGTTTCTAGGTTTAAAAACTAGTTTTCAAGGGTTAACATTAATATTTTCAATGGATTATGATTACCAATTAACTAGATATCTAAAGGGTTAAGATTCCCTAAAGTTCTTAGCTATTTAGAGTTACATCTACAAAGGTTTCTAGGCTTCCTCTAAATACACACATGGGGTTTTTGAAGCTTAAAGTGGGTTAAAAGAATTTGGTGTTTGTACAAGTTAATATTACATTTCCCTAGGGTTTTCCTTCGTCAAAACTCATTGAGTTGTATAGTTGAAATGTTTTTCATCATACAATTAATTAAATCAATCAAATAAATGAACAAGTGCACTCTTCTTGTCTTCCTTTAGACAAATCATTAGATCACGGTCAGTAAAAGCAAATAAATTGATTTTTGAAAAAAAAATCATGGTACACAATCGTTGATGGATTTCATCGTGACATCCACCCCCACTAAACTTAAACATAGTCTTGATGGGCCAACCTACAAAGTCAAATAGAAGCATATCAAGATTCTTTTGGAACTATTTTTAGTTTTATCTTAGTGCTTTTCTTTTGGAAATTGAAACATGATTTTCATATGCAAATGCAGATTCGAAGCAAATAAAGATGACTCTAAAGTACCTAAGTCATGATTGAAAAATTTTTCCGTCAGCATACTACCATAAAAAGTATGTCATGCGCCTATAGAAATCATTTAGACTTTCTAGTAAAAATCTTCCCTATCGACTCGTTTTCAGAGTGAGTTGTTATTTTATATAAATATTCTCATGGTTTGCTCCTACACACCTATCAAAAAATACAACTAATTCGACTTTTGCATAGCTCTACCTTGTGTACTCTGCATAGTAATTCTTAGAAGCAGTTTCAAGACCACATCTAAGTCATGAAAAATGTTTTCATTTTTTTCTTTTTCTTTATTTTTCTTATTTTTGTTTTCCACTTTGCAGCAACCATTAACGTACTCCTTCTTTATTTATTCTTTTGACTTTGTAGCTTTTTTGTTTAATGGGAAAGGCCTAACCCCTAATCAGAGTAGAGGATCTAGAGATATGCACTAGAAGGAGTCAATATTTCACTTCTTAAGTGTTTTTAGAGCTTCACACAGCCTATCTATATAAAAAAAGTCCATTTTTCTACTAAGAGCTTCAAGTAAGAATGTCCTATATAGGTCCTCATAACAGTTATAGGGTATCTAATCCTACTCTCTCAAGTGCATAAATCCCTAATAGCATTTCTAACCACTTCTTATTGCAACTTAAAACCTTCTTCTATTTGCGTAGAACATCACAAAATAAAAAGCATGAAATCAAAATATATAGAATAAAACTAAAAATTGAATAATCAAATAAAATACATTCACCTCATCTAATGTTCCTCAACAACATTAGCATCCTCTTCATCTAGCGGTTCTTGATCAATCTCATATTCTTCTTTATATCTCTTCTTGAATAACTTTACTCTCTTCCCTGCAATCAAAGGTCTTATATCGGTACCGTCAAACTCAAGAAGCTCATACGTACCATTATTGAATACAAACATCACTAGATATGGCCCAAACCATCTTCTAGTTAGCTTCTTTCTCACATCACTGAGTATCAAAGGTACTATCATATGCCAATACCTAGTCATCAATCTCTATCTTACGTGGCCTAAGTGGATGAATTTTGTCAAAGTGAATTTTATTTTTCAACCTTGACTCCTTTATCTTTTGCACTAGTTCTTTTAACTTCTCATTTCCTTATTCTAATTTTTTAATTGTTAGTGATAATAGTTCTTCTTTTGTCATTTCATTATTCCACGGGAGCATCATCTATGTCAAAACCTAAGTCTTGATGGTGAAAATTGACATAAATCTTGTGGATCGAGTATAGGTCATCCTATCCGCCCATAATGCGAATGGAAGATATTTAGGCCAGTGCTTTATGTCTCCATTGTAGGACTTAGAGATCACCTTCATGATAGAAGGGTGATCTTGATCAAACTTTCCATTAGCATTAGAGTTATAAGCAGTAGTAAGAGACAAACGAATCCCATGATGGTCAAAGAATTCCTTCCCCTCCCTTGCATCTAATTCTCCCTAATCTACAACCACTTTCTCTATGTAACCAAATCGTGAAATCGCTTCTTATAAAAGAAATGTGCATACATTATAATTAGTCTTCATTCGAAGAGCTCGACCTTCCACATGGTTGGTCAATTCCTCTCTTGCAAGTACAATATAACTCATTTTGACGATTCCCTTGGGCATTGTTACAAGGTTGACCACTCACTTGTAATGAATACAAGGAGGGTAAGTTGGATGTAATGGCTCTCTATGTTTAACTGAAGAATGAACTTCACATGTGGTACATCTGGTCAGGAAGTGTCGAACACTCACATATATTCTTGAGGGCCATTAGGCTTTCCTAATCTATCCATACATCTCATAAAATCCTTTGTGACCTGCCCATAAGGTCTCATGCATTTCTCTCAAGACCTTTCTCTCAATACTCCTACTACTTCATACATGTGGATTCTTTACCTTGGCTTTAGCATGTTGCCAAATAAGTCCATCCTTCAAGAAGAAGTTGACTTTTTCTTGATGGATCTATATCTGTTTGTGGACCAGCCTACGAAAGGTTTTCATGAAGTTAGATAGTTTCCTATGTCTTTCCATTCTCCACCATACTCATTCTCACATAATCGTTCATAAACATAGACTAGTGGATGATATCTCATCATGTTTGTATTGTTTCTACCTCATCATCATCATAATCATCATCAAACTTTGATCTTGAAAGCATATTAGCAATTGTATTTAACTTTCTAGCTATGTGGACAAAAGTCGTATTCATAAACTTCACATATGAAATCCACCTAAGCATCAAAATATCTAAGGAAGATCAATTAGATATCATACCCATAAGAGGAAGACAATCAATCTCTACTACATTATTAGCTCCAATGAAATACATTTTATCAAATTTTAATGTAGTCATCAATCTCCGTAATTCTCTCTTAATATGTGGATACTTTCTTTGAGTGTCATGTAGTATCTTCGCACCAAAGGGTACTTTGTATCTCTGCCCCTCATCATCTTCTTGACCTATGACCCAAATAATACCAATAGGACTAGTATCAACAATCAAAATAATAAGGTTTTGACATGAATAATCAACATGCTTCAAAAAGAAGCTTCAATCAGTAGTTTCTTTAGTTTATGCATGGATCTTGATTGTTTCTCTGTCCAAATAAATTTCTTTCTCTTTCTTAGTAGATCATATAAAGGGTTTGGAACATGAGCGAAGTGAGGAATCTAGATCACGTTGAAGACACAGGCTCCTAAGAATCTCCTTATCTTGCTGACATTATGACATATCGTAGAAATTCTACTAATGGCCTCAACTTCCTATGGGTATGGCTTTTGGCCATAATGTCCATATAGATGTCCTACAATGAGAACCTGTCGACCCCAAAAGTATATTTCTCTAGAGAAAATGTTAGCCCTACCTCTTCAAATATTTTAAAAAGTTTTTCATAGTCAAAGATATGGACACAAACAAGCTTCCTAGAATCAGAAGCATCTAAAGTATCATCTATCACTCGTTCCTCACAACCCTTTATCAGAATATTCTCAATAAAAGGTATAGTCACTTAAGTGATAATGTCATGTAGGACATGGCGTTCATCATATGAGCTATAGAATTCATCACTCCTTGTAGCAAAGTACGTATGCACAAGGCCCAATGGAGTCTTCATCGTAGTAATGTCTTTGCTCTCAATAGGCAACTAAAACTTGTCATACCCTGAATACATGTCACCCATGGAGTAGATGGAATGCCCAAAAAATGCTTCTCCAAACTTATCTACTATAGGTCCTATCCCTACATATTTTATCACAAATTTATTCAAAGGTTGCAAATCCTCGATGAAATGAAGTTTCCATTCTCTTTGGCACAATGAACCACCTATTTAAATATGGCACTAAAGATGGTTCCAATATTTGCATGGATATCTTCTCCTTTAACAATCTCATCAACTCAAGTAAGTGAGCCTTTGGGATCCAAATAGGTCAGATATTCCATGGAATATGTGGTACTGTATATATGATCATGGGTAGAACTTGTTTTGGATCCACACAACCTATCTCATGTGGTAAAAGAGTGAATGCTTTGTTGTGTCTCTTGGAAAGTTCTATGAAATTTTCTTTTTCACTCTCTATAAGAAAGGACCTATTTCCAAACATTATCTATTTAATAGTCTCCTCAATAAAGTGATGCCCTATAAGCTCTCGTCTTCTCAGCATAGGGTCTTCAAAGGCTCTTAAATATTTCTCATAACTATCACTCGATAATGGTTGAGATATGGGTTTTATTTTCTTATCAACAGTCTTGTACTTGATATTTACATTCACTTCATGATCATGCAAAAACTCAACAATTATCATATTCTTGAATAGAATCGAGCATGATGATTCCAAATTTTTTATTTCTTTGAAGTTCCTCCTCAAGTTCTTCTTCTAGAGTAGTCGAACTGCTTTCCAACTCAATTATGTTTCCAATCTTTTCATCAGGCAACATCAATCCTAAGTTTTTGTAATGTTTTTCATTTATTTTTCTAAATTTGTTTGGAATGTTTTCTTTTTTCAAATAGAGTAATTTAAATGCAGATGAATCTATAGAACAACTTTGAAAACTATGTACAAAGTCCTACGAGACATCAAATCACTTTCCACCATTATCTCGCTGAAGAGTGGATCCTAGCAAAACTTTTGGTCAAAATATGCACCATATTCTCTCACTGGTGCAAAATCCTTGCACATGATCATAAGTGTTCATAGGGTGTTTCCTCTATTTTCTCCTATTTCTCGCATGATTTAGGCAGACCATCATGATGTGCAAGGAGTGTAGACTAGATTTTGACAAGATTCTTGCATAGGCAGGTTCATTATCCATTGCCTTTGTTTACATTCACAATATTTTAATAGTCATCCTAGACAAAGAAGTGGAATCCTCAAAAACTCAAGCAATCATCGCAAGGCATAGAGGGACAACCTCCAAGCAAAGCTCGGGAGCCATTATCTGTGGTCCTCATTCTCGAAACATGTTCCTTGTCTATTGGCCATCTGAATTTGTCATATAACATCTTAGATTTCACATTTATCTTTGACCCTTAGTCAATCAAAGCCAAAGATAAATATGAATCTCTGGCATTTCAGAATTTCACTTTTACTTCTCATGTCCATCTTGCCTAGAAGTTCCTATTATAATCACTCTCATATTTTCTTGTCTCATCATCAGGTATGATCGGTCCTAGATGATTCCTATTGCTTGAAAAATTGTAATCTCATCATCCTCCTTATTAGAGGAGTCACTCAAAGCAAAAACTTCATTCATAACTTGAATGCTCTCAAATTTTTCTCCCATCTATTTATCTTGAAGTAATCAAAATCTCTTTCTCCTAATCACTTTAATGAAAGTATCTTTGAGCTCAAGCTTTGCAATTGAGAAGACCTATTCCAAAGACATGGTTACTTGAATCTTCAATAAAATGTCATTCGAAATTTCCTTGGCATCATTCGTCTTCTCAAGCTTTGAGATTAGTACAAGTTTTGGAGATTTCTTCTTATTTTTCTTCTCACTTTCTTGAATGTTAACTATCGTTTTGGTAGTCTCTTGACTTTTTTCATCTACTTTCGTTGTATCTTCATTCCTAATTGGTTTGACTGGCCTCTTTTCCTCTCTTATTTCCTTTCTTTTTGATGCTTCTTGAGAAGCAATAGGCTCCTCGAAGTGGAATTTCTTTTCAATATCTTTAGGTTTTTCCTCATTGTATTTACTTTGCCTCCTAGTTACTCTTCTTTCTGGCTCAGCCTCATCTTGCATTTCATCTCTTCTCCTCTTATCCTTAACATTAGCTATATGTGAGTAGATAGAGAATTGATCCATAGGTGACTTCAAATAAATCTTGTTGGAGTTAGACGTCTGCGGAAGCACACAAACAGCACAAGGAAGAAGAAGAAGCTTGGAGCACAACACACAAGACTGAATGTATTACTAGAGAATGTACAAAGATAAGTAACCCATTAGGGCAATAGGCATTGTCGGAAAGATTTCGACCTTTCCGTTGATGACCAGAGAAAATGAAAACAACTTTATTGGTGATCTCAAACCTTTTATATCACTGTTGATTAGTTGTTATGGATTGGAATTAACCACTTTGAAAGTGTTTATAGGTACAAATGATGATGAAGATTCTATGTTCATATTAGGGTTTACCCTAATTTTACATTTAATGAGTTTTATGTTCATACATTCAAGAATTATGGGTATTCAATCCTAGGGTTTCTTGAATTCATGTGTTGTTTATGAAAATGGGTTACTGTTAGGGTTTATGTCAATGTGAATGAGTTAAGATAGGGTTCAAAAGGATTTTAATGGGTTATCAGGGATTACCAAAGGGTTTCAAGTAAGTTTTCAAGGGTTTTATTGAAATTTAAGGGTTAAAGTAACATGTATTTAATTAAATTAATGTTTAAAATGAATATTTATGTATTAAAAATTAAAATATGAATTAAAGTAAGTAATTTACTCAATATTAAGGTTCTAATATATTAATTTCTTAACCTAAGCCTAATTTAAATGCATTATTAAATTAAGAAAATTAGGATAATTAAATTAAAATGAAAATGAAGTGGATAATTAATGAGTGGTGTATGTGAGTGGTATTTAAAGAGTGGTGTGAGTTAAGTGTGTAACTAAAGTGGTTAAAGTAAACAATTAAAGATGTGGTAGCTATTTGTGCAAGATAAAAGAATGGATTAGATAATTTATGCATTTAAAGTGCAAAAAGTATGTGGTTAAAAGAATGGAACAAGTGAGTTATGTGAGAAAAGTTAATTTAAAGTATGGTGGGAAAATATGGGTTAAAGAATGGATGAGAAA